>JAMJFZ010003721.1:0-246698 GCA_026225945.1 Cricetomys ansorgei | reverse complement strand
CAGCATTTAATTAATGGAATTAAAGCTTTATTCAAATTTGGCTCATAATTGTGGTGATGGTCTTATTCTCGTCGGTGTGATTTATACCATCACAGCTACTTAAATACAACAAGCATAGTATTCACAAATTATATGTGGCAAAAGAAAAGTTCTTTTGTTGCTGCTGTGCTTGTTAATCCAATTCATTGAGAAAAATATTTTTAAAATTAGTGGTTTGGCAGATAAATGAAATGAA
Organism: Cricetomys ansorgei; assembly: GCA_026225945.1. Lineage (NCBI taxonomy): Eukaryota > Metazoa > Chordata > Mammalia > Rodentia > Nesomyidae > Cricetomys > Cricetomys ansorgei. The sequence goes on along the minus strand of JAMJFZ010003721.1, from coordinate 246,463 downwards.
GCAATGAAGTAAATTGAAGTATTTTATTTAATTTTCCAATTCAAAGACAATATACTCTGTTCAGTCATTATCCATTATTTCTGGCTTTCAGAGATCAATAGTAATCAGTTTGTTGATGAAAACTATTTTGTTTTGTTAAACGTTGTTTTATCATCAAATCGCTTTGTTAATACTTACGTTTATACATATAGATCTGGGCCATTCTTAACCTTGGTCAGGGAAACTTCTTATTGCAGTAGGTTGTGGTTAACATAGAGATTTATAGCTATTCAAAGTGCTGATAATAAGTGACTATAAATGCTTAGCAATAGATGAGACTACTCTATATCAAGTGTCCACCCAGAGAACATCAAGAAAGGGAGAGTGGTTGATGTAAGAGTCAGAAGATTCTGTCCTCTGGACATGACAAGGCTGTTCCATAATAAACTCATAGTAGCTGTGACTACCTACAGAAATCAAGCTACTTAAAATCCATCATGCTAGAGCTCCTTTGGCATAACTGGCTAGGTTGTGGTACTTATCAAAATCTTTCATGTTGAGAGGTCTCCCAGGGACACTAACTGAAGAGCTAATGAGAGCTGATGAATACATAAGGGAGAGGCATTTTCTCTGAAGGATGGCTACTGGTAGGTTATGCATACCTTAACAGATGACCCTATTCTACTAGCTGAACTGAATAAAAGAGAGGGAGAGAGAGAGAAAGAAAAGGAGAGAGAGAGGAAGTTTTCAGGATTAAAAATTTAATTAATTTAGATTTTAGCTACTATTTGAGTAAAAATGTTTTATAAATAAAAATAATATTAAATACCATTGTGCCCATCTACATAGAACTCATCAATTGCTTTTATTAGATGCAGAGAAGTAAAGTGATTGTCGCAGGGGCACACTGGTATTCAGCAGTTAATTTAGGATTCAAAGTGAGAAATTCTTGCTAATGTCCCCATGAAAGAATGTATTCTTCCACAGAACACATTAAAGCAAAGTTGATCTACTTGAATGTGTGGGATAGATGCTGAGATGATATCTGCAGAAAGCAAGATTTTGTTCTGTTCACGAGGATAAGAAATCTCACAGAACCAGGGAAGTGAGTTATAGCTTTTATGTGAAAATGTTTTAGAAAAACCTCTGTCAACTCTCCAGGGTTTCTGAGTCATTTGATTGCAACCTTCGGCATTCATAAGTATTATGGGATGTGTGGAAAAAACACACTGAACGTGCTCCCATGTTTAGTTGTCACCGCCCTACTCAGATGGTGTGGTATACAGCAGGCACACTAACTGATGAAACACTGACTGTTCCTAAAATGCTGTTCTTTTCTATTTATCTGTTTCTTTACCTCAAATGCATATAATTGTGTTTATCATCTATCTTACTTCATTATACATATGGACTGGAGCAAGAATAATTATTTTGAAGACAAGAAGAGGATAGTTGAGCAGCTAAGAACACTTGCTTCTCTTGCAGAAGACCTAAGTTTGACTCACACTACTCGTGGCAGCTTAAAACTGCCTGTAACTCCAGTTTCAGGGAAATTATTCACTCTTCTGGCCTCTGTGGGCAGAAGACATAAATATAGTATACATGCATATATGCAGACACTCATACATACACATATAAAATAAACTTTTTTTAGAAAAAAAATCACAATCATTTTTTTATCTCTATTCCCTTTGTTTCAATTTATACTATTTATCAACCCTCCCAACAGCAAATATTTGGATGTGATGTGTGTGTGTGTGTGTGTGTGTGTGTGTGTGTATACTCATATGCTTTGTAAAGCTTTCATTTTGCATATAAAAAAATTTCCATCACTAGCATTCAGTTCTACCTATACTGTATTTCCTGCTCATTGCTTCTGAATATTGCCACAATGGCCAAGTGCAGCAAAACACTGGAAAGAAGGGTTTTGTTATTTTGGTTTCTTCCTTTAAAAACACACAAATGGAGTTTGGACTAGGTTTATGTTCCTATCCAGGTGCGGTGGATGGTTATGAGTGAGGATGGTGGAACGCTTGATGCAGGTGGCTATAAGGAGGTGAGCCGCAGTCGTTCTGGCATATGTCGCTTGATTTTGGAATTGTGTGCCACTTGAGTTTATGGGAACTTTTGCTTAGGATATAAAAGCCCTGATGCCCAGAGAGCTGGGGTAGGTGTTGGTGGTGGTTGTTTTGGTTTGTTGGTTTGTCCTTAGTGTGTTGATTCTTACTTAAAAGAACAAAGGTTGGAAAGATTGTATTTGCCAATAGTGAACTGAGACACTAGTCTGACTCACTGTCAGCTACTCCTCTCCAAGCTTAGGACAGCCTAAAACAGGTTGTGAAGATTTCTACCTTTTGCTTATCCTATATCAAGGCCATCTGCAAAAGTCATGAACATTTCTTTCTACCCTTCCTTTCTCTTTCCCTAAACTGAGGGCAAAAGACTGTAGTTAACAACTATAATGTCAGAATGCATTTTCGCCTAAGGACCCTTTTCAACTGAGTCATAGGGCAAAAATAACCTACTCAAATAAACTTACTCTATTTAACAGGAAAAATCTTTTCTTGTATAAAACTAAATAAATAAATCTCTATAGTGCCTTTAGTTGTTTTTTTTTTTTTTTTGTATACCATGTTAACGGTGATTTTTATTATTTTTTTTTAAGTAATTATAAAGATTATAATCTACATTCAACATGCAAAGTGGTTGGTATGTGTGTTTAGGTTCATAAATTTCTATGGTATATTGAGAAAGTAATTTGTAAAATTGCATGCCTTATAATCAAACGCAAGCCCAGGTGTATTTGGGATAATGAAAAAAAAAGAAAAAAAATACCTTAAAATTATTTAAAAGTTACTATTTTTTGACATGTGGCCTTTGTAGAAAAACTACCCTCTGCAATATTAATATAGGAATAGACAATCAATTAGAATATTATAAAGTTTAAACAATTGAAAGAAAGTTCCTTATTTGAATTTGATTAGTATCTAACATTTTAAAATAAATTTCAAGTAATATTCTAAATAATGCTTAGTAAGGAAGACATTTAATATTTCTTATTTTATATTTTGTCATAAAAAAAGTTGTTAAGGAATTGACTGTTTTGGATTTTCTCATATAACATTTATTCTTATAGCCACATATAAGTATAGTTTTCACCTCGAATCAAGAAAGCATCTCTTTGCAACAGACAGAGACCACTAAAAAAAAAACTATAACCAATCAAAATGCAGAGTTGTGAAGCCCAGTCCCAAAAGATACATCTACAAAAGATGCCCACATCTAAGGCTCAGAGAACATTGTGGAAGAAGGGCCAGAAAAATGGTAGCCAGTCTCCTAGTAATATCAGAAGCTACCTCAAATTCTCACCAACATGACTGCCCAAATGTGAGCTGAACAAGAATGAACATCAGTAGTTATGCCAATCTGGATGGAGAAAAGACCATGAGGGCTCAACCTACTCAAAGGACTGTAGGCTGGTGAGGAAAGCTGGGAGTGGGCGAGGCTTTCTTCCACAGAGAAGAGAGCACCAGGTGGCTGTCCAGTGATAAATGGTCAGCCCTGAGAACATACATACAAACAGGCAGCATTACATGGACTCAACAGAGTATATTTAGGACTCATATGTATATGCATATATGCATGCAATAAAAGTTAATGAAAAAAGACACCATAAATTTGAAGGAGAGCAGAAAGTGTTATATGGGTGGAAAAGGAAGGGAAGAAATGGAAGGGGGAAATGTAATTATACTATAATCTCAAATAAAATACACTCCATAAGTGAAAAAATAATGGCTGTGGGCAAATGAAAGTGAGCAGCAGGCACAGCTTAAGAGTGTGAAGCCTTCCCAAGGGTGGATGCTAAACATTAATAAGATGCTGATCCTCCTTCAGCCAGCTCCCAGCAGAGCTTTTCCCAGTATCTACACTCAACCAGCCTTGAGGTTCCAGTTGTTTCACTGTGCCAGGTGAGTAGGAGTGCTCACAAGACTTTTCCGGAAGACTGAAAGACAGAGAGAACCTAGGAAAAGGGGCATGTATCATCTATAGCCAGACACATTGGACAGGTCTATAATCCCTGCTACTTGAGAAGCAAGGACTGCAGCTCAATACAAGGCTAAAGCTGAAGAATTCTGAGTTTAAGATTCTCAACCACTGCACGCTATGTTCAGTCTCTGCCTGTGAAATTAGTGAGATACTGTTTTCAAAATCAAAAGAAGTATGTCTGGAGCCCAATGGTACAGTGTTTGCTAATACATATGAGGCATTCCTAGATCTTTTTAGCAACATGGAGAGGGGGGACATAATCTTTGGGAATGTAATACTTAATGGCAAAACTAAAATGCACCAGAAATAAATTATAGGAGGAAAAAACAAATTGAAATGGATGTGAGCAAAGCTGTACATACAACACCTTCACTGGTGACACAATTCAAGACTGCACCTGGACTGATAAGCATTAAGTTCATCCAGTGTGCATGACCTATAAGGCATCAGAAGTTTATTTATTTATTAAATAAATGAATTTAGTAAATGCTAGATCATAGAAATGACAACCTAGACCCAGTAGGCTCTTGGTTCCTTATTTTCTATTTAGATGATAAGATAGTGCTAGCAGCTCTACCTGTTCTTGTATCTATTGCAGGATTTTTCCTCCAGTCTTGTGAGAAATGGCTTCAGAATATTTTAGAATCAATAGGTACATATTAAGCGTGGGGCCACAAGAGGATATAAAAGGTTCTGTGACCCTAAATTACTGGTGTCCAACCATAGTGAAGCTTCTTCCCCAGATATTACCGCCGTAGAAGTAGGAATATTCCCATTCTGTTCATGTACACTGTTCAACAATTTAGGAATCAGGTATTATGGGTTCATTAATTATAGTCAGGATCAAAGGAAAAAGGACACAGGCTGACTTCTCTTACTGATTAAAACACAGGTGAGAAAGAAAATATGTGAATATAATGAGTTCACAGAAAGTGTTTTGGCTGAATTTAGTATAGGGTATTTTTGAAATCCAGAGGAACCACTTGACTGCATCATATCTGGCTAAGTAGTTACAGAAAATATCTGTGGAGAAGTCATACTTTAAGTTCATAAGGAATATTTTATGTCAAATACAATATACCTAATGTAGTCTACTGAGTTCACTCTCACATTCCTAGGAAGAACTGATAAAAGATAGTGAGTGGGATGTGATTGGTGTTAGAAGGACTAAGTGATGTCCTCAGCATCCATCAGGGATGTCTGGCACAAACCTTGACTAACTTTCCCCACTCAAGAAATGAATGACAAAGTTCCTGATTACCCTTATCGTTAGGCAAAAGGATTTCACCTGCTGTAGGGGACTTCATTGTAAATTTTTTCTCTAGTTCTCAAAATTCTTTTCTTAATAAATTTAAACAATGTATAAAAACACAACTTCCAAACTTATTAGAGAATTCTGATGTTAATAAAACACTAGACTAGAGACAAAAATCTCAGGTGGAATACATTCAGCTATTTCACCATGTAGTGAATATGACATATAATTGCAAGAGGAAAAATGTTTCCTCCTGGACTGTGAAGTCAGATTTTATTAATTGAAATTCCAGCTTCACCAAGTGGTTTGAAGCCAATAACAACCACTCTAAACTCCAGGTTCAATGTACAGCTAATAATAACTCTAATCCTATTGTAGTGTGAAAACAACAATACTGTTAAGACACATGTGACAGAATTTAACATTGATGTAATGGATCATTTTGTAACAACTAGTTTTTGTGGTTGATTTATTGAAAATATTCATATAATTAAAGGAATTAGAGTGAGAAGCATCCTCTGGTATTCATTCTGAAGTATCTGCAATGAATAATTTCTATTTTGAAAAGGATTACCATGTAAAGTTAGTAACAAAATGAGGTGTGTTTTATGCTTTGGTTACATCCGAAAGAACTCATCATATATTAAAATGCCTTAAGTCAAAATAGATTTAACTTGTTGAACTTACTCACCAACACAGTTCATTTTCTAGCAAAGTGTGCTCTGTGGTATCTTTGACTGGAAGCTGAGGGTTTCTCCTCTGTCCAGCATCATGGCATGATTTTACTCATATCAATAACACAGAGGAAGGCCAAAATTCAAATCCAAAAGCAGATTTTCTACTGAATGAGTATCACCTTCTTATTGTACTGCAATTACTATCACAAATCAAGAATCATCTATAGAGAAGGGAATAAAAAAGTGTTATCTAAGAAGCAAAGTGATTACTACAAAAATATAACCTGTACTGGGAATAGAATTCATTGGTAGGGAGCTTGCCAAGAATGATCAAGGCTCTAAATTCCATTCTCTACATTAACAAAATAGAGAAATAAGTGAAATTACTTAATAATGTCTGGTTCTCAAGTATGTAGACTAGAAAAATTGAGGTGTCTGCCTAACATATTAGATCGTGCCACCAAATTATGCAACTTGATGCCTCTCAAGTAAAACTTCACACTGAGCCATAGACTATAGAAAATTATTGACATAATCATTTTCTTAATTGTTTCAAGTAATATAATTTTAGAAGCATAGTGATGATCCAAAGCACTCAGTGAATGTCTTCAAACACTGGGACTAAAATCTTCCATGAAATTCCACATGAGAAGATATATATGTAGATAGCTGGATGGATCTATGCTTGTCTAGATATTCTATAGGTACGTATATAGATTAATTTACCTGTAAAACTAAAATCTGTCTATTTGTGTATATTTTTATTATTTCTTCACTTCATTCTCAGATATCTTCATTGAATTCTTACTTGTATGTAAACAAAGGGAGAAAAGGCATCTATTACAATGTGAACCATGACTACTGAGCTAAGAGTGGTTAACATTTTTCAGTTGTGTGGAACACCTACACATGAAATCATTTCTTATCAGAATACTATTGAAGTACAGTGTAACTTCCACCAATGAATCATGAGGGCATGATTTATTTCCTTCCATGACAGAGCCAGACTTGCTGACAACATTGGAAATGATTTGAGGTCTAGAGCAAAGCAGCACCTGAGTCTTGAGTGGAGCATGGTCTCTCTGATTTCTATTTTCAGTATTTTCCTAGATAATTTTCTTGTGATTGAAGCATAGCCCCCATACATATAATATAATGAAAATATTTTTATTTGATGTCCTAAGTCCTAGAGCTTGCATGTTTTTGGGAAGGAGATTCTTTTCCCAGGGGAATCAAATACTTTAAAATCCTTAATTGCATATGACTTTTAGATGTAGTTTTTGCTGATAGGTTTCATACATTTAATAAAGTAATGACTGTTATTCTCTTCACAAATGAACAAATTCAGTAGACTTGGGCCTGATTAGCATCCATTATAGTAAATCTCTACTTTCTGCTCTCCAATGAGTACCTAAGTATATCAAGGTTATAAGCCCCATATTCCTCATGATTACAATCAGAACTATCATTTTGTTTTATCACTAATTTTAATAAAATAAAATTTTAAAAGTAATGCTACAGTGGGTTTAAGCCTCTTAGGAGCAGAATGGTCTATTATTCAGAAGACAAATTGAAGAGGAACAACTATATTTAAAGAACGCTAAGAGCCAAGAGACTTTCTTGACTGCTCCTCTTTGTCAACCCTGTAACAAAATCATCCAGAAGCACTATGGTGCTATATTGTGGCATTTGATTATACCACTACAACAATAGATAATAGATAAAAAATAAATGACGAGGTTGGTACTCAAATGCATAGCCCAGTGTTTATGTTCCATAGGTCCACTTTGTCCTAAGAAATTGCCCATGGGTTAATTCACACAAATCTGTTATCTTATGCTTTGTTTTGGTAGACTGGAAGTATTACACAGGTCATAGAGAGTTTAAGTCAAGGCGACCACAGGAATCTAACAACAGGAAGGACACGGGTTGATTGTTAGCTCATGTAAGGGCCACCTAATTGGTCTTGATATACAGCAATGGTACATGAAAGGCACATGAATTTTTGAGGATATGAAAGAAAACTGAAATAAAATTATGCATGGGTATTTAAAAGGAGAAATAAGTAGTTACTTAACTGGATCTATGAGCATTCCGGGAACTCAAGAATCAATACAATTAATATGACACCACTGATATCAGCCCTCAAGAAGTTACTAGAATCAAAAGGCTTTAAAACCAAGGTCCCATCACTTGACTGCCTGATACTAACCAACAGAAAAGACTTTACTAGACCACATGCTTGCAGAGAGGCCATTATAACTTCATACAAAGCACTTCTATATGATGCCTACCAGATAAAGTTTGGACTTCACTCTGGGGCCACTTTTGCCCATTGAGTAGATCTTCCTATGCCTTCCATGGACACTGAGCATTCTGAGTCTGATATGACTGCCAAAAGACACTTCACTTTGCGGAGAAAAGTTCTCAATGAAAATTCTGATTTATGTCATAATCAGAAGGTTGGTACTCAGTACTGTGACTTCCTTGTAGCACACTTCTGCATCACACATAGAGTAAGAGAAGCACAACTGTGTCAGACTTCACATATCAACATCACATCAAAACAGAGGGTGGTAATGTGAGAAGCTGTGAGGGAGGGTGACTTTTGCAGCTGACAAAGAACTTTGCCAGGTATAAGTAGTCCATATTCCCTGCCTCTTCAGGGAAGTGTATCCTTTACCCTATCTTTGTTTATCACAGTTGCATTACTTTAACACTCATTCCAAATCCCTAGCTTGACATTTGTGCATGTCTGCCTATGGGGAGAAAATGTCAATGTAGTTATTCTAGCTGCCGAACAAAATTATTTTTGTTTTACAAACTGACTTTCTTTGTCTATTTAAGGCTTTGTGCATTGGAGTTATTGACATAGTAATTGCAAAGGTGTTTAGCTCTACAAAGCACAGGCCAAGTTTCAAGACCTGTGTCTTTTACTAGAAATTAACCCCAATTTCCCAAGGTTTTTGATGGCCACATAGTGGTTTGGGGACAGATCTACTTTGCTTCATATCACACTGGTTTTCTTTCTGTTCTTGGCCTATGATTTTTTTCTCCCTCAAGGATAAAATACCTGGCTTCCTTTTAAGGAAACTTTGCATAGGAACAATGATGGACACTCAGATGCTTCATAAAAAATGCCTATGGGTTTCTAGAAGAAGCAACCTGATTCATGATCAAATTTCAAGTCCTTACGCAAGAGTATAACTGAAGAGCCCCTACCGACTGTTACTTGGAATTTTCTCTTTACAGGTCTTCTAATAACTTCCTGTTTATCCTTCTTTGGGGATAATTTGCTTTCACTATCTGCTCCAATTCTTATTCCTAAGGAATATTGGTCATGAAACACAAGTATTAGTTACTGATGGTTATAAACTATAATTAGGCAATAACCAAACCTAAGTAAGATTTTCAAGGAAGTTTTTGCTCCTCTTTTGGGACCCCTAATAGCATCCAGAGTTGTATTTAAGAAGTTTCACTAGGAAGGCCTTTGACTGAGCACTCAGGGATAAAAAGTAGGCCTAAGATGACAGGAAGCATCACACTGAGTACTGCCTAAGTCACCTACATGAACTTCTACTCCACATTAATGTTTCTTATCTTTAAGGACAGAATTTCTATAGGTGTCAGGATCCCACCTCATTTTTCAGGTGAGCTGGCTGAAAGTAATTTTAGATTGCTGTCAGGATGACCACCAGATGGCCTGTGTCTTCATGATATCTTTATCTGCATGCTAATGGCACAGCTTCAATGCCTTAACAGTTGACACTATCATGATGATGTCTGGAAAGAAGCACAAAGGAAGCAAAGGGAGACTCCATGTCCCTAGAACTCCTAAAAAACCTTGTCATTTCCAGAGGACATCAACACTTTTATTAGCCTGTTCTTCTTCTTTGTTTCCTATATTTTTTATTTATAACAGGGTTTAAAAAGTTTACGTCCATGTTTGTCTCCTACTTTTCCTATTCTCAACCAAGAATCGAAGTCTCCTTCTCTGCTTGAGAATGAGTAAATAAGGCTAGATAGATGGTAGTTAGCAAAGGGAAGGCCAGAAATGTTAAGATCTAAGTTCAGGTCCCCAGCCCCCATATAAAATCTGGATATGGAAATGCACATATGCAACCCTGAAGGGAGTGTGTGGGGCAGTACAAAGAGATGATAAGATCCCTGGAGCATACTAGCCAGAAAGTTTACACAAATCAGTGAACTACAGGTTCAGTGAAGTTTCCTGTTTCAAAAAATTAGTGGAGAATTATGGAAAGCAGTACTGTCTATATCTAGCTTCCACGTGTACACATACCCACACACAGACAGACAGACAGACAGATACACACACACATCTATATCTAAAAACAAAATAAATCTGGTTAAAGGTCAATCAGTAATGGGTTATTAATAAACATGCAAGCATTCGACCATTAATCCCCATTTACACAAAAACACACACATAAATATGAGAAAGCATGTTTTTGAACTAAACCAGAGCAAGTCTGAACAAAGTTCATACCAAAAGACTGCAGTTTGACACACTTAGACACATTTGGTTGGAAATGCACATTTCTATGGAGCCATTTATCCTAAAGTTCTAAGTCATTGAATTTCATTTGTTATTTATGATCCCATTTAGATTTCAAGAGAGAAATCCAATACTTCCTGATACATCTTAATTTATACATTACCTTTAAGTCTGTCTACCCTGCAAGCCAAGAGCACAGCACTTATTTGTGTGTACAGAATTTACAAACTACCACCAAAGGTGAGTACATTCATATAATGAAGAAGACGTTATTAGTTCAACCTTGGCATCTGAATGATGGTTTGCATAATAATAAAAATGACACTACTCCTGGTAACCCCAAGGAAGAATCTTCTTTTGACACCATTGCCTCTGGACAGACCCTTCCCAGGGCACTGGGAGAAGTTCAGCATGGTAGAGATCCTGACAACCATCCTGGGGGTGCTTTCCTTAGCTCTGGCTTCTGCAGGCTGAAGTCGCTCCTGCCCATGGCAGAACTTCTTAAAAAGTTCCATTAGTCCAGCAGAGCACATACCTCAACATGGCAATAAGAGAGAGAAATTCAGCTTCTTTGTTTTCCCACTTGGAATCTTACAGGGCAATGGGGCAGCTACCAGCAGAGTCCAGAGGCACAAGTCTAGCAACACAGAAGAATTCAAATGCTGTATTTCACAGTGACAGGCACATAATATGTTTTCTTAGCATTCTCTTTAGTCAGTCTACTTCTCAAATGCCAATTCCCATCACAATTGGCACCTCTGCACATCTGACACAGTTGGTGTTTTGCAGTCATCTTGGGAATTTGTGTGTTCAGGAGGTAGAGACTGAAATAATGCATGTCCTGGTCAGCTCCTGCCAGTCATCAGTCCCCACTCCACAGGGAGTTGCTCAGAGGAGGCTAGAGTTTCAGGTCTCCTTAAGTGAAGTTCCTTCTCATTGCCAGGATATGCCAAGCAGATTTTCAGCTGCTCTATTAAATCCTGATGAGCATCATGGAAAGAAAAGAAGAGCACATTTATTAGAGCTGAAATGTGCATAAAGAGTACTGTTACATAAAGGTAAATTCCATAGAACTTTCTAAGAATGAAACAATAATATCACAGTTCAAAAGTATTATATATCATAGTTTTAATGAATCCACAGAGAAAATAGGCACATTGGTGAATGCATTGTTTTATTCAGAATTTCATTCATTCCCAAAAGACAAGACTGGCAAAATGATCTCCAAGACTCAAAATGTCAAAGTCAGGGGCGCATTCTGAAACCTCTTTCAGATTCACCTCTTGACAAACCCATTTTAGGAATGATTATATCAAAGTGTAATGACCCCACCCACAAAAAGAAAATAAAAATTTCATTGGTGAGCTTGTCATTGGTAGAAGAATGGGCTGTGAGAATAATCTCTCAAAATTCAAGTTTTTTTTTTTTTTATAGCATTATGGCACTACTATCAGCACAAATTGAGAGTGAAGAAATAATTATCAAAATCCCACCTGCTCTTAATTTCCATCCCATTCAAGAACAATTCTTACATTCTAATGTCAAAGAGTGTTATTTTTTAAATAAATTAGGTTGTGCTAGAGGAATTATAAACAGCAGGCACCAGAAGCCCTCAGACTAGTAGAGAATGCTTTTCTTAAGAAATAGGATTGAGGCCCAGCTACAGCTCTATTGAGACAGGCACCTGGAGGTGAGCATACAAATACCAGCCAATTTTATGAGCAGCTGGGAAGAGCCAAAATTACCATGCCCTCTATAGTTTCTAACAGGCATAATTGCCTACCTTTGTGCACAGCTGTAGGGAAGAAATAACTCTTTTTAGTTGTGCAAACTTCAACTTAGTTGTTTGTAAAGCTTTCTCTCCGAGTTCCTGAAATAGTTTTTAAAAGACATGCATTTCTAAGGGTGATCTATTTGTCTTAGAGAGTCTCCATGAAAAATGCTTACAAATTATGCATATTTCTATTCCTCCCACAACTTGTTTTTTGTTCCCTATTACAAGTTAAGAGGACATCAGTGTATTCTGACAGTAAACAGTAACAGCATAATATGTGCCAACATTCCCTCACAAATAAATATTCTGTTGCAGAACCAAACAGGGTTGAAAGGACAGGCAGGATGCATTACGTTTATTTACCCTCATTGCATCATTTTTATCCAGGGCACCAAGCTGATCCCTTTAGTGTGGTTATAATTTCTTTTCATCTTGCTCTGTGTACACTGAGCTGATGAGGTCAAGTCTATCTCTATGTGTGCCCCTAAACCAATTCCATCCCTTAATAAAACATAATCCTCTAATGACAACAGAGGAAAAGAGAATAGATTTATATTGATCAGACTGAAACCTGGGAGCATTCTAGACATCCTTTGTGTGGTAATTAATTTGATAATGAAAACAACACTCTGATTGGCTCTCTTTTACTTTTCTCCCATTGTCTAGTGTTTTTTCAGGCTCTCATCATTTTTCATCTGGTTTTCTGCAGGAATTGCTGCTCCCTCTGCTTCCCATCTGTCTGCATTTTGTCTGTCCTCTACACTGATGTCGTGGTGTTATGTCTAAAGCACATAGTCAATGTCATTCTTGTCTTATTCCTTTGCTTGTGTCCTAAATTTTTCATAACCCAGGCCTCTATTCATGGCATTTGATGTCCTTAGGCAAGTATCAGCTCCATACATGAACAGGAGTAGCAGCTCCATACATAAACAGAGGTCAAACACCTTATCTTAAGCTGTTGCTACATCGAATCTTCACAACAAAGAACTGGAATGTAGACCACAGCAAAAGTCCATATCTGTACCTAAGCCTCTAAAAAGTTGAAGATCTTATGGAAATCTGATTTCCAGAAATAAAAAACTGAAATCCTGAAAGATCTCCAAAGAAGGAAAAATTTGTCAAGTTGTACTCCTCATAGCAGCAGGTGGCCATTAATTACTCTCCTTCTCTCTCTTTGTCTCTCTCTCTCACTATCTCTCTCTCCTCTCTCTCTCTCTCTCTCTCCTGTCTCTCTCTCCTCTCTCTCTCTCTGTGTGCATGTGTATGTGTGAAGCTCAGAGGTTGACACTGATAAGTGTTCCTCAATTGTTTTTCCATCATATGTTGTTTGAGATATGATCTCTCACTGAACCTAGAACTCACCATCACAGCTAGACTGGTTATCAGGAGCTGTCATCATGAACCAGGACTAGGGTTAAAGGTGCACAGGGCCAATAGGTTTTAATATGGACACGTAGGTTGAAACTTAGATCTTCATGGTTATGTGGCAAATGCTTTAGTGGACCTTCTTCATGGCCCCTCCATGTTACTTTTAAAGATACATTTTAAAGCTGAGTCTCATCTACTCAACTGCATGTCTCATCCTCAAAGCCTATGTCCTACACAAAGATTAGTACATGTAATAAACTACAATACTTGTAGTTCACTATGAAGAAGCAAAACCCAGTAGATGGTATCTATGGTATATTTCAGACAAACTCTCACATGTAATTTTTGCTATTAACTCATGGAGTACATTAGCAAATCTTTAGGTGATGTTAATCTTCCTTTTGTGGTTTAGGGACATTAATAATTTCACAATAAAATCCATCTTTCTCATCATATCTGTCAGGCAACCTCTTTCAGGATGTCCAAATTCGTAAAATTCCTTGCTGCTCATACAACTTTAACATGTTGTAACTCAGTTTGACTGTATTAAAAGGTTGTGACTGTACAAACTAAATTCCTCATATTTTTTATTTCCATTATTCCTGATTATAAGACACCTCCTCATCTCTTCTTACAATTCTGTTTCATCATTTGTACAAATTAGTTTTCACAGGCTTGTTTAATCCTATCTCTTCATATCATGTGTTAGATGCTATCTTTTAGTCCCCAAACTCCAATAACATCAAGTTATACTGCAGTATAACGATTTCTTTGATATTCTACATACGCCATTACATACTGGAACATTCAGTGGCAATATCTCATGATGAATATTGTTAGGTCTCAAACTCCAAAAGGCTGTGTGTATTTTCCAAAATGACAGTCTGGGCTCAGCTCAGGGTGGACAATATCGGCTGGCAGATAGATCAAATATGATTTTTTTTAAATTTTAAACTTCAATAAAATACTCAAACAACTGATACAATACATCCCAACCCCCTTCCACACCCTCCCTCCAACCCCATCATACCCCGATCTCCCTCAGATCAACCCCCATCAACCGCCCTCAAGAATTTCCCCCACCAGGTTTACAGCACAATCATGATAAGACATAGCAGGATGGAATGAGGCCAGACACCAATCCCTACATCAAGGTGGACCAAGCAGCCCAGCAGGGGAAAAGGTGTCTCAAGATCAGGTAAAATGGTCAGAGACACCCCTACTCTAGCCTGTAGGAGTTTTTCCACCAATGGACAGCCATAAGATGTACAGGGGATCCTGCAGAGTGCCATGTCTGTTCCTTCAGTCTCAGTGGGCCCCTAAGAGTGCTAGTCAGTTGACAATGTGGGGCTTGATCTCCTGGTGTCCTTGGGTCACTCTGGTCTCTGCCATCCCTCCATTCCTTCTCCTGTGGGGTTCCCAATCTCTGCATGTTTGGGCCTGGCCTCATCCTATCCTCCTACCAGTGTCTGGAGGCAGCCTCTCTGGTGAATACTGGGCTAGGTATTGATCTATGAACAAAGCATAGCACCATTAGAAATCTTCTCTGAGTTATCCAGTCTCCAGTTCCTGACCTGTCCTGCAGTTTCAGGAACGGTTCCCTTCTTTGGCATGGAGTTTTACCCTTCTATTGTCAAGGATCTTTCAGGGAGGAAAGGCCATAAATCAGAGGTTTTGTGGCTGGGCTGGTGTTCCAGCTTGCCTGACCACAAGAAATGGCCTGTCCAGGTTGCCTATCCCTGATTACTAGGGATCCTTGCTAGGATATCCCTCATAGATTCCTGTGAGTTTCCATCACACTAAGTCTCCAGATCTCACCCTAATTGTTTCCCAATTCTGGTCATCTTTCATATGTTTATTCCCTCCATCCCTCTCCTCCTCCTGGTCCCCTCTACTCACATTCCTGTCCTGCCCTAACAAATCTACAGCTTCTATTAAATTTCTACTCTACCAGGGAGATCCCTGTGCTCCAAATGGGGCCCTTCTTGTTGAGTGGTTTTTCCTATGTCTGTGGATACTAGTACTTTTCTCTTTTGCTTAGCAGTTAGTATCCACGTATAAGTGAGTACATGTCATATTATTCTTGCTGGGACTGGGTTACCGTACTCAGGGTGATTTTTTTCTAGTTCCATCTTTCATTTTCCTGCAAGTTCATGTAGTCATTTTTTTTAAATAGCTGAGTTACACTCCATTGTGTAAATTTACCATAATTTCTTTATCTATTCTTCAGTTAAGGGGCATCAAGGTTGTTTGCAACTTCTGGCTATTATGAATAAAGCTGCTATGAACACAGTTGAGCAAGTGTCCTTCCAGTAGGATGGAGCATCTTTTCAGTATAAGAGTAAGAATGGTATAACTGAGTATTGAAGTAACTCAATTTCCAATTTCCAGAGGAGTTGCCATATTGATTTCCATAGTGGCTGTACACGTTTGCATTCCGACCAGCAATGAAGGAGTGTTCCTCTTTCTTGCTCCACATCCTCACCAGCATGAGTTGTCCTTTGTGTTATTGATCTTAGTCATTCTGACAAGTGTAAGATGGAATTTCAAAGTGGTTTTGATTTTCATTCACTAATGGCTAAGGATATCAAACATTTCTTTAGGAGTTTCTCCACCATTTGAAATTCCTCTTTTGAGAATTCTTTGTTTAGATCTATACTTCATTTTAAAATTGGATTGTTTGTTTTCTTGATGTCTAGTTTCTTGAGATTTTTTATATATTTTGAATATTAACTCTCTATCAGCAGTGGAGTTGGTGAAGAATTTTTTCCCCATTCTGTAGGCTACTGTTTTGTCTTATTGACGGTGTCTTTTGCTTTATAGAAACTTTTCAGTTTCATGAGGTCCCACTGATTTGAAAAAGCCTGAGCTTTTGGTGTTCTGTTCAACGTTGTCTCCTGTGCTAATGGGTTCAAGATTATTCCCCACTTTATTTTCTATTGTGTTCAGTGTATTTGGTTTTAAGTTGAAGTCTTTGATTCACTTGGACTTGAGTTTTGTGTATGGTGATAAATATAGATAAATTTGGATTTTTCTACATAGACATCCAGTTAGACCATTGCCATTTGTTAAAAACCAGACATGTTGATCAATAGAACCAAATCAAAGATTCAGACATAAGCTCACACCCTTATGGACACCTGATATTCAATAAAGAAGCCAGAAATACAGTAGAACAAAGAGCTCAAATCTTATTCTCAGTTCCTCAGGAACCTGTGAAACAGGTTTTTGTCTGCCAAGAAAAGCCACTTCCTTATCTTCCTTATCTATTAACATATACCTGTTATACATATCAAGTCCAAAATCCAAGTTTGTTTCCTGGTTTTCCTCTCTTTACCTGCCCAGCTCCCCTTCCCCTCTTACTACCAGGCTGTTCCAGTTGACAGGCTTCCTTCCCCCAACACTGTACTGCTGATTTCCTTCAGAGCCAATGCTCTTCTTTGTCATGTAACTCTTCTCTCTGGGCACCCTGTTAGGGCTCAAACTCACAAACTGCTAGCTGATGTACCTATTTAACATGTCAAAGTGAATCTGGCTGCCAGGTTCCGCCAGTGTCCTGCTGCCCCTACCTGATACAAGGTCCTCCTGACTTGCGTAGCCTAGCCCTACCATGAGCTCTCCAGCGCAGGGGACTAGACTGCCCTTCCATATATAATTCCAGCCATTTTGCTTACTCTAGCTGGCCTCTTGATCTCCTGGTTTCCCTCTTTCTCCTCTCTCCTTTCTCCCCTCATTCCTCTCCTCACATTGGCCAGCAGCTCAGTATGATCAAGTCCACCATGGACTTCCCAGATATCTGCCTCTGGCTATGCTCTCCCTCATGTCTACTATGTTTGTTCTCTTTTTTTGTGTGTTTTTTGAGACAGGGTTTCTCTGTTGTAACTCTGGTTGTCCTAAGATGGCCTTGAACTCACCATTCACTACTGCCCAGTTTATGTTTATTCTTTTATATACATTAAACTTCCTCCTTCACCATACCTAGGAGCACTCATGTTCTTTTCCTTTTTATTTTTTTTTTCATTCAGTAACCAGTCTGCCCTACTCCTCTCTGCTTCCAAAGGTAGCCATGGCTTCTTTGGACTTGACCAAATGTCTCTCACTATGTACTCTATTATCTAAAATAAAAACCTTCTCTCGTCCAATGGAGTGGTCACTTCTGTAGTTTCACTGCATCCTCACTTACAGAAAACAGATGCTTAGTAAAAGTGTATTTAATGAATCTATTAATACCTTGAACATCTTGTTTTGCATACATGTCCATATATCTGTAAATAATATAGCCACTACCCAACTAACAGGTGAACTGGAATCTCATATATGTCATTAGATACATGTCATTAGATAAAACTGCTTAAGAGTTTTAATTTTATGTTCTCTTCTTTTCATCTCTCACTTCCTTCCCCACCATACTCCTTGATAATTTTCCTGTTTCTGTGTTAAAATACCCCAACAAAAATCATCTTGAAACAGATAGGGTTTATTTTGGCTCACAAATGGAGCCTTCAGTCCATTATAGTGAGGAAGACATAGCAACAGGAGCTCAAGGCTCCTAGTCCCATTGTGTCTTCATATATGTGCTCCTAAATACTGTTCCAGTGCCATGCCTGCCTGCCACCACACTCTCCAACCCTTCTCCAACAAAGCCACATCTCCTAATCTTTCCTAAATAGTCCACCAACTAGGGGCCATGCATCCAAATATACGAGGCTATGGGGGCCATTCTCATTCAAACCACAAACCCCTATATTCTTTAACAGTTGCAACTCTGTTTAAAAATTTGAAACCCAAATCTCATCTGATACCCAAGGCAATCTCTTCACTTTGAGCTCCTATAAAATTGAAAGCAAATTGCATATTTCCAACACATAGTGGCAAAATATAAACACCTCCATTCCAAGGAGAAGAATGGAAGCATACCAAGCCATCACCAGACCAAAGACCAAAACTCAGCAGAGAAAACAGAGTCTGTTTTACGAGGAAGTATTTATTTTGGTTCACATTTTGAAAATATATTTCATCACAGCATCCTGGCTGCTGAAGCTTAAGGTAGTTGGTTATATTGCACTGATAGTCAGGAATCAGAGGATTCTGAGTGAGTGTGCTTAAGTAAATTTGTCCTTTTTTATTCAGATGAGGATTGGAATTCAGGGATTGATGTTCTAAATCAAAACTAAATAAGGCCTCAATCTAATCTAATAATTCCTCACAGATAAGGAGAGGCTTGTCTTTTTTGGTGGTTGTAGGTCCTGTCAAGTTGGCAGATGATTCCCTCTTTCCAAAGATAGCCATTGAACCTAGAGTCTCAAGCATGCTGGACAAATGCCCAACAATCGAACTATACAATCAATCCAGTGGAATATCAGTATATCCAAAATGCAAGGTATACAATATATTTTATATAAATAAATACGCAGTGACTCTAAAGAAACCTAGAACATACTTCACAAACAAAAGTAATACAAAACTAATGTTGTTAGTGTTGAAACAAGATAATACATAAAGAAAAATTCTTTTTCTGAAAAGCTCAGGTAAATATTCCAGTTAAGTCATCAGTGAGATTGCAGTAGATACCATTACTTGCTCATCAATCTGCCAGTTATTCTGGTCCTGCCAGAATATGATGACTTACAGGTAAGAAACTGAAGGAGTCAATTCCTTAATGGACATCACCTGGAATAGAGTGGAACCCTGTTATACACTCCCAACATGGTGGGACACATGGGAGCTAACTTCTATTACAGGAGCCCTAAAGTATGAAGACAATGGAAGTAAAATGGAAGACATAGACTTTTGATGTATCTGACCTTAGAAAAACATTCTGCAATTCCTGCCATATTATATTGGACAGAAGTGAGAATCTAACTTACATTCAATGTAAGATGATTATTCTGTATTACAAAATACATTAGATAGAGATCATTAGGAACCATGCAGAGGCTGCCTGCCATGGATATGCTTCATAAAACTTCTACTACCAATAAGACAAAGCAATAATAAACAAAAACAGCATAGATTCAATCAAGATTTTGATGAAGTAACTTTGGAAGGAAATGAATAGGTTTTTTTTAATATAAGTAATAAACATGGAAAATGAGCAATTTTGAAGAAGTGATGAATTAATTTTAAAAGGGATGTCTTAATGACTACCACAGAATGTTATAAAGCAGGTGAGATTGCAAAAAAAAAAACACACACAACAACAATAAAAAACAAAACATAAACATTAAGAGAAGAAAATCAATGGAATGTAAATCATTTGCACATTTCCAGAGTTGATTATGTGCAAGCAGGTACAGCATATTCTAAAGGTAAATACTGAAACACAGGCATAGAGAATGCTGAGTCCAAGATGTCCAAGATTGACAATAGGGGTCATGTTCATGGAAGATAAAGAAAGTAGGAAAATAAGAAAAACTAGAGAAAATATACACATTAGAGGCATGAAAAAGAAGGGTAAGTGAAAACCACATGGTGAAAGATGAAAAACGTGTTTGAAAATAAAGCAGAAAAGAGAAGAGATACAAAGGAAGCAGCTTCTATAGATGATAAGTAGATGATTGCACATAGAGTCCAGAGAGAGAGAGAAACTAAATACCTGGTGGGTGTTTGCTAGAATGGTTAAAAAGTTTACTATGATAAAATCTGAATTATAAAATTCAGGACAAATTACTGGTTAGTAAATACAAAGAAGCAAAAATCATTTGGAAATCAGAATTGTTTTATGGTCCCAGGATTTACAAGTAGCATTGTCCTGTGCTTGGTGTAATGGTCAGACTTTATGTTACTGTGAAAAGATACCTAACAGAAGCCTCAAAGGAGAAAATTTTATTTGGCCAATGGGTTCAGAGAATTCCATTCTCTGTCACATGGCTTTATGTACTTGGTCAGGAATCAGAAAATATGGCAGTTGAAATATATCCTTCACTTCTTTTTAGACAGTAGGAAGACAAAAGAGAAGAACAAACAAAGGTCCAGGCAAGGTATATTCTCTGGGTCACATCTTGGTGACCTGTCTCCTGCAATGTCCCATCTCCTATTTTATACTGCTTCTCAGTAAGTTGATCTCAATATGCATCCATCTGAGGATTAATCTTCTGCATAGGTCAGAGTTAATTGCTTCTAGAAAACTGCTCTGAGACACAGCCAGAGTCATGCTCTACTGACCTCATCAGGATTGCTTAATGCAGTCAGCTTGACAAAGTTAACCATCACTTTTCTCAATCAGAAATAATAGAAACTGTTCATATAATTTTTACATAAGATTAGAAATATTTCTGTCAGCCATGCCCAAGAATATTAATGTGTTTTTGTTCTAGGAGCAAATAATATTTGTAAATTCCTTCAAGCAGCCTTTTGTCATTAACTGTTGAGTCACAGTTAATTCAGAAACATATAATTGGGGTTTTATGCAGTGTAGAGGGATGAATCCTCACAGATATATCAAGATTTATGTGAGACCAGCTTTGAGTTAAATTTCAGCTTTTCTACTTACTACTTACATTATTTAAACCACATTATTTGGTACTTCCTACTTAAATTTCTTGGTTCATATAAGTAGTAAAAGAATACCTGAAGTATGAGAATTCATTCATCTAATAAAATTTTGAGAAACAAGAGAAATGGCTCAGTAGGTAAGAGAACATGTTTCTTTTGCAGAAGACCTGAGTTCCATTCACGCACACCCACAACTTTTGTAACTCAGAGCTACCTACCACTCTAACTCCAGGGTATCTGATGCCCTTCTCTGGCTGACACAGGAACTTCACACACACAAATTAAAAAATAAAACAAATTCAATTCATGAATATAAAATGTATAGAACTTACCGGAACAAAAGTATATTCCTAACGAAATATTTATATTTGTATCAGATGTTATGACCTCCTAATGGCCAATATAAAAATCTAGTTAAAAATTTCTCTTTTCATTCAAAATTTAGAATCAAATTAAATCACATTGAGTTTGTCAAGCCAATCTATTAAAACTACCTGGCAGGTTAGCAGTGCATCCCCCATTTCTGGGAGGCAGAAACATGAGGATCTAGGGTTCTTTTCTTAAAGCTAACATTCAGAACTTCAATTTGTATATTGGTACATGTTTTCTTTTTTGTGAGAATATGGAAATCATAGCACTGTATATAAGAGCAAGTGATAAATTGATGAATAAATGCATAAATAATAACCAGAAAAGGAAGGGAAGAGTCAGCACAAGACTGTGTGTGTTAATTTTGGACTGATGTGTTTCAAAATTCAAATAAGGCCATGGATAAATGATGCCCTAACTCAAAGCTCCAATTTCTTGCCTTTAAAAAAGTCTTTTGAAATTATTTCAAGTTAATAATTTAAAACAAGGACATCACAATCTCTTACATAATCATAGAACCATTACAAAATTAAATGCATATTCATCTCAGCTATCATAACTTACATCTTAGACATTTCTGTATAAGCTTGCTTCATGCCAACCTTCCATATATGTTTGATTTTATGATGATGATTCACTATGTGATCCAGATTGACCTTAACTTCTGGGCTCAAGGGATCCTTACTCTCAGCCTCCAAGGAACTGAAACACACACACACACACATATATAATTAAAATTTTAAACATAGGATATATTTAAAAGTTAATTTATTTTATTTTATTCTAATTCTTCTAACACGTATGTCAATTCTGCATCTTTTAAAAATAAATTTTATTGAAAGAGTTAAAACATACAAAAGTTTAAATAAAAAGTAGATATTAAGCTGAGACTTGTGCTTCATGCCTATAATCCCAACCCTTTACATTCTAAGTAAGCCAGGAGGACCACAATGAGTAAGAAGCTAGTTTTGGCTACATTAGTGAGTTTCAGGACATCCACGGCTATAGATATATATCAAAATTCTGTCTCAAATAAAACAAAACCTAGTTTATTGATAATCCACATATACTTCCCTTGCTGTTTTCAATGATATGGTCATACTCACAGTATGGTACTAAAACAAGAAAAGTTACGTTGCTGCAAAAAAACACCCTCAGTTATAAGTTTATATTAGGATATCCGTATTTTGAAGCATGGTATGTATGAGTATGTTCTGTGTAGAGAGTAATGAATTATGAAGATTCACCTTCTATATATCTAAGTAGCTAGCTTTACAATTGCAAATTTTCCCATGGGTACACAACTGCTCTGTTACTGCTCCTAGTCACATTCTTCTCTCACCTTTAGCCTGTTGTATCAACCAATACAATTTTTAATCAAAATAATGTTTCACATACTTGAGGAGAAAGCCCAGTCAATAATGTTCTTCGTGTGTAAGTCTGAAGATCTGTTTAACACTCAGCATATGTGTAAAATTGAGATGCAGCTGTGTACCTGTAACACTAGCATCTGAGGTGGGGAGGTAAGAGAAAATAGGATCCTGTGGGTTAACTGGCTAGCTAGTCCAGTTCAGCAAGATCCAAATTTAATCAGATTCTCTTTCTCGTATAATAAGATGTAAAATACTTGAAAGATGACACCTAGTATTGACTTCTGACTAATATGCATGCACACACACACACACACACACACACCCTACCACCACCACCACCACTACCACCACCACCACCACCATGTATATATACACAGTAATAATAGCAATCATGCTACTTAAAATTGTTTTATGAACAAAATAATTTAATATGTAACCTTTTGAGACCAGAAGAACAAATGATGTTTTAGATATTCTTTACCACTGTTTCTATATTTACTGGTCATATATGTTTATAAAAACAAGCATCGTTGAATCACCTTAAAAATGTCATTTACTTTACTGATAGCTCTGAATAATGTCCTCAGATTTTTTATTTGATTGTTTTAGAGTTGTGTGTATTTATATATTTTTTGTCTATGTTCTAGTTGTAAGTCATTGGTTATGTTAATTTTTAAAGGAAGAATTTGAGGCTGGAGTTAAATATAGCTTGGAACATTAATCTTAATCTTTTTATATAATTTTTATCAAACAATAATTATTATCAAACAAAAATAATTATCAAACAATAAATCTCTAACTTGTGTTTTAAAGGATCTATAACATCTGAAGAGAAAGTTTTATTTTTCTGATACTACATGCACACACATAAAAATAAACAGCCAAAATATTTTTGAATGCCATGTTGTGTTAATGAAATTGAATAGTTAAAACAAATTTGCTCACTTTCTGCATGGGTGTGATTTATATAAACTGCAATATATCTCATCAGTCATGGTATAAATGTTCATTAGCTGTTTTTAAGGGTTTTTATTTTCAATAAGGAAATTATTGAACATATATTGTTTGAACTTAAGCCTTGAAGTATTAAACTTGAAAACCAGCAGTGAAAGGGTTAGATTTTGAGATTCCTGTCACTTACTATTAATTGTTAATAATTATAAAACTGATATCTGTAGTCAAAATAACAAGAAGCAGAATGTGCATGGTGAAGTCACAAGAAGCTTCGTCTGCCTGTCTGTATCACCATAGTGTTGGATGTGCCTTATATTCCTTTGGGCATCCATATCTAAACAAGGTTTGAACTTCTTCTCTTTATTTTCCTGAGAAAAGCTATTTCAATAGATTATTTACATTCTCTGGAAACAGTTTCACAGAAGCATCCATAACTTACACTTTTATGACTACGGTCAGTCAAATAAAGTCTATAATCTCTGAATTACTTTTCTTTACAGTCACTATGAAGTAAAATAAATGTAGAGTTGATCTCCAGAGATGAGAAATTGTTAGAACATAATTTTTCTGTGCTCTCAAACTTTCCTGAATCTAGTGTTTTGACAAGATTTATGTGAGAAAGTTAGATATGTTATGTTCATTTTAAAAGTTGCTTGCAGTTACTATTATTAAATCATTTGTAAATTCATAATAGTATTTACAAGTAAAGTGCCAGCATATGCAGATGGCTTCTATTGTTACAGAATCAATTTTTCAGGAAGTGGGTACATTGCCTTTTAGAACATTGTTTGTGTCACTGTGTACATCCTACATGTTTTCACGGAGACCATTTCTCATAGTAAATCTATTTTCGCTAGCACATATGGTAATAATATTGAAACAAAATAGAAAATTTCAGGTTTTTCATGATGCTGTTGTTGCCAAGGCCTTAATTGTATATATACTTAAATTGCTGGTGGTTAGGTGGTATGGAGGGGAGGGGAGTACAACCAGTAGTAAGTAAAGTAGTTAATAAGGTTTCTTAATAATTTGCTTAGAAAGTAATATTTAATGGTATGGTCATAAGCCAGGATAGTTTTGAGTTGAATCGCTGATGTACTTGACAAAAAAATCCAATGATTTATTGAAGTTTTTCTAATTTTGTTTTCTCTTAAAATAGAATCAAAGTGTATAGGTAACCTACAAGCTACAGGGAGAAGACTGCGTGACACATGTCATCTCTTGTTCCAAACAAAAGGGAGATTTTTGAAATGAGAAGGAAAGTATTAAAAGACACAATGACAAATAAAGCATTTCAAACCTAAGAAGAAAGATTTGATTCATTCCAATCCATTTTACATCCCCAATATTCCTAACAGATTAGAGAAAACATATCATATATCAGTAGGTTTCGAAGAAACTAATTGCAATAATTTCTTACTTTCTCCACTGGAGCCTGTAAAAGATAGTCCTGGGAACTAATCTCTGGGCACAAGTGACCCAACAGAAAGACAATCTGGTTCCTAAATTTTCTTGCATCTAGAGAATCACAAGAAAAACAATACTTTTCTATTATTTAATTTTTTTCCCTACAATATACAACACTCAAAAGATTTGCACAGGTTCAAGCCAGTAGGACTCCCAACAATGAAAGGAGGAAGTAGACAGGGGATCCCAACCTTAACCAAGAAGCTATTTGAAATTGATACCTGCTAGCAAAGGGAAAATTAGTTTTCTCCATCAGAGTGTCTCCAAGCATATCAACCACACTCCAGAGCAGGCCACATGCCCAGAGTAGTTGAGGAACAAAAAACAAACTCCATATTTGTTTGTTGTTTTGTTTTTTGTGTGCTTGTGAACTTCATAAATGTTAATGTACCCCACCTCCACCCAAGACAGTTCAGGGTATCAAATAGCTGTTTCACTAGAACAGAAAGCTCACATGGTATCAGTAGCAAGTGAGTACAGATTCCCATTCCAGAGTAAACAGAGAATAGTAATCTATGGTTCACTACACTAGAAGCAAAGGAGATGTTTACTATTGTGAGGGCATGGCACTTGTTCCATATGAGAATAAAGAATGAGGTCTTGGCTACCGAATTTTATTATATGGCACCTCCAGATTTATTCACTTAGGCCTGCTCTGAATCCAGAAAGTGTTCACCAAATGGACTTATGAGGATTGTTCACAAAATGGGCTCCTTTATTATCTAGATTATTGTTGGTTGCCTTATCAATATCTATGCTATTGTTCTGAAAATTTGATAATAAAGATTTCAACCACCCATCTAATAGATCATTTATAATCCAAACTCAGAATAGATCTAGGTATTGTTTTCAACTTGGACTAGTGTTAAATTTTTAAGCTGTCACTTTAGTAAACTAAATTTTCAAAATTGGTATAAGCTACACTTATAAGAAATTGAGGCCACAATTTTTATAAACTAATACTGAGGAGCTTTCAAGTTGATCTCTGAATTCATGTGCAAGTACGTAGGTATTTATTTCTCTGTGCATATGAGTTTTAAATACCCAAATGGGACAGACCCAACAATGCACAGTTAAATCTTAGAATCCATAAATAAGTTAAGAAAATATTAAAGACATGATAAAGAAATGAGGCAATGCTTATTTGAGAACACCAGGGTGAGATAATTTCTTAACAGGAGCCACAGCCACCAAGAAGATGTGAACTGGCACCACACTTTTCATGTGCCAAACAATAATTACTAAATTCCATATCTGAAGAAAAAACCCTTCAGGACAAAGAAATTTTCAGATGAAAGGAAACTAAGAGAAACAGCACTAATAAGCCTATCAACAAAGAATGAATAAAAAAATCCAAATACCTAGATGTTAGGATATGGTCTAAGAATGGAGTCACGTGAGGAGAATTCCAAGAACTTGTGAGAAAGTTCCAAGGAAACAAGACAAGAGCCTTGGGACCACAGTTTCTTCAAAACACAGAATTGGTCACAGAATGTTTTCCTGTTCCTCCTAGGTATAGCAGATGGAAATGAGTTTACTTTAGAGTATTTATTACAACTGGATATAAATATTTTTAATATGCCTATATGGAAAAACATGTTTTTGCTACATTCAGATTGTCTGCCATGTGTGGTTTCTCATTGTGATCGTACACTGTACTCTTGTGACTCTTTTTAACCCTCAGAGTATAAATTGTCTGATGCTCAGAATAAAGTTGGTTATTTCATTAGACTTTAGTCTGCCTCATTTATTGGCTTCATTCTCCCAGGTTCTATCTCCTCTAGAGTGGTAAACACTGAGATTTTAGAAAAGAAGAACCTTTGTACCAAGGTGATTTTCCATGGCCTGGATGCAGTTTCAATTATGTTTAGCTTAGAGAGGCTTAATTCCACCTTTGAAAGTGAACAGATCCCTTTTTGTTTTAGGATATAGTTGCATGAAATGTTCTTGTCTGGAATGCATGAAGTGCTGAGTTCAACGCTAGAACTAAATGAAAAACATAATAAAAATAAAGAATAATCAAAGAATTCTGGAATGTGTAAAACTGAAGATGAGTGCAATAGGCTAAGCTTTCTTTCATGACTCTGGAAACTCATTTTACAACTGATAGAAAAATTATACCACCATCTGATGTGGTGCTTGATGTGCATGAAAATAATAGCTGAGGCTAATATATTTTAAAATTGAAATACTTAAAAGACTCTAAATGGAAGCAAGTCTTCAAAACTTCATTTGAAGTGGTAAAGCATGGATACCAAAAACTATAGTATGTTACAAGCATATGCTGTAAAACTTTCAGTTACTGTGATAACTGGGAACTTCTCAGAATCACTACAAGTCAAAATGAGATCTTTAGGAAGAGCAGAAGCACAGAAATTATGTGGAATAAATGGAGATGTACCAAAATGTTTCCATCCCAAGCAGCAGAAACTGGACACTCCAGCAACAAATCTGACCTCAGCTTTAGTGGAATTCTTGTCAGGCCAGATGCAAATTGGGAGGAATTTGAGGTGTTTAGAGGAAAAAACTTGGGATGACATGCAGTCACAATAATCAATTATAATAAGAAAACAAATCTATAAAAATACAAACATATCCTTGTTCACTCACTCTCACTCAAAAGTGAAAATGCAAAGGTCAGCCCAAGCTCAAAGCAAGTGAGAAGGCTGCCTCACATTTGCTGCGAGGGGCTAACAGGACACACTGGCAGAAGCACCCGATTCATTGAAGCAGAGAATAGGATGCACAGTATGAGCAACACATGAAAACAGTTATTGGGTTTCCATACTTGCAAATATCTTTTTCTAAACCATGTTCTTTAATCCTCTCAGTAGCTATTGGGACAGGAAACTTCAGCTCTACTTTGTAAATTATATAAAAGAAACAGTAAATTTGAAGTATTGACTAAAATAATGTAGACAAATAAGAGCAATGTATGATTCCATGCAGTACTTCTTGCTCACTGCAGTATTTTCCAGCTCAACTAAGAAAAGTAAGCAAGAATAATCCCCCTGCACCCCCCCAATGACACTGAGCATACTGCTTAGCCCATGGCTAAATACTATACTCGATGTACTTTTAGTATTAGAGGAAATAGAGATAGCCAATAACATACTTGATATATTTTTGGTATTAGAGGAATAAAATTCCTAAAATAAAACAAATCAGGACCTTGGTATTCTGAGAGCAAAAGGAGATTGCAAAACTAATAAGAAAGCCAAAGGTGGAAACAATGAGTGATGAAGTGGATCAATTTTGTTAAGTTGTTACTGTGGCATTTGCTGTTGTTACTTGTTGAATGAAAACTGTTGAACAGAAGTGGTGAATTTTTGCTACTCATATGCACTTTTCCTGGAGAGTCAGTGTTGTCTGGAATTCACCAGCACAGGCTCTAGGTAAGCTGGCAGGAATGAATCCTGTCAGCCATGCAGACTTGGTGACAATTAACTTAAGGTTTAGCATTATTACCCCAAATTATACTAAATAGACATATAAAATAGGAGGAGTAATCAATGGGATTTGGAGAGATGAAATCAATGGCATATATACAATAATCCAGTTTTTGTTGTTGTTTTTTGCTTTACAAAGAAGGGTTTTTTGGTGTTAATTTTTGCCAATCTTTGGTAAAAATAGCAACAAAAGTAATGTTGACAAGGTCGTAGTCTCAACTTTCCATTAGAAATTTGCCTTTGCTTCTGCCAAGTTGTTTTTGAACCCTCAATAGAAAATAGAGGAATAATTCATCAGATTCATAAAGGATCTGGGTGAAATATGATAACCAGATAAAAGAATAGACCTATCTGAATGAAGCTACAGTTGCCAAGTGGAACAAAGAACAATACATACTTACAAGTCAGCTACAGGTCTTTTAAGCAATGTGGTAAAATCTGAAATTAAAGAACTACAATAGAAAGGCATACACACTCAATATCAGACATATAAGGAGATTATCTGAAAGAATCATTGCAACCTAAATCAAGTTGCAGCCCTCCACACAGTGAAGACTACTGAATGCAATGTAGACATTTAGCCTATGGGGTAAAATACTGGGGATCCCAAACATGCACAGGAGAGGTGAAGGCAAAAGACTAATTTCTCAGAAAGAAAATTTTTTAAGAAGTAGCACTTCCATCAATATATCATTCAAGTTGAAGTCAAAGAATGACATCTGGGGAATGGAATTTCCTTTTTTTATTAAATTCAAATACAAAATGCAGCTCGTTTACAACTTTGTTTTAAATGATCAATGTTATCATGAGGGCTTTAATTTGATTTTAGCAAGGCATTCATATGTTAACAAATTAACTGTCTAAATTTTTTAAATGATTGAAATGTTTATCGTTGTACCAATACTATTCTTTGCACCAACTTACCAGGTATCAATTATATAATAAATAAAGGTCTAAATATTTGTCAGCCTTTCTTGAAAGTTAATAGTTTAGAATCAGAACTTTTACTTTCTTACATTTTAGGCAGATTAATTCATTATTATTGTCGAGTCTCTAATGTTTCTGAATTGAAATTAGAGAATGAATTCTTTTGTCCAATATGAAACTAACCTGGAAACATGCAAAATGCTTTTTTAACTTAGAGTTCTTCATGGTACCTTCCATTTAAATTGTTGTATTTTTACAGGTTTTCAAATATTGGCAATCTTAGTGTTACCATCTTTTCTTTGTGATGAAATTTCATATATGAATTGAATGGATTTATTTGTATAATGTTCAGTTGACAAATCTGAAACATTTTTTCTGGGAAAAACATCTGCAATTTATTATTGATTCTTAGAGATATAATAGCCTTATTTTAACATTGGTATTAAACAGAAACAAAGTTTAGAAAGCATTGCATGTGTGTTTTATAGTACAGAGATTATTGGACACATTAGACTTGATTTTGAATATTATTTTTCAAGTTCAAGAAGGTCTTAATTACATGTGTTACAAAAGAGAACTCAGGTTTTCTTTATATTGAGATTATTATTTCCTGTAGAGGAATAGAGTGAAAATGAGGGTCTACATTCCAGGGGCTACATTCAGAGGCCTGTGTGGTCTAGATGGAATTAGGTTAGACACACCTTTAATCTAGTATTCAGGAGGCAATGGTGATCTATGCCTTTAATCCCTTTTGGAGGGGGCAATGGAAGCAAACACAGAAAGCAGAACTCAGAAGGAGTCAGTGTCACACAGGAAGTGACATCTGAGATGAGTCAGAGTGAATAGCAGACAAAGTGACTAATCAGAGGAAGAGTTAGCAGAGTAAAGATATGCCCAACTCTCACAAGAAAAGGGGAGCTCTCAGCTCAGTTGAAAAGAGTTACATAGGAGTTAGAGTCAGTTAACAGAGGCAGAGGAATCAGTAAGAAGAGTCAGTTCAGAAGCAGGCTGAAGAGTGAATTGTGGAGCAGTTACAGAGTATGTTACAGAGTGAGAACAGAGTGAGTTATAGAGGAGTTACAGAAGCTGAGGCTGGAGTGAATTACAGAGTGGCCAGTTGAAAGTTACAGAGGCAGGATAAAGCAGTGAGAGCTCAGGGAGAGACAGACACAGCAGAGCCCGACAGAAGAAGCCCAGAACAGAGAGTTGAGTTGATCCAGATGAGTAAGAGTTCAGAAGAAGCTAGTCAGAATGGCTCAGCTGTAGGATTTGGAAGGCTAAGGCTGAAAGCCTTCAAGTTCCAGGTTAGCAGTTTAAATATTCTAGATTGTACAAAGGAATAAGCCTTCCATTTCAAGGATTAATACTCGATTGAAAAAGAGGACAAAATTCTCTAGGGCTCCAGGGATCTTGGCTAGAACCAGTGATTTAATTAAACAAAAGACTGTACTCTGCCCTGAACAAATGGCTACATCTGGTGAATCTACATCAACATAGACATTTTCCTTTACTGTCTAAATGAAGTAGCTCTAGTTGAATACTTTTTAGTTGTAGTAACTACTACCTTGCCTTTCAAGTTCTTGAAGTCAGGGTTAGGAAAAGGGTGCCAAGAAAGGAGGTACTAGAAAGAGTGGTCCCAAAAGTTGTTTTCTTGATCTCTCTTACTTAAAACTTCTTGTTCTGTAATCTCTTGTCACACAGTATTACCTTGCCTATATCAAAACTAACAGAAATTTCAATGTTTCAAAGTTAATACCACTTTTTAAGGTTTGAAACACTGGGTAGGAGGTTGCCTAGCAGAACCCTAGTATGAAACATGATGTAACCAAATAGATGACACTCTGTCAAACCTGAAAGGACTTTTATAAATGTATGAAAATTTAGTTGAATGTGTGTATAAAGGTGGTTTCTGGAGGGTTACAGCATACATAGTAACTCACAGCTATACATGATATATAATTCACAAAGAACTAGAAAACAGTAGTTCAAAGTCTGTAGGTAGGAGTGACTGATTTTTCAAAGATAGAAGGCTAATTTTCCTGATTTGACTTGATTATTACTCATTGTATTTGTTTACTGAGTTGTCATGCTGTACCATATAAATATCCATGATTATTATGTACAATCAAAATATATTTTTAAGAAGAATGAACCAGTATGAGAATAAATACACAGCCACACAGGTAAACCTCAAATGCATTTTAAATAAAAACAAGCCTAACTAAAAAGATACAATCATATTTATAGGTTAATCAAGAAAATCTGTTAAAAACAGATTCATAATGACCCTTAGCCTTAGGTATAGGAGTGCTGTGTATTAGTCGGTACTAGGCTCCTCAGCTCTGTATTTTGATCAATTGTAATTTTTTGTAATAGTGCCCATCCATTGCAAAGATAAGTTTTCTTAATAAAGAGAGAATATTTAGAAAATACTTAGGGATTGTGCTGGTTTAATAAGGTGATAGATGTAGGTCCTGCTCAAAGATCAAGAATTTCAGTAGCCCTGGCAAGTTGATAGGTTTCCTGTACCAGGCTTGATTTCCCTTTTGTTGAGCAAGACCTAAGTCTAATTAGAGAGGTGTTGGTTACTACCAAGGTATGTGTGCCACAACTGCACCCTTAGGGTTATTGTACCATATGGATCATTGTTGTGGTTCATAAACATCAGAGTTGGGTAGGACTATTGGTTGCTTCTCTCCTTTGGAAGCTTTCATGTCTGTGAGACTGTGTCTCCTAGAAATGTCTGAGAAGCTACACCCATGAGGTCTCAGCAGCAAGTTGGCCTAAACATTACCTGAACAAGGATGATGATGGGTATAGACATGCTAACACGAAAGGGGAAAATTCCACAAGGCCTCAATCTAGAGAAAGAACTACAAGAAACTAAGGAATGCTGAAAATGCCAAGAAATAGTCTTTCCCAGAAAGAGAACATAATTAGTTGTCCAATATTGAATTGTTAGCTCTGAAATAGAATTCATGCAAGTAATGGACTGAACAGGTTGTATTTATAAATGTGTGTGTGATATATATCAACTAAAGAAGAAGAGGCCATTTATCTAAAAGTGAGCACAAGGGTATGGGCAGATATAGGAGGATTAGGAGGTAGGAAAGGAAAGGGAAGAAATAATGATATAATGCATTCTCAAAAAAATGTAAAGTATAATAAAAACAGAAAACAGAGAAACAAGGAAATTTAAAGTAAATAAATAAAAACTAAGAAGAAAGAGGAGGAACAGAAGGAGGAGGAAGAGGGGGGAGTGGAGGCAGAGGAGGAAGAGGATGAGGAAAAGGAGGAGGAGGAGGAAAGAGAAAGGCAAATCATTGGTTACTGTTACCCTGAGGTGGGAACAAAGAAGAAGTGCAGGAAACTTGAGTTGGACACCAACCTGACCACACTTACCCAACCAGCTACCTGTTTCACCACATGTAAATTATACATCAAGTAGCCTCATTCACAATGCTGTTCCCAATCCACTATCAAAGTGAAAGTTTTACCTCCTCTTTATTTCCCATTTCCAAGGTTTCCAATCTCTTGACACCCTGACACTTTAAGAATTCTCCAGACCACTTAATGCCAAAACAACAATTCACTTAAAAATAACAATTTATAGTACCTGATGCAGTTGTTCATGTCCACAATGATCTCAGGAGGCTGAGGAAGGTGGATTGTTATGAGACAATTCTGGGCTCCTTGTAAGTTCCAGGCCACCCTGAGCTATAGTGTAAAAATATGTCTCAAAGGAAACAGACAAATAAAAAGCAATATTTTAGCAGTTGTCATGTTTCCCCATCAATGCTTTGAGCCGACTCATTGCTTTTAGGAGATTCTAAGCAAAGTCTTACAGAAGTGTTCCATGACTCATTTACTTTCTTTTTCACAAATAAAAAGAACCATCTGTGTCAGTGGGGATTTGTCGTTTCTTGTCAGCTGTTTAGAAAGCTTGTGGATATTGCACAGTGGAGTCAGCTTTCCAACCTCCATTGTTCCAGATTTAATGTTTACAGAGTAGTATGTTGCCAGTTCTTTGCAACCATCCCCATTAACAGTTCTCATGGAAAGGAATAGACCACACACAGTGAAATTTCTTTCCAAATTCTCAATCTCCCTTCGGCCACTAGCAACCAAGTGCCCATAGGACAAGGGCATATATTATCTACTCATGTGCTTAGTTTCCTGCTTACATTTTGATAAGCAAAGACTTTATATTCAAAGTTAATCCACATTAGAAGGATATTCATTCAAAAGGATAAAATTATTTTAAAAACCACACAGCTGTCTTGATATGCATAATTTTGTGATGTAATCTTGAATATAAATGAATTCACACCAATATGAACTGTTTCTGCTGTCATTGCTTAGCTGGTCCCAAGAGTCTGCGTGGAAAAACAGTTGTCTGTGTCTCTTTCAACTACACATACACATATCTCCTGAGCATAAAGCCTAAGTAGCTAGTCCCAAGAATATCTCTTTAGGTTATTCATTTCAAAGAACCTTGGGTGGTGGTGCCCTCCTTTAGGACAGAAGTGAGGTTTATTTCCTGACCAAGACAACAGCATCATCACTTTAAAGGTAAAAGTTTCACAGATTTGGGAGGGGCCTTCTATTAGGGGGTTGAGATTCCTAAGCAAAGAAGTACTCACTTTGGACATAAATCTTCTTGCTGCATCTCACCTCCCTAAGCCACTGCGTTTTCCCTGGTGATATGAGGAGCAGACAGAGGATCAGGTGCAACCATGAAGCCAATGATTATGACTAGGTTTTTAATCTTGCAGCCCTTAGATTCTGGTGCAAGAATCTATGTTTTCTACCAACATACATGAAACTATGAAAATTAACTTCAAACAGAATAAAATCTCACATATGTAGGGACTTTTGATAGAACCATATTCACAAATCCTTCCAATTCACATCTGCTTGCCTCCTGTAAGCTGATGCCATGTGCAGGTTCTTAGAGAAGCCACCATGATGCTGTTTTATGAGTATCTGTATCATTTCTTCACAGATCTCCCCAGAAACGTACCGTATCACTCTTCACTTTCTCCAAGTGACTAATGTCACTTCCCCGTTGCCTACTCCTGCCTCTCTAAGGTGTTTTGCAGTCTATGTTGGGCTGTTCTGTTCATATTTCAAACAAGAATTGCTGGAACCAAGAAATTTTCAGCTTGGAGGACATTGGTACACAGCAGTATGTTGATCTCCTAACTTCAGTGTGACTGTACTGGGAAAAAGATCCTTTAAAGCATAGTGAGGTTTTATGGAAAGACACATATGGGTTCTAATGCAACAGAATCCATATAGTCCTAAGAAGAAAATGAGACTCCATACCCTCACAAAGGGTTTGCATCACAAAATAAGGGCAAAAAAAAAATAAGTAAGTAAGAAAGAAAGAAAGAAAGAAAGACTTCATGCTCAAGCCAAAAAAAATCAAACAATTCAGCCTGAATTTCTAGCTGCCAGAATTGTGAGAAAATTAATATATTTTGTTTAAGAGACAGTCTAAAGATTTTGCAATGGAAGCCCCAGCTGAATAACACAGAAATTCCTGGGCTGTGCTGCTCCACCAACTATCCTGTCAGATTTGGGCACCTTTACTGACTCTAACACTCTTCAAGGGACTCTGGAGGTGAGTACTGCACGATGTCAAAGGCTGGGTGACTGTGAGACTACAATTTCTCTGTGTGCGACATATGGTGTTTGTTGATTTTATTTTTACTTTAATAAGGTTTTTCTCTTATATCTTTAAGATTGGGAGATCAGAGTTTCATGGTAGGGATTCAGAGAAAAGATTTCACGAGTTCTTAGCAGAAGACTATTGTTACAAAAACACCATAGTTAAGATTGTCTTTGTCCTTCTGGCTAGATCACAAGCTTTCCCTCATAGGCACTAACTAAATATTTGGAAACAAAAAAATCATGTTTTTCTATGAATAATTATAATAAAAAATCATAAAGAAATATAACATCATCATTCTATTGTCTTTCTTCCAAAATTCAAATTTCATAAAATTGTGTCTAATGTCACATTTCAATTTGCAAATAAAATATCAAAAATAGTAATTCTTTTTTAGATTTTATTTTTATGTAATTTGTTCTTAATATTTTTTATCAAAAATTGTATTTCATACAATCATGTTTTATATTTTTCTATGAAATTAAAATTGTGGGTGCTTTTAAGACAATCTGCTATGAAATCACCCCTCATTGTTCCTCAACAGAAATCTGTTGCAAAGTAGCAATGTATCATTGAGTCAACAGGGTTTGAATAACCCATCACCAAAGATTTTCTCTCCATTCTCAATGTTAACACAATCAATACTATGTTGGCCTGCATTCACAAAATGAAAAACATCCTCAAATGTTTCTTTTCTAAGACTTGGTTTTAATATGAGAAAAATTTAAAAATAATATGATTTAACCAAACTGAATCTTTACTATCGGGCGTTCCGACAGTACAAGTCATTGAGGGGGAACGGGACCAGCCTGTCCCCCTCAGGGCTGAATGGGATGGTGAGTATCGATGGCCTAACCACTCCTCCACCAGGACACAAGACACACACCGAGCTGGGAGAACTGTCGAAGCAGGTACTCGCTTTTATTATTGCAAGCTGCCTTTTTATAGGCTGAGGGTAAATGGGAGGGTCTAGGAGATGAAGAGAGGTGATATAGGGTGTGAGGTAAAGTGGAGTGAGGCAGGAGAGCCAGTAAGATTTTCATACATAGCAGTAACTAGGCAGAGTCACCACCAGAATAGGCTATGCTTATCACTGTTATGCGGAACTAGAGGCGCCAAGACAGGTCTCTAAACTTGAGCTTGGTTTTAGTTTGGACCACATGCCCCTTGCCTGGCCATAAGGCCCAACACTTTACCCAGCATTAAATTTACTTTTAAAATAAGATTTTTTTATATCACCATATAATAGACTATAATAATAGATCGATCACTTCACATATGAGAAAAGCTATTTATATCTAACCAGATTATATATTCTATGCAATCTATGAAGGGAATCCTTTTGTCAAGAGTCACTATTTGGAGCATTTTTTCACTAGTTTTCTTTTATATAAGAAAGCACAGGCTGAAAAAATCTCAGTAGTAGATACATGTTTAGTATGAATGAAGCTCTAGGTTCAATCTCCAGCACTAGAGGAAAGAGAAGAGGAGGAGAGAGTTGAAAAGGGAGGGAGAAGGGAAGATGGCAAACCAAGGCTAAAAGAACCAGAGAATTTGAAGGAGTTATTTATCAGAGGGAGGCCTTGCTGGTCTGTCTGCCCTCACACCCTTCCTCTTCCAGCACCTTCTGTCCTGTGTCTCTGGCTGCTGCTGCTGCTGAGCTCCTTAGGCCGAGGCAACAGGGTTCGACTTTCCTTTTCCATCTCCCTCTAAGTTGTTCTCTTACCTCCTCCATGGTTCTAAATTTCACCAGAAAGGGCCACTGGATTTCTTATAGTAATGACTCTCCACTATAAAGTCTTAAAGTTATTGCAATTTTCTCTTTTGAATCCTAAAGAATTCATTCTTGCATTTTGTTTATTTATATCTTTACTTGGGACTTGTCTGGATCTAGACAAAATTTAATACAATTTTTGGAAAAACTAAAATATAATACATAAAATATTTGCAAGATTATTTGCTTAAAGCTAACAGGGTGGAAGGAACAGAGTGAACTAAAATGACTAGACTAAATATCAGGAATAAAGCTTATATAATGAAAACTAAACTGTATTTATATAACTTATCAAATTAATTATAAACTTACTAGTAGTATGTGGAGAAGAAGAAAAATAAAAAGAAAGGAGGAGAGAGAAGGAATCTGTTGCCTACATATGTGTAGGGTACATAAAATTTTACATTTTGAAGACTTATTTTTATTTTCAAAATAGAGAACACTAAATTATTTATGTGACTTCTGTTGCTGCTTGATTCACTCAGATCCAACCAACCACTAGGATTCCTTCAGATCACAGAGCACCAGAGTACTAATGGATTTATGACCCATCCCTGCAATATTCTCACAGGGCTGCAACATTCACCATGGGACTTACTTACATTTTTTATTATTGCTTGTCTATTAACTTCAAGTTACTTATCCTTGCAAAGTAAGGATTCACTATAAGAGTTCTCAAAATTAGCCCTTTCTCTAAATAAAACTTATTAGAGACACAGTTCCTCCACCATTTTATTTTATTTTATTTTATTTTATTTTATTTTATTTTATTTATTTTATTTTATTTTATTTTATTTTATTTTATTTTATTTTATTTTCAAGTGCATGGATCATTTTCTAGCACAGGATTCACTAAAGGCAAATCTAGTTGTCAAATATTCAAAAATCACATTTGGTTATTGTATGCACAACTTGCTCTTTAGATTCTAAATGATGCATAACATTACATAGTGTCTCAAATCCCATATCTTTTATTCATTATTTTCAACATGTTAGTTGGTTTTCTGTGAAAGAATTTCTCTGGGCTATCACTTAGAATTTGTTGCTCAGGGGTATAAGAAAAGTTTTACCCATGTTACATAGCACAGATACATTTCTAGTAGCTGTAACTAATGGTCTCTGTAACCATAATTTATGATAATCTATATTTTTCTCATTTCCCTAAATCGTTTCCAATTGTCTTATTACATTTTCTCACTCATTTTTTTTTTTAATGTGGGGCAGCATCTCATTCTGTAGCCCAAGCTAGGTGAGAGTTTATAATCATTCTGCCTCATCCTCCCACGTGTAATTTAAATATCTTGCTTTTGTAATAAACAGCTGAAAGTAACAATTTGAATAGGGAAACTAATTATTTTGGATTACATTTTCCTAGTTTACAGTCTGTGGTAGGCAATTCCTACTCTATTGTTCCTAGGCCTGGTAGGAAGGAAGGTCAGCACAGCTGGGCTCTGAGGAACAAAGATGATCATTTCCTGTCATCCAGGAAGGAAGGAGAAGTCTAGAAACAAAGATACTTTGATCTGTGTCTACAGAGACCAGATCCACCCCACCATGAATCAAAAAATTCTCATTATCCAAGGATTTCTAATAATTTACTCCACCAACTGGCATTCAAAGTTTCAACATATGAGGCACTGAAGAATACTATATAGCAAATCTCTAGTATCTGTGAAGATGGAGAGGGATTCTTTCCATTTTACTTTTTCTCTGATTAATGATGAATTTGAATATTTTTTAAAAATCAGATTTAACCAATTGTTCAGCTTTTTGACTAAATGTATGATGAACTTTTCTTTCTTCATTGGAGGGTATCATTAAATTCATGTGTAAAATACATAAAAGCACTAGTGAGTTCTTCCTATTTTTGATAACATTAGCAATTTACTAACATAATCCAGCATACTTGAGGGTCTATCTTGAGCCAACTTTGAATAGTATATACTAGTATATAAAGTCAAACCCACCCAGATGTATTAACTTCTTGACACTCTTAAAGATAAGGCTTTTCTCTATAGATATCTGTTCCAAATTAATTGAACATCATGCTGTTATGAATGTTATTACTAGATCTTTGTTCAATTGGTCGGTCCATCTCTTAGTTGTTTTTTTTTTTTAATGACTGGTTTTGCTACTGATTAACTGGTTTTATTTATTTATGTTTTTAATGTTTAGATTTTATTGTTGTTGTTGAGATAGGGCTCATATGCCTATACTGTTATAGAGCTGGCTATGCAACTGAGGATGATCTTGAACTCCTGATCCCCCCCCTCCTGAGTGATGAGATCACAGGTGTACATCACTATTACCTTTATTTTCTTTTATTGCTAAGGACAGGCTTTGTACATGCTAGGCAAATACTCTACCAACCAAGTAATATCAAGACCTCTATCTCTTTTTGAGACAAGTCCTCACTGTGTCACAGGCTGGCCTCTAATTCTCAGTGTAATTGTGTCCTCCTTCACAGTGCTGAGATTGCAGATGCATGCCATTATAGCAGACTTGGTCTACTTCCCTATTGTTCTTTTTGAGGAAATATTTATTTTGTTAATTTCTATATTTCTTTGTTAATGGTTTTACATCATGTCTTATTATTTATTTTCTTCAGATTAATTGTGTTTACTCTAAAACTGCATTCCAAACCCTTGATTAAATGCTTAGTTTAATTAATTTCTGTTTCTTAACTTTCAACATGTGCATTTAAGTATAAGTCCTATCCTAGGATTGCACTTAGATAATAATACTTCTAGTGATTCTGATTCTAAGAATGAGGCTCCATTCCTAATTTCTTTTTAAACTCAATGGTATATAAAATTTTTCAGGAAAATGACTTACTGAATAAGCTTGCTACTTATACACATGCACTCACAATTTAGTGTCTATGTGGTTTTTAAAACAACTTATCAAAACTTAAAATATTCCTATAAAGTATTTTCATTATCTTCTTTTTGTAAAAGTAAACTGAGACACAAGTAATTTAACTAAAGTGCCCAAAATAAAACTCTAAGAGGTAATCCCAACATTCACTCTACAAGCTGAGACAAGGGGGGTAGGATAGCCTGGGATACATAGGAGATCTTTTCTCAGGAACCAAACAGACCACTACCACTACCAGTACCTCCAATACCACAACAAAACTCCAGAAGCAACAAAGTCAATAATTAAATTAGTATTTAAATCCAGAACTCCAAGTTTTTCTATTTTCTAAAACAAAGGTTAAAGAAAATGTGATTTATTATTTATCATTATTATTTATTATATATATTATTATTAAATGGAACTATTATAAAATAATGAATAGGTAGCACTAAAATTAATTGTGATTAATTTTTCTAAGACAAATAGCTTTCTAAAAAACATCTATTTTCCAAATAATTTATTTAAAAAAAATGGTTATCTGAAATGTTTCAAACAAAACATAGAGCTAGATATGATGACTCATGTCTGTAATTGTAGCACTCAGAAGCCAGAGGAAAGTGGATCTCTATAAGTCAGACAACAACCTGGTCTACTTAGGGAATTATAGGCAAGCCAGGGCTATATAATGAGACTTGTCTCAAGAAAACACAAATGAAACATAAATAGCTAATTCTAGATGTTGTAGAAAGATAGAAAATGGGAAATGGAGTGACTCCTATTAAATAAATACAAACATCCGTGTACGATATATATACCAGTAAGCCATGGTCAGAAGTCCTGGTAAATATTTTAGCTAAAATAAATCTCTGGTAAAATGTGCAACAAGGTTACCATCTAGATGGTAATGCAAGTAATTATATTCTGGGTTCTTATCTTATAGAATGGGATCATTTATTTTATGCATATTTCTCCTGTAGTAAAAAGAAAATGGCTTTGCTCAAATGAAAGTCCTTGATTACCATGTTCAACTTGTAAAATGGAATAATGCTTGGATGGAATAATACACATCTTGTGTGATGGATGACATTTTGGAAACAAATTTTCTTATGCAGATACAATATCCTGAGAAATAAAGCATCCCCAAGTGACATTGCTGGGAAAACATGACAATTCTAAATAACAACAAAATATTTAACTGTCAGGGTATTCTTTCATTGGTGGCTAAACTTCAGAACCTTATTTGTAATCTTTGACACAAACATAATTTTCATGTAAAATTGTGCTTTAGCTTAGTGCCCTAATTATAAAAAACAGGGCATTTTGTTTTTCTTTTGAGAGGGAGAGGGAGAGGAAGAGATGGAGAAGCAGAGGGAAAAAAAGAGAGGGGCAGAGAGAGTGAGACAGAGAGAGAGTGAGAGAGGGAGAGGGAGCCAGAGAGAGGGTGAGGGAGACAGAGAGAGGGTGAGGGAGAGGGAAAGGGAATAATTTAGATATTCTCATTTATTTAGCTTGAGCATCATACAACTAAAGAAAAACCATAAATATATAAAACTATATATGTGTTATATATATGTGTGTGTGTGTGTGTGTGTGTGTGTGTGTATATATATATATATATATATATATATATATATAACATAAGAATTTTATTAACAATTAGAACTAGCAAGTTCTTAGAGAGGTAAGTGTATACCTATGCAAAAGAGTAGGGAGTATGAAACAAAACAGAAACAATAAAATTCCATACAACCCTGGTTAATCCAATGACACCAATGTGTTTGATCATATGTAGGCAAGAGATACCTTGCAAGAAGTACATCAGGATATATGCTAGCCCCTGATTGGACCTGGAGAAATGTAGCCTTATTTGGGTTCTGACTTTTTAAGTCTTTGCAGAACATATGCAATTCGTGGCCATTCTATGGGAACCTAGAGGCCATTCTGTGGGAACCTCAGAATGTCTCTGGCCAGAGCCTATTGTAACTGGCAAGTATCAAAGCTTGCTTCCAATTTGATTCAAAATTGTGGTAATGGTCTTATTCTCAACCAGTGTAATTAACAGAGATCAACTCATTAGCAGACTTCTTTAGCACTTAGGAGTCTGCTGTTTGTAGAAGAGTAGAATTGGACTCATATACCTGGTAGTATGTAAAAGATTTTTACCATAGACTACTCTCAATAAATAAGCCAGATGGGGTTATGTTCAAAGTACATTTATGCTGCCAAGAAATTCTTATGATTATTATTTTGAAATTTTCTTCATATAGCATACTTTGATAATATTATTTCACATTTTCCAATTCCTCCTACCTCCCCCCCCAACACTTCATGTTTGTTCATTCTCTCTCTCAGACAAAAAGAGGAAAATCAAAGCAAAAAACAAGAAACCCAATAAGATTTTATATATATATACACACACACACACACACATACATACATACATACACATGCATACATTTATATCCAAACAAAACAAAACAAAGACCACACAATATATACCTGGTCTCCTTTGTGATTGCCAACTGCTCCTGGCTATTTTATGTCCTGGAGTGTGGTTTAAATACTCAGGTACCCTCCACTAGACAAAACTGATTTTTTTTCCATTCCCAGTAGGTATCAATTTCTACTAGCTAGTCCTCTTTTCCATCCCAAGATTTTGTCTGGCTTGAATTTGTTCAGGTCTAGTTTATGCTTTCCCAGTCTGTGAATTCATGTCTGTCTCAGCTCTGTTATAGCTGGAAGTAGAGTTTCCTTGGAGTCATCTACCACCTCTGACTCTTATAATCTTCATATCTACATCTGGACAGAAAGCTTGTGCCCTAAGGGGAGGACTTTGATAAAGATATCCCATTTAGGGCTGAAGGATCCCAAGTGTCTCACTCTTTGCCCAGAGTCCATAGTACCTCTCTGTTAATTACCACTTCCTGCAAGAAGAAGCTTCTCTGAAGAAGGTTGAAAAATGTTATGATCTATGGATATAGCAATATGTCATTAAGATTCATTTAATTACTGTGTTCCTTTAGGAGAACAAGAGTAATAGGTTTTTCCCTAGACCCATGACCTATCTAGTCTCAGGTTCTTGGCCACATTAGC
Organism: Cricetomys ansorgei; assembly: GCA_026225945.1. NCBI lineage: Eukaryota > Metazoa > Chordata > Mammalia > Rodentia > Nesomyidae > Cricetomys > Cricetomys ansorgei. Next base: position 203,414 of record JAMJFZ010003721.1, on the reverse strand, counting down.
AATGTCATGTCTGGGTAGCTCCTCTTGGAGTGGGCCTTAAGTCAGGTCAAAAAGTGTTTGGTTACTCTGGCAATGCAGGGGATCAGCAGCCAACATTAGAGCTTCAAGAAGACAGCGTACTGTGTAGCAAGGCAACAGTAGGTTTTTACCTTGGCCTCCAGGGGGATTGTGTCTTGAATGCCCTTTGTTACTAATGGGCCTTATCGTGCTTGTTGCTAACATGGTCTCCCTATCTCTCTTGTGGTATGAAAGTTCTCTAACCCCTCACTGGGCAGTGTTACTGGCAAACATAACTATGGTGATGATTTTCCCTTGGGCAAGGCCGTGCCACTCAGTTGAATTGATGACACTATTGAAACTCCAGAAAGAATAACTAAAACACATGTATAGTTAAGAACTGTAGGTGTTTCATATATAGTTACAGCATTAGATCAGGATGTCTTACCAGATGCCTTGGAATTAATAACTTAGGAAGAAAACATACTTTTGCTAAGGACTTGTTTGGTCAGGGTTAGGGTGGCTAGCACAAAGAAAGCTTAATTGCTAGGACCTATGAGTTTCACCTACAAAAAACAGACCCATGATCAAGAAGTAACAAATGAATTTCAGTGCCTATTGTTAGGCTTGAACTTCCTCAACTACAAATAAAATTGGTTCTTTCCTGAATTCTATAATTAAAAATTTACTGATGAGTCTGGGGTCTGCCTTGGGGATATAGAGCTGTGCAACAGATTTTCCTTTTACCTAAGAAAAGCAAAGAGATCCCTAATTTAAAGTTTTCTAGTTACCTGTTTCTAGAAATCTTAGTTTCTATCAATAAATACTAAGTAATGGTGCAGAACTAGATTACGATAATAAAGCCATATGTGACAGTGCACAGAAGGATCTGTACACCTCTGTATCTACATGATATTCTTTATTATGTACACTGTATCTGTTTGTAGAAAGACACACATAGATGTTGTAAGCTAAAGATATGCTTTAAGTTTCAAAGTTTGGACATGAGTACATTATTCATTCCATCAGAATTATGGGATGTATACCAACAATTTCTATTTTACTTATTGATGCAGGCATATATAGTCAATATTCTCTATCTTCACTTAATAATCAATAATGTTACTGGTAGTTGGGACAGGGTAGTTCTTGGCCCTTGCCCTCTTATTCAAGCGGTTGAAATGAAAGCCCACATAGATTGTCAAAGGTAGTCAGGAAATTTTATTTAAAGTAAAGAATTGAAATTGAATCCATATAAGTTTGATTGTTTTTAAGGAAAAAGAATTTTATCTGGTTGTTCAAAGAAGGGTACCACTGAGGGTTTGTGGCTTGGATGTGTATTGTTAAATAAGAAGTGTGTGTGTGTGTGTGTGTGTGTGTGTGTGTGTGTGTGTATGTAGTAACCACGTGCAGGTAAAGAAGTTGAGCCATGAAGTACATTGTTAAAGGAGGAAATGTGCATAACCCAATCCAAGAAGCATCTCAGGTTATTATGTTTGCCTTCCCCAGTAACAGGACATTAATAGGAAAAAGAACAACACTTTATTCTATATTAGTCTTATTCTTTTGCATGTATTACCAACAGTTTCAGCAAATATAATCTACAAATGGAAATACTATGACTATGAAAGGATATGTTAAGGTTCCTGGCTGACCATCAATCTGAGAAGGTACCTCTTCTGCCTTTGCTGGAAGGTGATTGTGGGGAGAAAATCTCTTCAAGCTGTCAATACCTATAATACTCTTTGACATAAAATGTTTTCTTTCTACTTCTTTCAGTTTGCTGAACCAATGCCATATTGAATACTTTACCAGAATTCTTTGACCCTGGGATATCATAAATTCTGAAAGAGAATGGGACAGATTACCCTGGATCATGCTGTCACAGTCCTTGTGAGTTCATATGTGCATAAGTCCTGTGATGTTTAGAAAGTTTTGTTTCCTTGGTGTCTTCCATTCCCACTGACTCTTTCAATCTTTCTGCCCCCTCTTCTACATAGTTCCCTGAGCACTGAGGGGATGGATTGATGAAAACTTGCCATTTAGGACCAAGTATTCCCAGAACTCTCGCTTTCTATACATTTTCCAGCTTGTGGGTGCCTATATTTCCTTCCAACTACTGCACGAAGCAGCTTTCTCTGATAATGGCTGAGCAAGGTACTGATCTATGAGTATAGCAGAATGTTGTTTTGAGTCATTTTATTGCTACATTCGTTTAGCAGAATAGTAGTATTTGGTTTTCTCCCAGGTCCATACCCTATTGGCCACTCCAACAGTGTCAGACATGGACAATTCTTAGTTAGAATATTTTTAACTATTGACAATTTTATTAGTATATTAGAATTTTATAAAAGAATGTATCTTTGTATTAATATTAGGTCTTTATATAGCACTTTGTACCATTCACGCTTAGTTCTTTATGGGTTTGTAAAAATTACATTTTGAGTATGGGTGTTGGTGGCACATGGCTTTAATCACAGCACCTGAGAGGCAGAGGCAGGGGGATTGCTGTAAGCATGAGGCCAGCCTGGTCTACAAAGTGAGTATCAGGACAGCCAAAATTACAACAAAGAAACCCTGTCTTAAAAAACATAATTAATAATAATAATAATAATATAATAATTAATAATAAGTTTTGATTATTAAATCTGTCAAAATGAATCAACTTTGTGCAAACTATAATTAAACTAGCCTATCTTACTTGAAATTTTACATAACCCAATAAACTCTCAATTGTGGCATTTTTTTTTTATCCAAAAAATTTCAATTGTTTTCCTCCCTAATTTGTCCAGTATTTATCTCTTATTTTTATTGTCAATTAATGCAGTCCTTAAATAAGTACAAAACATTTGAAAAGAAACATAATTATTTTTTGATAGTTTAACTAGAAAAAAGTAGTATTACATAAGCTCAATATATAGAACATTAATTTTCTTAAAAGCAGGGATACACAGTTTTCTTGTTTCTTTTCCTTGTATTCTTCCTTTTAAATTTCTGCAACATTTAGAATATTCAACTCTTTTACCTGTTCTTCTTCTTTTACAGAAGTATTTAAAATTTGTGTGTGTGGGACGGAGTATGATTGCCTTCCTAGAAAAAACAAAACAAGTTATATAAAAGTTGAGCACTCAAACTTACATTTGATATATATTGTTATACAATGACATTTATAAAACTTAAGAACTGTGGAATCTAGAAGTTACAGAGATAGAGATGAAAAGGTAGACAAACAGATGACATCATTGAGAAAATATGTTGGCAGGAAATTCAAATCTATCAGAGTAACTTGCAGTTTATGAGACAAACATACCCTTTACAAGTTTCTTCAATGCTGACATAACTTTTGCTTTACAATTTCAGGAATCAATCTCAGAACTTTGCACAACCTAGATGAGTGCTCTATCACTGAGCTAAATCCTCAGACCCTGTGTCAACAACAGTTTTATAAATACCATGATGCTTAATTTATGTGTTCTGCTACTGTGTGTGTTTCAGATGAACTGGCTTTTAAGTCAAAAAAGTTTAGGTGAATCAATAGGTAGATCGATTAGCTAACAACAAGAATTTCTTGCCTGCCATCTGATTCATTGAGTTAATAAGCAATTAATTGTAAGAAATAAAGAAATCATTCCAACTTTATAGGCCACAGAAAAATATTTGCAGGAAAGGTCAGAAATGTAATTGAAGGAAATATTTTAACAGGCAAAACACTATTTCTAATACTTAACAAATCAATATTATTAAATACAGAAATCATAGCAATATGCAGTTTTTCTTCTTTAACTTTACAATATTTATTGATATCATTTGCATTCAAAATAATCAATTTTACCTACAGAGTAACATTAGTTTACTATGGTCTTAGGGTTTCTCTTGCTGTGATAAAACACCATGATTAAAAGCAACTTGGGCCAGGCGAAGGTGGCACACACCTTTTATCCCAGCATTTGGGAGGTAGAGGCAGGTAGAGGCCTGGTCTACAGAGTGAGTTCCAGGACAGCCAGAATTACAACAGACAAACCCTGTCTAGAATAAAAAAGCAACTTGGAAGTGTTGATTCCTTCTTACTGCTTGTAGTCTATTATCCAAGGAAGTTAGAGAAGGAACTCAAAACAGGAACTAATTCAGAGGCTATAGAGAAACATTGCTTACAGTCTTAATCCTATTCAACCTGCTCTTTTATTCCATCAAGGACCACAGCAGGGTGTTGCACCACCTCCTGTGGGATAGGCCCACTCTATCAGTCTTTAATAAAAAAAAAAAATAGCACAGATCTGGTGAGGGTATTTTCTAAGTGGAAGTTCCCTCTTCCAAAATTGTTGGAAAGGCCTTTGGGACCACAGATCTCCAGGAAAACCAGGAATATTATGCATGCATGACTATTTTTCAATGGGAAAGATATAAAATCTATTCCTCCATACAGAAAACTCGGAATTGGAGGTGAGTAATAGCTAGGAGATCTGTGTAATCTGTTGGGCCAAGTCGTATAAAGATTCCACAATCAGAACTAGAGGTGGCTAGTAATCTAAATGACACTTTCTTGACCTGTAAAGGTAGAGGCTACCCCAAGCTCCTACAACCAGGACCAGAGGTGGTTAATAACCCAAATGACATCTATGCTCTCTGTATGACTGAGACCATGCCAGATCCATCCCTTGGTCCTTAAGCTAATTCAGGTACCCTGTATCCAGAATCCATCTTCTTGGAAGAAATGCCATTTTTTTCTGAATTGAGTTTTGATATAATTATGCTTTCTTTTGTACCAGAAAAAAAATTTTTTTTCCAAAATTTATTGAATTTAAATAGATTGGCAATAAACTGCCTGCATCAGAATCCCTAAAGCTTGATCCAGGTTGTTAAAGTCAATCATTCTCACTTCTTCATGGATTGCTGCCTGCCCTGACACCTGCAGAGATGCCCTCACAAAATGACTTTAGCCTGTGTCAAGTTAAACATAAAAACTAGTCAGTACCAGCACATTATCCACAGAGTTGTATAATCATCACTTGTCTTAATAAGGGTTTCTATTGCTGTGAAGAGATTCCATGACTAGACCAACTTTTATAAGAGACAGCATTTAATTGCGGCTGGCTTATAGGTTCAGAGGTTTAGTCCATTCTCATTATGCCAGGGAGCAGAGTGGCATGCAGGAAGACATAGTGCAGGAGAAACTGAGAGTTCTACATCTGGATGGGCAGGCAGCAGGAAGAAAAAGTGAGCCACTGGGCCTCGCTTGAGCTTCTGAAACCTCAATGCCAACCCCTAGTGACACACTTCCTCCAACAAGGCCTCACCTACTCAAACAAATTCATATATTCTAGTCTTTTAAAATAATACTACTCGCTATGAGCCTATATAGGCCATTTTATTCACACCATCACATCACCATAATTGAACTTTACATTTAGTTATAAGGAAAAGAAAACCTATATATATTCATTACTAGTAAGTCTATGTTCAATAGTTCCCTAAAATTGTTACAAATCTTACCTTCTATTTTTTTGTTGGTTACTCTGCTTGGGCATTCATGTAAAAGGAGTCATATAATTACATTGCATGGGACCACAAAAATTTAAAACAATTTTTCTAAGGATCATCATTGTAAACCTTTTCAATTTCTGAATACTATGCTTTTGTATGCAAGTGTGGTATTTTTGTTTGTCAGTCTTTCTTTCTTTCTTTCTTTTTTTGACACAGGGTTTCTCTGTTGTAACTCTAGTTGTCCTGGAACTCACTCTGTAGTCCAGGCTGGCCTTGAACTCACACAGATCCACCTGCATCTGCCTCCCAAGTGCTGGGATTAAAGGCATACACCACCACCACCTGAGTGTTAATCAGTTTTCCAATCAATAGTAATTCAGACTGCTTCTACTTTTTAAGCATTGTCCATAGGTTTTTCTATGAATATTCATATCCAAGTTTTTGTTTGAACACAAATTTTCAATGTTCTTTAGCTCATGCATAAATGCTACAGTTTAGGAAGACATATAAGTAGAATGTTCCTATAGATAAACAAATAGACAAACAAGGGAAAGACTTCAGAGGTACTTCACATAAAAAAGTATCAATCCAAAAGAATACGCTGTATATCACACTCATCAAGGGAAAAAAAAGGAAAATTAAACATCAAACATTGCAATTTTCTCTTGCTCTTTCTTTCTCTTATCCTCATTTTCTCATCTATGATTTAAGACATTGCTATTAATATGAACTAATAGTAATTTGATGACATTCTGTAAGTAAAATATATATCATTAAATCGATCATGCAAACACACACATACACACTGAAGGTATCTAATAAATCAAAATATGTCTATCCTATAATCCAGCATTGCTTAAAACTGATTACGAAAACACTAGAATCGATATGCCCATTGAAGTAACACTACAAGATTAGTTCTGTCAATGTGAAACAATATAGACTCCCCAGAAAGCACAGTCTCAGTAGGGTAGTCTATACTGGTTTCTCCTGTGGGCAAGTCTTTGGGAAAATTATCTTGACTAGATTAATTGAAGTGGGAAGACCCACTCACTATGGCACTGTTCCTAAACATGGGTCTGGACTCTATGAGAGCAGAGGAAGAGAATTGAGCACTAGCAAGCATATATTCAGTCACCACTGTCTACTTTGACTTTGGATGTAATGGGACTAGTTGCTTCAGTTTTTGTTACTGTGGTTTGCCTGTGATGAAGGACTGTAACCTAGAAATGTGAGCACAGAAACCCCTTTTTCTCTTAAGCTTGTTTTGTCAGGGAATTTTATCATAGTAACAGGAAACAAAATTAAGACAACCATAAATAATGGCTCTGAATATGATTGTTTTCAAGTGTATGTAATAGTAAGTTATAATATAGTCATATAACAGAATGCTAAACAGTAATGAAAGTAAAAAAAAATGCATATAAAATATTGATGAATATATAGAATATATTGTTGGATAAACTGAGCCAGTTTGTGTACATATATACCTACAACTGTTTATAGAAAAAATTTAAATAATAAATATTGATCTATAGTGTTCCCAGTCAGACAAATAGATCCTTTTGAAAACAATGACTAGTAAGGTCATATTTTTGCCTCTATTCACATTACATTTTTAAACATTTTTCATTTATATGCAATTAATAGCATTACAATATCTAGTTATATGCTATTTGGAAACATTTGTGATTTTCTACAATGCCAGAGTTTATTGAATAATAATATATTAACAAGTTATGTTTGTTTGGTTTCCTTCAATTTACCAAATAATACTGACTTCACTTAACAGTGTAGCTGTTGGCAGTCCTAGGGTCTTTAATTTCCATCTTAATCACTAATAATTTATCTTAGTCGTACATCACACTTACACAATTATATATAGAAATAATTATAAATATATATTCAGAATGGTTAAAGGGTTAAAGAAATTGAGAAGCTATTGATTTCACAGAAACCTTACTGAAGATAGAGGCCAAGCAATATAGTTGCAAAGAGAAAAACCACAGGTGGTTTCATAGGATACTAATTAGTCAGAGAGCTGTTGGAAGTGTTCAGCAGAGCTGTTCCAAGCACTAATAATTCAATGCAGTCTTTTCAAGTCAAGTCAAGCTATGTATAGGACCAATACATGGATAAGAGGAAGAATAAAGAGTGCACCTCATCATCTTGTGGAGACTAGGTTGAGCTAAGTCCCCAATAACAGTCTGCAGTAATTTGCCTGTTGATTCCATCACACACTCCCACCTTACAGTCAGATGACAAGTTGGTAGGTACTATCATGTTCTAGTGCTATGTGTCCCTCCTTTCCTCCTTTTATTTGACTTACATGAAGGAGCTTTATATATTATGGTCTCGTGTGTTCAATAAATAACAGGCTGGCTTTGGGGATATTGTTTTAATTAACCATATGCCCACATCTCTCAAGTCTACTTCAAACTGTTCACAGGTGGTACTGTTTCACTTGCAAAGAGAAGCATGAGCCCCATGGCTCATGCTGTGTTGATAGGAGTCTATTAACAACTTCCACAAATAAGATGCAGAGTCCCTCTGTTTGACACTATGGGGGATATTTCTCACCTAAACCACTACAGGCAACAAAACCAGTGAAAGAGATAAGAAGTTGAAAACAAAAAAGGAAAATGTCAAACTATTCTTATTTGCCGAGAATAGGATATTATACAAAAAGAAGACTTTTAAAATCCCACCAGAAATCACCTAAAGTTCATAAATTCATTCAGTAAAGTATCATAATACAAACTGTACACAAGAATAATCAATTGCCTGATTATAGGTCAAGCCAGCAGAAGAACCAGCACCATCACAGCCACTCCATTGGAAGAACTAATGCAGGCCAAGCCAATCAGCCAGAAGAACAGTATAGGCCTGGTCAGGCTAGTCCACCAGAAGAACAGTAGCCAAGTCCAGCCCCCAAACCAGGCAGAGAGTTCTCACTGGACCAGAGGCAAGTAAGCCACAAGAGCTCCAGCCTCCAACTCATGCAGAGACTCTCTGCTTAACAAGAGGCCACAAAGAACAAAAGACCAGAGAAGATGAAGAAAAAAATAAAACAAAACAAAGAAAAAAAAAATAAGAAGAAAAAAGAAAAAAACCAACAACAACAAAAAGAGCAAGGAACAAAACACTCATCCAATAAAGACATACCCTGGACTTCAGCCCCTAACCCTACAATTACTCCAAACCCATATGCACAAGAACACAGTCAATAATAGCCAAGGAAATATGTCATGACCAAAGCCCGACAATCCTACTAAAATGAGCCCTGAAAACACCAATACAGCCAAAGCAAAAGATAAAGACCTTAGAACCAAACTTGTCAAGACCATAGAGGACCTTAAAAAAGAAATGAACAAATCTCTCAAAGAAACTGATGAAAAGACAAACGAACAATGAGAGGAATGGAATAAATTCATAAAAGAAAGCCAAGGAAAACACAAATGAAAAAGTAAGAAATGAATAAATTCTTTAAAGAAATCAAAGGGAAAAAAAAGCAAACAATTAAAGGAAATGAAACAAAACTGTTCAAGACCTGAACATGGAAATAGAATGCATAAAGAAAACACAAAATGAGGGAATTCTGGAAATTCCTAGAAAAAAACTAGAGAAGGAATCAGGAATTACAGAGGCAAGCTATAGCAACAGAATGCAGGAGATGGAAGAGAGAATCTCAGGAGTTAAAGATACTATAGAAGAAATAGACACATCAGAAAATGTTAAATCCAAAAAATTCCTGACACAAAACATTAACTAAATCTGGGACACTATGAAAAGACCAAACCTAAGAGTAATAGGAGTAGAGAAAGGAGAATCCTGGGCTCAAAAGTCCAGAAAATATTTAAAACAAATTAAGAAAAGAAAATTTTTGAAACCTAAAGAAGGAGATCCCTATAAATGTATAAGAAGCATACAGAACACCAAATAGACTGCCTAGAAAAGAAAGTCCCCTTGCCACATAATAAATAATCAAAACACTAAACATACAGAACAAAGAAAGAATACTATAAACCTTAAGAAGAAAAAGAGCAAGTAACATACAAAGGCAAACCTATTAGAATCATACTGAACTTCTTAATAGAGAATCTAAAAGCAATATAGGCCTGGACAAATGTGCTGCAGACTCTAAGAGAATACAGATGCCAAACCAGACTACTATACCAGCAAAACATTCAATTACCATAGATGAAGAAAACAAAATATTCCATGACAAATCCAAATTCAAACCCAGCCGTACAAAAGGTATTAGAAAGAAAATCCAACTAGTGGAACACAGGAAATAAATAACCCCATTCCATCAAAATCAAAAGAAGGGAGACTCAAATACTCACACTGTCACATACACACAGGAACACAACCAACAACTGCAAAAAAACAGGACCTATCAATCACTGGTCATTGATATCTCTCAACATCAATGGACTCAATTCCCAAATAAAAAGACACAGACTAACAGGATGGATATAGAAACAGGATCCATCCTTCTGCTGCATACAAGAAACACACCTTAATATCAAAGTAAACATTACCTCAGAGTACAGTGTTGGGAACAGATTTTCCAAGAAAATGAATCCATGAAACAAACTGGTATAGCCATTCTAATATCTAACAAAATAGATTTCAACTGAAAAATTAATCAAAAGAGATCAGGAAAGGCACTTCATATTCATCAAATGAAAAATCCACCAAAAAGACATTTCAAGTCTTAATTTCTATACCCCCCCCAACACAAGGGCTCCCACATTTGTAAAAGAAACATTGCTAAAGCTTAAAACACACTTCACCAACACATATCGATAGTAGGAGACTTTCAATATTCCACTCTCACTTACAAACAGGACATCCAGACTAAAACTAAACAGAAATACTAGAGCTAACAGATATCATAAACAAAATGGACCTAACAGATATCTACAGAACATTTCATCACACAAAAAAAGAATATGCCTTTTTCTTACCTCACAGAACCTTCTCTAAAATTGACCACATAATTTGACCACAATGCAAGTCTCATTATATAAAAGAAGTTTGAAATAACCTCCTGTATCCTATCAGATCACCAGGGATCAAAGCTGGATTTCAACAACAAAAGCAACATCATAAGGCCTACACATTCATGGAACTGAACAGCTCTCTACTGAAAAAAAAATGACTGGATAAAGACAGAAATAAAGGAATTAAAGACTTTCAATGTAAATGAATCTACAACAAACCCAAATTTATGGGACTCAAGGAAAGTGGTGCGAAGAGTAAAAGTCATAGCACAAAGTGCCTACCAAAAAGAGTGGAGAAATCATATACTAGCAAATAAATAGCAGATATAAAATCTCGGGAACTGAAAGAAGCAAGCAAATCCAAGAGGAGTTGATGGCAAGAAATAACTGTGGGCTGAAGTCAATAAAATAGAAACAAAGATAACAATACAAAGAATCAATGAAACAAAGAGTTGGTTCTTCAAGAAAATCAACAGATAGATAAACCCTTATCCAAACTAATTAAAAGATGGAGAAAGAATATCCAAATCAACAAAATCAGAAACAAAAAGGAGGATATAACTACAAACACTGAGGAAATCCAAAGAATAATTAGATCATACTTTAAAAACCTGTACTCCACAAAATTAGAAAATCTAAAAGAAATGGATAATTTTCTCAATAGATACCACCTGCTAAAGTTAAATCAAGATCAGATATACAATTTCAACAGACCTACAAACCATAAGGAAATAGAAGCAGTCATTAAACATTTCCCAACCAAGAGAAAGCCAGGGCCAGATGATTTTAGTTCAGAATTCATTTGGACATTTAAAAAAGAGTTAATGCCAATACTCCTCATATTATTCCTGAAACAGAAGCAGAAGGAATACTGTCAAACTCATTCTACAAGGCTACAGTCATCCTAATATTCAAACCACACAAAGACTCAACAAAGAAAGAGATTACAGGCCAATTTCCCTCATAAACACATTTTCAAAAATACTTTAATAAATACTCACACACCAAATCCAAGAACACTTCCACCATGATCAAGAAGGCTTCATCCCAGAGACGCAGGGATAGCTCAACACATAAAAATCAGTCAATGTAATCTACCATATAAAAATAATTAAAAGGAAAAAAACTCACATGATTGTCTCATTAGAGGCTGAGAAAGCTTTTGACAAAATCCAACATCCCTTCATGATAAAAATCTTGGTGAGATTAAGGGATTAAGCATAATAAAGTCAATTTTCAGCAAGCCCACAGCCAACATCAAATGAATTGGAGAGAAACACAATCTAATTTTATTAAAATCTAGAACAAGACAAGATTGTCCACTCTCTCCATACCTATTCAATATAATACATGAAGTTCTAGCTAGAGCAATAAGATAACTGAAATGAGATCAAGGAAATACAAATTGGAAGGAATACAAAATGGAAGAAGTCAAAATATTCTTATTTGAAGATGATATGATAGTATTATATATATTATATATAAAAGTGCTATTATATATAATGATATTATAATGTAAAATATATATCTATATATGTGTATATTATATATATATATATTTGCATATATTTACATATAGATAGATAGATATGATATGATATAATGGTATTATATATGTTATCCCAAGTAGTCTACCAGTTAGACCTACAGCTTAAACAATTTCAGTGAAGTGGCTGGGTATAAGATCAACTCAAAAAAAAAATCAATAGCCTTCATATATACAAAAGACAAATGGAGTGAGAAAGAAATCAGAGAAACAAGTCCTTCACAATAGCCATAAATAACATAAAATATCTAGGGATGACTCTCACCAAGCAAGTGGAAGATTTGTTTGACAAAAACTTCAAGTCTTTGAAGAAAGTAACTGAAGAATATCTCAGAAGGTAGAAAGATCTCCTATGCACCTGGCTGGTAGGATTAACATAGCAAAATGACTATCTTACCAAAAATGTTCTACAGATGCAATGCCATCCATGTCAAAACACCAATACATTTCTTTACAGAAGTTGAAAGGACAATACTCAATTTCATATGAAAAACTAAAAGTCCAGGTAAGCTAAAATAATCTAAAAATTAAAAGAACCTCTGGAAGTATGACAATTCCTGATCTCAAGCTATACTATAAAGCTATAGTAATAAACATTGCATATTAATTGGCCTAAAAACAGACACATTGATCAGTGGAACAAAATGGGAAGACCCAGACATAAATCCACACACTTACGAACACCTGATCTTTGATGACGACGCCAGAAACATACAATGGAAAAATATATCATTCTTAATAAATGTTGTTGGTCTAGTTGGATGTCTACATATAGAAAAATGCAAATAGATCCATGTTTATCACCCTGCATAAAATTCAAATCCAAGCGGATCAAGGATCTCATCATAAAACCAGATGCACTGAACTTGAAGTGCAAAGTGGGGAATAGCCTTGACTACATTGGCACAGGAGACAACTTCCTGAACAGAAAAGGAATAGCTCAGGCACTAAGATGAAACTGAAAAGCTTCTGTAAGGCAAAGGACACTATCAAGGACACATCCCTACAGAATGGGAAAAGATTTTCACTAACTACAATTACCATAGAGGGCCAGTACCTAATACATATAAAGAACTCAAGAAATTAGATATAAAAAAATAAACAAATCGAGAGTTTTAAAATGGGGTATATATTTAAACAAAGAATTTTCAAAAGAGGAATCTCAAATGGCTAAGAAACACCCAAAGAAATATTAGGAATATAGCCATTAGAGAAATTAAAATCAAAACCACTTTGAGATTCCATCTTATTTATGCATGTAAGAATAAATAAGATCAATAACACAAAGGACAGCTCGTGCTGGCAAAGAGGTGGAACAAGGGGAACACTCCTTCTTTGCTGGTGGGAGTGCAAACTTGTAAAATCTCTATGGAAATCAGTATGGTGATTTCTCACAACATTGAAAATTGACCCGCCTCAATGTTAAGTATTTTTTCCAGCTCTGACAAGAGATGAAAAGATGCTCTGGAAGTTGAGAGCAAGAAACCACACAGATCCAACATGGGTACAATGTTCCCAATATAAATGTTAACAGCTCTGAGAGGAAGGTATCCTGGCAGTAGCGAGACCAAGAACCACATAGCTCTGAGGTGGGGAAAGAGTCCTAGCTGAGCTGGAGTATTACAGTGCAACAGTTCAACTCTGCTCTGCTTGGAGGAGAGCAGTTTCCCTGGTGTCACAGCTCTGAGGGAAAATATCCCCAGCTGAGCTAAGGTTTTCTTCTTTGCTTCAACACTTCAAAAAAAACAGCAGTCAATCTGACAAAAGAAAGTTTTTGAGGCTGTCTCTGCTCAGGAGGAAGGCTGCAATTGAAGCGGTGCCTTTTATATAGTGTTTGGGGCAGGATAGGTAGAGCTTTCCTGGGTGGATTGTGATTGGTGAAATTTTTTTTACAATATTTGAATAATCTGGGGTAGGGTCAAGGGATCTAGCTTTGGGCTATGTATTTTAGTTTGGGCCCCTTCTGTGCTATTCTGCCAGGCTGAATATCTTGCAGCCAGCTGAAAATGGGGTCCCTAGTAGTCCCAAGGAGGAGCTTTCCTACAGAAGGGTCTCAAACCCCAGAGCTCCCTGGCCTTCAAGAGCCAGAGTCCAGCAAAATGTGCCTGCTCCTCAGTAGTCCTTTGTTCCATTTGGGGATCATGGAAGGTGCAGGGGGCAGCACCTTGGGGGCCACCAGGGGCCGCAGCAAGGTAGCTAGGTAGCCAAATAGCAGCCCCAAGAGTCTGGGAAAAAACAGGTTTGCTCCAATGCAGAAGCACAGATGGCAGTACAATGCCATTCTGGGTCAGGAGCCGGCAGCCAAAATGTTACTTTCCTTAGTGTTAGAACCATTTTCTGCATTTGGATAGGCTAAGCTTTTTTGAATGCAGAATCATGCTACTTTGGAGCATCAGCAATTGTCTACTCAGTTGCCTATTGGTGGAGAAGTTATTGTTCAAATTTCACTTTTCCCACTAAGATCTTTATGTTGAAAGCACCCAATTCTATTATCACTAGTGGAGGAGACTCCCATGGTTTCCTTCCCTAGCCTAAACACCTGACAGGGAATACCTTGACCAGGGTCTTAACTTTGTCCCTAAAATGGCATCAGACAGACCAGCTAAACTCTTGAGGTTCTATTCATTAAGCAGTTAAGACCTTTGTATCAGTGGGTAGTATATTTTCCTCAATATATTACTTAGAAGCCATGTGCTCTGGGTCTGACTGTCCATCAGAGGCAAGAACATTTGCCTAGGCCATTCAGGCTTTCATCTAGGAGAATTGCCTCTGTTCTCTATAGAACCTACCCAAGACGTAATATTTCCATCTACGTATATGAGCATATATGCTGTACATTTTCTAGATGATCTAAAACATCATTTGAGTCTTGCAGCACAAAGTTAAATTAATAAATAATCAGCTATTTTTATTGGTCATTCCTCATTTACTTTTTCTCCTTGGTCTATCCAATAGATTTTCTACTCTCAAGAATCTATTTCAAATAGTCTTTATTTTTTTTCAAAATAAGTAAATCCAACAGTGTAGTTTTTCATTTTATAAACTTTATTATAAAAAATATGCAAGTGAATTAAAACATCAAACACAAAAATTAACAAGATTCAGTCTATACATACAACTCAATGTACATCTCTATAGTAAAAGAGGCATTCCAAATAGAAGCTGGGATGCTTCATATTAAATATTACCCTTTCAGTAGCTAATATATTTTATGTATATTATCTGTCATCAAAAGCAAAACAGGCCATAGCAGAGCTAGAACTAGAATACCTTGATAAATTTTCTTATGTGATTTTGCTACAACTTAACTAGACTTCTGATGAGGTGTTAAGATTTCTTCAAAACTTTTCCAGCAGTAATGCACTTGAACTCCTGTTCCTGTGTATTGGCGATTTTGTATATGTGAATATATCTATAAGATAATTTCGTTTTTCATAAAATGGACTTGTGTGGAATTTTGACTTCGGTAGATATTGCAATGTGTTTGTTATTTAAGATGGTAGCAAATGATTTCTCATCAATTATAGGTGATTTTAAGATGTTTTGTGTCTGAAATATAATTCTGCATGAAATCTGTAAGGTTGACAATGGCAAGAAACAATGCCATGTGGCATGTTAATATGGAAGGCCACATGAACAGTTTACTCAAGTAGTAAGGAGGAAAGCAGTAAGAGGAGTGGAAATCTCTAAAAGTGCATGTTGAGGTACTGGACTTGAAAGGATTGAGAAACTGACAGCTCTGAGTGCTCCATTCATTATGGTCTTAAGTATATCTTTTACCAAGTCATCCATACTGAAGTCCAATAATTCAAGAGACATCCAGTCCACTACCACTTCATCCTTTGACTTGTCAGCCTCTCAGTGCCTCTTGCCAAAGTCTCACTTCATTAAAGTACTACTAAAATAAGTTCATTTTCTCAAATGTCTCCACTTTTCTCCATTAAGCCCTTCACACAGGCTCATCTCTATCAAGACCTTTTGCCCTAAAGGTTAGCAAACTCCAAGTTCAAGTGTTTGGCATTGATCATTAACAGCCTAAGAGGGGGAACTAGTCTTGAATCTGTCCACATGTGTAACTAACATCACATCAGGTCCAGCATTAATAACAGGGGAAATATTTGTATTTCCTCTGGAGAAACCAAAATTAATGAGCAGCAGCTTTCACTGTTTGGCTTCAATCTTTCCTTACAGACCAATCAGTTTTGAAAATCATTTTTTGATGTGTAAAATGATTTTTTTCCCTGAAGTGAGGCAGCACTTATTAGTCTTATTGTGTGCTTGTAATGAGTCTGGTTCTATAAGTTGGGAAATAACTAGCATATAATGAAGACTAACACAACTGATAGCTGGGTTTTGCTCGTCTGTGTGAGAGATTTTCCATTAGACACTTTTATTCTGGCCCATATTACACTTAAGAATTTCACAGTTGCTGGTAAAAATAGCAAATCACAGCATAGGAGCAGGTTGAGAGACAGAAAGTCAGCGACTCCCAAAACAGCACAACAAGCCTTCGGCAAACCTTTCACAGTTCCAGAAGTCCATGTAAATGAGACAGGTGCATCAGAACTTGTGTGTGGTCTCAGATTTGAACAATATGCTAATTTCTCTGAACTTTAAAGCTAGCACAGACAAGGATGAGCATTTCAGATAAACAAATAAGCAATAAGCAAAACTGGCTTTCTAAAGCATTCAGGAAACTTTCTGACTTTCACTTGTTAGAGACAATTATACTTACAAGAGGAAGCCTCACTGTTCCAGGAAAGCCATGTACTGAAATGTATTTTAATTTAGGCAATGTGAAGCAATGGTGTGACTCCAAGGGAGCAGAGACTCTGTGAGGTAATGTACAGAAAGGAGCTGGCTATGTCACTAGCATAATTGCATGTCTGGGTATTGTGCTTCCCTTAGCAGAATTTCTAAGGATTCAGAATGTGCTGGCTCTGAAAAATATAGTAAACCTTTGGAAGAGATTCCTGTAAAACAATGGTTACCAGGTAGCAGAAATAGAGACATCTAAGAGCATAAGGGGGGCATCTAAACAATTAACTTGAGCTAAAAAAGAAAATGGTCTCATTTATTTTTTATTTGCCACTGGAAATAAATTGAGCTTGGATAAATATTAAACTAATAATTTACACTGCAGTTATCATACTATAGCTTTATTAGTCAAAAACATACTGTGTTGAAAAGCAGGCTGAGATAGTTCTATTGTGGTCCAATGGGGGTGTCTGGAAGACACAGGGTAGATTGTACCTATTTTGTTGTTTGTAAAGCTTTCCTTGGAAGAAATGACAATATCAAAATCTAGGAAGATAACCATTCTGGATTGGAAAGTTATCAAGTGATTCTTTTAGCACCAAGATTATGACAGAGAAAACTTGGCCAATAGTACTGCATACTCAGTCAAGAAACTAGAGTGAATAAAACTGTTTTATTTTAAAATTAGCTTTCAAAGAAGCACATTTCCTTAGGGTATTTTCATATTGAATTTTTGTTGACTCCTTCCCATCCCCCCCTTTATATCCCTGTATAAAGCAATTTACCCACAGCATTTTGATCTGCATTCTCCTACTCATGAGTCAGGTTTAGGTATTGAACTTGGAAGTTGTCACATCTAATAGCAGGTATCAGTTATTCACAAGGTTTTATTTCTATCATGCTTGAGTTTTCAAGATTCCCAGTGGAGTTTTAATGGAAGGCATATGCTCAGACTTGAGACATCAGAGAGGAAAATATCTGTTCAGAAACTCACATATATTTGTTCGTTCTTCAAATGTTTTCCATATCTCCTATATACAGGGTCAGTTTTAGGTGTAGAAAATGATAGATGGACAAAAGAGTCTTAATAGTGGAGAAAAAGTCTCATTAAATTTCCCAGGCCTATTAGAAGAGGCCAGTGGAAGAGACACATGGAAGTTAAAAGTAAGGCATGGTGAGAATATCATTAAAATAAGATAGTCAAAAATTCCTCTCTTAACAATAACTTCTGAACAGTATCCTCAAATGAAAGTCCAGTTGTGTCAGAATCTGGGAAGAAATATCCTAGAGAACAATGAATTCCATGGACTCGAGAAGAGAGGGCAGTTTGTTCAGCAGAGCATTACTAGGTGTCAAGTGAAAAGAAAATTAAAATCAGGATTACTCCTTGGAGTTTGTAAGAAAAGATATGACAATCAGAAATTCTTTGAATGGAGAACTCAGTGAAAAATATTTCAGTAAAAAAAATCAGAAAGAAATTGGTCATTTGCATTACAAATATGAGCTTAACATGTGGGAAAGGATTCATTTTAGGTTATTAATCCAGGTTATAATCCATCATAGTGGACAAGCCAAGAAGAAAGAATACATGCATGTCTACTGCATAGCTCATTTTCTCTATCTCATACAATCCAAGATCCAACCCAGGGAATGGTGCCACCCACAACAGGCAGGACTTCACACGAATTAATCAAGATAATCTCCCAAGCCAACTTAAAATCTAATCAAACATTCACTGATACTTTGCCCAGATGATTCTACATTATATCAATTTGACAATTAAAATTAACCATCACAGCAACGTAAGGACTTGGGAGAAAAGTTGAAGCTGTGCCACTCACTCTTGCAGATAGTGGAAGGAGAGACAGTTTGTGCTTCAGAGTACAGGCTTAGCAGATCTTCAGAAGCTGACAAAGTCTGGGCTCAATGTAAAGAGTATGCTTAGCCTTGTGTTCAATGCACAGAGAATAAACAATACCCAGAGAACTCTAACTCCCATGTCATCTGGAATGGGTTCTAGGAATTTAGCCTTCCATTCTACAGGTACATAGCCAGGAGGCCTGATTTGGTTTTAAGGCAACAATGACTCTCCAACCCAGAATCCTCTTGCACTATGTTATGCTTATACACATGGGTTTTATCTGCATTACTGAGAATTTTTTGTTACGACAATTGTGTGTGAATGTGTGTGTTGGGGGTGGGGGTGAGCATACATATTATACATGTATCGATAAGCCTCGAGGCCAGAAGAAGCATAAGATCCTCTGGAGCTGTAATTAAAGGTAATTATAAACTACCTGGCATGGATACCAAACTCAATCTCAGGTGCCCTAGAAGATCAGGATGATAATAGTTTTATGTCAACTTGACACAAACTAAATTAATTTGAGAGGAAGGAACCTCAGTTGGGAAAATCCCTCTATAAGGTCAGGCTCTGGGCAAGCCTGTAGGACATTTAACAAAATTGATGATTTGATGGGGGAGGGTTCCGCCCATTATGGGTGGTGCCATTCCTGGGGTGGTAGTTCTGGGTTCTATAAGAAAGCAGGCTGAGCAAGCCATGATGAGCAAGCCAGTAAGCAGCACCCTTCTCTCCTTGGCCTCTGCATCTGCTCATGGCTCCAGGTCCCTGCCCTGTGTGAGTTCCTGTCCTGACATTCTTTTGATGATATACTGTGATGTAGAAGTGTAAGTTGAATAAATCCCTTCTTCCACAACTTGCTTTTTTGGTATGCATTTTTGGTTTTGGTATTTCATTACAGCATTAGAAACCCTAACTAAAATAAGCAGCAGGCACTCCTGAATTAGTTATTCTGCTATTTCTGTGATAGCACCATGATCAACACAAATCTGGGGAGAAAGAACTTCTTTGAGCCTATGTCTGCATAGGGCTAGAGGTTTTATAGCAGCAGATGGCAGATATGGCAGCTGGAAAAACAAGTTGGGAGCTTACATCTTGAACTGAAGCATGAAGCAAAGCCAATAACCCAGAAATGGCATGAGTCATTTAACTCTCAAAGCCCATCATCAATGACATATGCCCTCCAAGAAAGCCATACCTCCTAAACTTCACCAAGCAGCACCACCAGCTGGGGACCAAGTGTTCAAATACACAAGCCTATAGGAGATATCCAAACCATCACAGCTCTTAACTTCTTTCCAGCCCCTATTAGGAACTTTTGAGATTGTGTTTTCTGTACACAAGAGAGATGTTTTACCTGTGCCTCCTTAACAGCACAGGTGACTAAAAGAGACCTGAACAATTACAACCCAGTTTGCATGCCAACATGGGTAGGGGAAATCTCACGGGCCTCACCCTAGCTAAAGTGCTACAGGCAATTAATGGCTGCCAAGAGAAGGAGAATCAAGACCCCAGGCACTAGACACCTATTTGTTATCCAATACCAAGCAGTCATCCCCAAACACACACACAATATTAAACAGACACTGAGGGATGAATTTATTTTTTAAGAGAAAGCTATTTTGATACCCCTCTGGGCCATGCCTTGTGCTGGATTAAAAGCATTAATTTTGCCCACTGATATATCTACAACTGCAAGTAGATCTAACTCTATACATTTTTCTTCTTCAAAAGTTAACTATGGGTATAGCATACAAATATAGGTCAGTGCAAGAGTGCTTATCTATCATGCACAAGAAATTGAATCCCCAAAACACACGTACATGTCACATACATAGACATAAACACACAAAGAAGGCAGACAGAGAGACAGACAGACAGACAGATAGACACACACACAATGAACATTTTCACAACAGGCTTTCATTTCAATCTGCATTGTCCCAAATAAACTGACTATACCCATGGTGCCTTGAAAGAATTCTGACCTAGGCTAACCACATATTGTTATTCAGGTACTGGTCTCTGATTAGACAAACACCCTAGAATAATCTATTGAAATTCAATATTTGGAATTTTTCAACACTATCTGACATTTTGTTTTAAGAGGGACATATGATCTGTTAGCAACCACCTACCTATCTTGAAGGGAAACAGCCCCAGAATGGTACCTATGGAATCAATGGAAAAGACCTCTTCCCTGGGAAGTTCAATATGTCTTTAAATCAAGCATTATGTAAAGGCAATAATAATTCAAGCATCACATTAAACCTTTGTTTGCATAAACCAGAAAATATTTTGTATTACTTTGGAAAAACTTAGCCATACTTAGTATTACTATTTCTAATACACACCACCTCAAAATATTGCAGTAAAAATTTGTATAAAAGTAGCTACGAGATCATAGTTCATGAGTAGTATTTCAAGATTGGAAATGTTAGTAAAATTATGTGAAATTCCTAAGAGAATAAAAGATAGGCAAAACCTTCAAATCAAAGCACAAGCATAGGGGCTGATGAGATGGCTTAGTAGATAATGGAATCAGCTAACAAACCTGATGACTTCAGTTCTATCTTCAGGGCACACGTGGTGAATGGAATCATTCAACTCCCACAAACTGTCCTCTCATTGCTATATATATATATATATATATATATATATATATATATATATATATATATACACATCATGGCATGTGCTGCCTCCCATATACATACAAAATAGACCAAAAAATGTACATGCACTTACATACAAAATACGCTAATAAGGCATATATACACACATACATAGAAAATAAGCAAATACAAATTCAAATATCCAATATATAGAATTCAGTCTTCAGTATATCTTTAAGGTAGACCTAACACTCAACTTTATTTATTACCAAGACTGTACACATGTTAAACATTTGTTCAAGAAGCTTGGAGCTTGGAGTTGTTCTCAGACACACATTAATACTCCACATTTATCTCCCTGAATTTTTTAGGTTACAAGTATTATTATTCATGTTTTATGAAAGACAGGACAATTTTATACTTCATACATCTACTTGCCAAAAACATAAAACTATTCACCATAAGTATACTAAATACAAAAGACAGTGACACATGTTGATCTTGAGTTGCATTAGATTCCAATTCATAGGGTACATAAATGCTTTCAAGAGGTTTATTATATTTTGCAGTTTGAAAGAACTAAAAGCTAAGAAAGAAACTGCCAGTGTTCCATTTAATAAGATCACTTACATTCTAACATGTATTTATGTGTCTTATTTATATTATTCAAACAACAGTAACATCTCACAAAGACAATATGTTATGTTTCATACAGAATGTTCACAATTAAATGGGAGCAAACATGTTAATAATGATCTTGATGATTTTAGTAATTTAATAGGGATTCATTTATGTATGGTCACCCACTCTCAGCATTTCTTTGGCTTAAATGTGCATAATTTGAGAGATTATTATTCATCTTTAGAAACAAAGTATGTGGCAAGAAATTATTTCTGTTAATCAATTTAGATATTTCATGTTTTGGTAAATAGGCAAGGTCTGGTTTGTGAAGGATGAGCAAAAAATCTCTTTTTTGGAAGTCTTTTACATGAATTAGTTAATATATGATACATCTCTGTGTGTATAGGTCAAAGGACACTTTTTAGGAGCTAATGATTTCCTTTTAGTACGTGAGTAATGGTGATGTAATTCAGTTTATCACACTTGGTATAAGAGTCTTTATCACTAACCCATCTCACCAGTCCCAGTCTATTATTTTTTTTGAGGCTTCTATGAATCCTAATCTCACCTCAAGATTGACTACTGTGCTTCCATCTGGATGTCAGACAATCTCTGACATCAGCAGTTCTGGATGAATTCATCCTGCTCCCACTGACTGCCTCAAAATCAGGTGCTTTCAGTGAACAAGCTTAATTTTATGTATCTTTTCTAATATAAATTAGGAATAGTATATTTCCATAGATTTTTAAGAAAATGAAATAATTTAATTTAGTTTTTAATTCCCATTATAAAGAAGTAATATATTTTGTAAAAGTAGAATTTTACATGCCACTACTGGAAAGTGAATCATCTCAAATGCTTTCTAGATTAATAAGAGTTACTAGGAAATTCATTTTCTGTGCACATCTATCACTTGAAGCTACTAATTTCATTTTCCTGGCCACAAAATATTACCACTGATACAGAAGGGTCATGATTCAAAGAAGTTATTTGCTGTTTCCAGTAAATTTTTCTCCTGAAGTTTGGAAAGTCTCAGAAAATATTTCTGTGATTTGTATCAAAATCATATTCAACTAACCATGACTTTGAAAGCATCTAACGTATAAATACTAAATAAATACAGGCTGATTTTAATGGTAAATTTTCCAAATCAACATCAGTCTCTAAGAATGTTAAAATTATTAAAACAATATTTTATTTACAGTGCATAAATGTTGGTTTAGAATTTTGACAAATAGGTTTAATTAAGGAGCACAGAAATGAAGGAAGGAAGGAAGGAAGGAAGGAAGGAAGGAAGGAAGGAAGGAAGGAAGGAAGGAAGGGAGATAGAATTAAAGAAAGAAAAAAGGAAGGAAGGAAAAAGAAAGAAAACAAAATGTGCTGGGATATGCACAAGATGGCTCAACAAGTAAAATATATTCCTTCAAATTTTTCTCTGACTTCCAAAATACATACCAGGGCACATGCATGCCACACAAACAACACAGATAGAGGAAGGAAGGAAGGAAGGAAGGAAGGAAGGAAGGAAGGAAGGAAGGAAGGAAGGAAGGAAGGAAGGAAGGAAGGAAGGGGAAAATAAAGAAGAAAGTACTGGGAATGTAGTTTATATGAGGTATTCAGAAGCCAAACAATGTAGAAAAAAAACAAAACAAAAACAAAGGTTGAAATCAGAAACATGAGTTTATTCTGGATGATATTTACTTAAGGGCTAACAGTGACCATCATGAACCTGCATTTCAGTTGAGGGTATTCATAGCTAATGATTACCTCTCATCTTTGTTTATGAAGACTAATGCTAAGGTGAGATTATCAAATTTGGGTTGAGGCTATAGGCATAGTGAAGTGATAAATTGTTAGAAAAGATACTTAAAGATAACTTTTGAACAATACAGATTTTTTTAAAAACATGAAAATTAAGCAAATTAACTCAAAAGTAGCAGATTTTCTGGCTTCTGTGTGGGCAGATGTTCTTATCCAATAGCAGAAATGTGACTAACTAGAATTTACTAACTGTGCTTCAGTATATGCATAACATCCAACTTCACAAAGGAGACTAATACTCACAAAGACTCACAGAAATGAACAGCCTTAGCAAAGTGGTAATTAAACAGCTCAGCTGGCTAAGAGAAGCCATTGTAATAAAGCAATATGCTAAATTATATTAAAGGAGCATGAACTAATGTAGGAATTTAGGAAAACAATTCAACTTTAAGCATCAACTGAATTTAATTTTAACATACTCATCTCATTCCAGATACAAGGTGTTTGAGGAAAATATATTAAAAAAAAACAAAAACAAACAAACAAACAATCAAACAAACAAAAAACTGAGTTGACCAGGAAGCCAACTGTACAAACAAAGGCTAGTGACTTTTGAGATTGTTAGAATGACACAGACATACAAGAGTACTTGAAATTGCCAGATACATGTGCTTCTTTTAAGTGTCAGCCCTGGTCAGCAGGATGACAATTGATAAGATGCTATAAATTTGAAAGGGAACAAAGAGGTGGAACATGAGAGGAACTCAAGGGCTAAAGGGGGAAATGATTTAATTGTATTATATTCTCAAGAATTAAAAAAAAAAACTATTTTAAACAAAATATGTGGAAGAGGCTGCTAACCTCATCTTAAACGTGAAGCAGAAAAAAGAAGGGACTGTGAACCAAGTATAATTTTCATGGCCACAGTACCCACTTCCTTTAGCTGGCCCATACCTTCCAAAACTCTCACCACCTCTCACAGTAGCATGAAGTGATGAGCAAACATTAAATGTCCTCTGGGGGACATTTCATAGTTAAACCAAAACAGTAATTGCATTGTTAATTTAATTTCTATGCTTAAAAATAACCTCAATTGTGATCTTTTACACTGATCATTCAAACTATCATTGTTGTTCCCATTTTGCTAATACAATTCCAAGACCTAAATTGATATTTGTTCTGTCATATCAGATTTACTTATCATAATCATGTTTCTTGTGCAGAAGAGGTATGTCAATGGGGTTGGACTTTGAAATTTCAAAATATTCATGCTACTTCTAAGTCTCTCTCAGTCTGTATCTGTCTGTATCTGTGTCTGTCTTTCTGTCTGCCTTTTTGTCTCTGTCTCTGTCTCTCTGCCTCTCTCTCTGCCTTATGCTTGTGGATCAAGATATAAGCTCTCTCAGTTACAGCTTCAAAACAATGCTTGCCTTTCTGCTGCCATGATCCCTTTGCTATAATACCTTCCATGATGGCCGTGGATACTAACTTTCTGAAACTGTGAGCCCCAAATAAATTCTTTCATCTCTAAGTTGCCATGGTCTTGGTGTCCCTTCACAGCAATAGAAAAGTAACTATGATGTCTACTTTGTCCTTAAATCTAAAATAGCTTTTTTGTTAATAGTGATGCACTTCAAATCCAGAGTGTTGAAGGTCATTCCACCAACAAGGAAGGAAAAAAAGTACAAATTTTTCTAAATTATTGAGAGAACACAGTGATATATGTTGCACATTTATATGAATAGCACAAACCTATAGACCATCATCATGAGGCAAATGAACTTATAACTATTTAATTTACTTTATATCATTCAACTAAAAGTACCTCCACTAATGCCTACAGTCTTTGCTTGGAACCACATGAATACCACAAGAGACAATAATTAGATAAGTAGATAGATAGATAGATAGATAGATAGACAGACATCAAGAAATTATGGTACATTGACACAATGGAGAATTACTCAGCTTTTTTAAAAAAAAAAAGGTTACATGACTTTTGCAGGTAAATGGATAGAACTAGAAAAAAATTATCCTGAGTGAGGTAACCCATGGCATGTACTCACTTATATATGGATATTAACTGTGAAGCAAAGGACAAAGGTGCTGCAATCCACAGACCCAGAGAGACAGTTCAACAAGGGGAGCTTCAGTGGGGACACAGGAATCTCCCTGGTAAAGGAGAAATAAAACAGATGGTCCAGATGGGCTGGGGGAAGATAGGAATGGGAAAAGAAGAGACCAGATATGGGGAGAGGGATTGAGGAAGAGAATGTATGGAGAGACAACCAGAATTGGAGGATACTTGGGGGTTAGGATCTGAAGACTAGGGCAGTAGAAACTAACTGAAGTCCAAGATGGAGAATCTAATGAGGACCTCTAGCAATGGGGATATGGAGCCTGAACAGACCATCTGTTCAAGAAAGCCAGTGGTGGGACTGGGACACTACCCCAGCTACAAAACCTTCAACATATAACCTATCCCCACTACAGGACACACTGGGACAATGGAATGGCAGAGCCTCATGCCAAAGGAGAAAAGCCATTCCTGATGCTTTAGGATATGCCAGATACCAGACACTGGATAAGCAGGAGACGATTTTTAATGATATCCTGCTCAACTCATAGATCAGTTCCTAGTCTAATCTTTATCAGAGAGGCTTTCTCCAGCAGCTGATGGGAGTAAATGCACTGGCCCAGAGCCAAACATCATGCAGAGCTCTGGTAAATCCCCAGAAGAGGAGGAGGAGAGATTTCAGGAACAAGAGGTGTCAAGGACACTAGGAGAAAAAGCCCCACTGAATCAAAGAGCAGACCAACACTCTTGGGTCCCACAGAGCCTGAAATGTCAGATATAGAACCTGTAGGGGTTCCCAGATATGTCACATGGTTGCCTTGCTTCGTGTTCTTGCCGAGATCCTATAGGATACAGTCTATGTGGGGGGTTCTCTGATTCTTTTGCCCAGCTTTGCAACCCATTTCCTTCTGTTGGGTTACCTGCTCCACCCTTGATGTAGGGATTAATGCCAGGCCTTGTTTCATTCTGTTGTGCACTGTTTGAGCAGTAACCCTGGGACTACTGCTCTTCTTTGGAGAAAAGCAGGGGTGTGGATAAATGGGTCGGAGTGGGAAGGGTAGATTAGGAGAAAGGAGATCGAGGGAGCAGCCAGGAGTGGAGGGATGGGAGGAGGGGTGTTGAGATTTATTATATGAAAGAAGAAAATAAACAAATGAAATTTTAAAAATAATAAAATAAAATTTTCCATTTCTAAGAAAGAGAGAAAGAGAGAGATATTAGATTGTATGAAGACTTAAGCCTTAGAGGTCTAGGTGTTTAGATTTAAGATTAGACTGTACAGAGGCTGAAACCTTCTAGGACTGGGGATTGAATTTACAAAGTGTAAACTATCCTCTGCCATGAATCTATGAGAATACTTAATAAATCAATGTGTACATATACACACACAATGGAAAAAGAATGTTAAAAATAAAATAAAATAAAAGATCAACACCATTTTCATCAATGTGGAAAAATATTCAAATGAACACAAAGCAGTAAAAATTGATTATGACACACAGCTATAGTAATTCTAGTTCTCATGCTTTTGGGTCTATGAACAGGATGGCCAAACAAATCAAGACATGTTATTATGGTCAGGAAGCAAAGAGAACAACAGAAGAGGCTGTGATCAGATATAACATGTGACTTTCTCCAATGAGGCCCAATTTTTCACAGTCTTATTCCCTCTTAATAATATCCATAAAGATATTAATTTCTTGATTAAGTCAGAGATATCAGTATCCAATCATTCCCCAGGGCCAATCAGTGGGTAACCAAACCCTTAAGATATAAGTCTTTGAGAGATACTTCAAGCACAAGTAAGAGCAACCCACAACCTTGCATTCTTTTTTTTAACTAGGGAAATTGCTCATATTCAGACATTCTTCTAACTAAGATTGAAACTTTACTAACAGAATGGCCATGTTAAATATAACATGCTTATTTTCATATTTGAGTCAAGACATAAATTGAAAAGCACAGGAAATGGAAGCTCTTGGTCTTCATTTGAGACAGCAGATGCAAGGGTATAAACATGTTTTATATGTAAGACTTCTCATGAAGTAGTGCATTTGGATTTTTTTTTATTGAGCTTGGGATTTTAAAATAATATAAATATTGTTTTAGAGCAGTTTGATAGCTAAATAAGTCTGTGAAAATCCCAACATGATATGTTTAATAAATATTGGATAGGGCTGTTTGATGGTCATGGTCTTGTCTCTGACATCCGTACATACTATGTTAGTATTAAATACATGAAGGCCACAATCTAATTTAAAATCATTGCTTGCTCTAAATGATTTACAGTAGAATAGAGTCATTGGTATTTTGGTATATTTCAATCAGAGGATGCATTTATTATTACTTAATAACTTTATTTGCTTTGAATAAACAGGAATCAAGGAAAATCCTTGCATCCACGATGCCTCCCAAAACACCGAGCAAAGAACACTATTAGCTATGCCCCTTTGTCCTTCAAGAAATTATAATCTTGGGCCACTTACTTTAAAGAAACTTATTAATGTGATCTAGAATAGAAGTTACAAATAGAGTTCCCAAGTAGTTGACAAGTAGATTAGTCAAAATGGGAGCAAACAAAATCATTGTAAATAGATGGAAATGCAAACCCTGCAAGGCTAGAAAGAATTGATCTTTTCACATATATTAGGTACTCACAGTGATCAAAATAATTGCTTGATTTTCTGTTCAAAAATATTTGAACACCTGTTCACTATCATGACTTTTCTGCTTTCTCTCAAAATGATCAGAAGTGAGAAAAGATGCAAATGAGTGAGTGGTACAGCACTCACCCAGCATGTGTGAATGAAGCTAATCATTGTTCCTGAGAGTTATACTGCCTCTGTTTTCATGAGACAGTATGTCTGTGAATGCAAAAGCATTATCATGAATATAAAGGAGTGGCTTAGATGACTACTAGCTAATTTGCAAGCAATATTTCCTAAGGACATTGATGTTTGAGCTTCCTTCTACTTTTCAAAAGTCAAGACATTGGACAAACCAAAACAACAACAAACAAACAACAACAAAACCCCTAGCTCACTTGAGATGATGGAGCCAATCTAGTCTTTAATGAAACAAGAAACAAGAAAGAAGAAAAAGAAAGGACATATTGTAATCATTGTAAATTCACATTCTCCTTCTATCTCAGCATCTCTTCTAATAACTAGATACTCATCCAGGACACTATGATATGGCTTGTTACTAGGATAAGATAGAGCTCTTCCCAGCCACCTGTGTGTGTGTGTGTGTGTGTGTGTGTGTGTGTGTGTGTATGTGTGTTTCCCTGTCTATGAACCAGTGACAGTTGATCCAGTGAGATCTTTAGCATGTGCATGCATCTTTGTGTACGTGCTAAATTCAACCCTGATGGTTGAAACACTCTCCAGAGGAGCTGTGCTCTGCTTTCCTCTCCCTTTTTCTCTCTCTTCTCCTCTCTTCTCTACCTGCTCAGTTTAGTTGGGCTCTTGTCAGCTCTACTTACAAGTTTCTAGGCCTGAAGTCCTTTTCATTCTGTCTATAGGACCTGTGAGTATAGTGAATTCTTTCATTTCTTATTCCTCAGGGAGGACTGTTTTCAGAGCCATGTTAAAATAGCTTGGAATTTATTACCGACATATAACACACAAAGCTAAAACTTCCAAGGGCATTTATTTAGTATGATTCACTAAGCAAGAGGAAGGAAGCAGCCCAAGAAGAACCATGTATCTGAACCTGGATAGTGGCCATAATGACTGCTTAGCCCCCATCTTCTTTATGGGCTGAAGCACAGGGAAACCCTTTTAGTAAATAAAGAAGTACGCTTTATATTTCATTTCATTTCATTAGACCAGTTTGTTATCTTTCCTTGCTTCAGAGCCCTAAGAATCCTTGGGTTAAAATTTTTGCCAGGGGCTAGAGAAATGGCTCAGCTGTTAGTAGCAATTAGTGTTCTTGCAAAGAACCTGGATTCAATTCCTAGCCTCCAATGGTACTCATACTCTCTCTAATGCCAGTTGCAGGGGATAAGACATCTCTGTCTCTCTCTCTCTGACCTCTGTGGACATTAGGCATGTAAATGGTGGAAATACATGCAATCATGCAAAACACTCATACATATAAAATAAATAAATTTAAGAAAAACATTTGTCAAAAAAAAATCATCTCAGATTTCAGTGTGACCAACTTTAGGAATAATAGCAGATTTATTTCCTATAGCTTTTTACAAAGTTTTATAAGGAAAGAAGGATGTGGCAGATAGAGAAGTATAGAATTTCACAGGAATTATATTAATGAAAAGGTTGTATTAGAACAAATAAGCAATCTGACACTGTAGTGATAAGCATCAATGTCTACATAAATGTACTTATAGTTAGAAAGGGAAAACACATGTATATGAATACTTTATTTTAACATAAAATAAATTTATTTATAAAAGCTAATATATGATGGAACTTTGATTTTTAATGATGAAAAATAAATGCTACACAATCAAGCAGAGCCACTTGTTGGGCTGGTCACTGTGGATATGCACACCCTGCTATTGTCTCATCCATCATAAAACACCTATTTGCCCCTCTCTTTAGTAGTTTTGAGAGCTATCAGTGGGGGACATGTAGAACATGTAGTTAGAATAAAGAAGTCCATGGCTTTGTTTGGCAGCACCACATATGCATAATGGATGTGTAATAAAGTCTGTAAAGTTGCACACTAGAAACAACCAGGTTGGGTTTAGTGACTATCATGGTATCTAAGCATGATCATTTGTCAAAATGCCAGGTCAATTCTTGTCACAGAGATGAAAAGGTTAGTAGGAAACATGGGAGATAACAAAAGACCATTCTTTTAACATCATAGAAACCACCAGTAAAGAAATTAATGACTAAATGTTCAGCAAAAATCCTGAAGTTTTATTTTGGTTTTTTTTTCAGTCTGGGTTTCTGTATTCATCCCTGGCTGTCTTGGAACTCACTCTGGCCAGGCAGATCCTTCTGCCTATGATTCCAGAGTACTGGGTTTAAAGGTATGTACCACCCCACCACCTGGCTCCTGAAATATTTTAAAGGAAGTTAGATCTTCATAACAGAATGTTCAGTATTTGCCTATGTACATGTTTCTCTCTGTATGAACATGTTTGTGTATGTGGAGGCCAGAATTTGATGTCTGGTGTCCTCCTTAGTCAGGTTTCACATTGTGTTGCAATGAACATGGAGATCACTGGTTCCATAAGGAACCTCCTGTCTCTATGTTCCAGTGTTGGGATTACATGCACTCACCATTTCTACTGGTGTTTGCAATAAGTACAGAGGATCTGAACTCAGATAGATCATTATGTTTGTGGAACAGGCACTTCACCTACAATACCATGTCCCCAGCTCCTGGGTGTGTGTGTGTGTGTGTGTGTGTGTGTGTTATAACTTGTTTGTATGGCTCTTATATGTAAACTTTGTAGATGACAATATCATATCATGATGATAACAGGTTATACACTCTTACAAGCATAAAGACTACTTATCATGCCATATACATTCAAAACAGTTTTAGGAAGTAGTCAATGTTTTAAAATCCAGAGATGTATAAAATGAAGATTGAGAATCTTTAAAAGTAGTTTTTCCCAACTATAATCTTATGTTTTGACCATGATATTATAAAGAAATAAAGAAACAACTTTGCAAGTTGAAAGTGTTACAGTAAAAAAATGTAAATGGTTGAATAAAAATTATTTCTGTAGCTATTCTAAATTCTCTCGTGACTCACATATCTAATCTGAGAGTTTTCAACTAATCTAAATTTAAGGAAACATACAGGTTTAGGAGATATGTGTGTAGCAATCCTATAACTCAAATAAGATCAATATTCCTTGGTAACATTATGTAAAATAACATATGGTATGTTTAACACATTGGAATTTGTCTTAAAATTTTTAGCATACAAGATTACTTTCATCACTACATACATTTTAAATTATTAAAATCATTTTCTGTATATTTACTTTTTGTAAACATATTTAATGTATACTCATTCAAAATAGTCTGTATAACATAGCAATACTTTTACTTTTAGGTAATATTTGCCATACAATAGATATTAAATAAATATTTTAAATGCATGAATAGTCCTAATAGCAAATATAAGCAAGTAATTGTTCACAAACAAAGAAAAGGCATACACATGATTATAAAACATCTAATTGTTAGATTGGACAATAACTTAAAATGAATTTCTGAATCATGTTTATGTCCTAAACCACACACAATGAAAGAAAGAAAGTTGTAGATGTTTGGAAATGTCCTGAGTAAAGATGATCATATGAATTTATTAACTATGCCCAATGTAATAATGGATCCTTGTAAGGCAGAAAATGACATGACAGTAAAAGGAGATTAGACAATGGAGACAGATGAAGGAATGGTTCATCTTGAAGGCAGAAGAAGGGACTAATATTTAAAGAATATCACTGGGTTCTGAATACTGCAAAGGGAAGGAAATGATCTCTTCCACACAGTCCATCACAGACACAATCTTGCCAACACCATAGTTTTAGGCTCTAGAATTATAAGAATAAGCCTATATTCTTGGAAGTACTGGTATAATTTGTTACAGCAGTAACAATAACTTAATGAATTAATGCTATTAATTTGGATTAATATTAATTGAAATACTCAGATTTCAGTTTCGGTCAAGATTTATTATTGCACATAAAATATTCAAACCAAACAAAAAAAGCAAAACAGCAATGAACTAACCTGTAAATGGGGGGAGATACGATAAATGGTTTCAATACACTGGACATTAAATTCTGAAGGCATGAAACAAACAAGTTCATCAAAATTCCTAGATTACTGCCTAGAAGTAACATTTAAAGTCACAATACAGGAAAGTGGAAACTGTGTAGCCTGAGGAATTCTCAGAGTTAAGAATTAACCGAAGAATCTAAAGAAAGCATAAGGGCAAGATTTCACTACACAGTGTTCAAAAGACAGAACAGTTTCCTAGCCATAACAGCTTCTCACACATAGAATTCAGTATCTGCCTGTGATCAAAGTTTCTGAAGTTGAGAAATAACTGAATAACCATAAGGAGAGTGAATAGGTATTATAACACAGTTTCTCTATACAGACTGAATAATCTCAAAAAACCTATAGTAGAATAAATACCATAAAGTGGGAATTATCCATTTAAGTAGTAAGAAAGAATTACCCATAATCTCAGCATAACCTTCAGACAAATCCAATAAGATTAAAAACAACACCTAAAAACCTATATCAAACTTTTCTCAAATAACTTATGAATATTCACATTTATGTAAGTGGAAACATACACACACGTGTTAAATTTTAAAATTTAAAATTTCAGGCATACAAAGATGCTATAATCAATTAAATTCTTCCCCAATTTAAACTGATATTAAGACTAACAGAAGCAATTTTGAAACCAATTTAAATTTATTGAATATGCTTGAAATTCTATTTAGATATAAAGAAACAATTTTCAACAGGCTCAATCAAATATAAAGATTAGGAAAAGCAGTGTGTGATGGAGACCTGGCTAAACAACAGTTTGAACATTATAGAAGAAAAACATGATATTGAAAATTATAGAAATAGATGTACCAAAAATATATTGTCAGAGAGAAAATAAATAGGAAAATAAAGATAACTAGAAAAAAAGCAGTGGATCAAATCAAATATATGTGAATATAATGAATAATATTGATTTGTCTTAAGGATGTGAGTGATTGAGAAAAGTTTTGAGAAACATATGTTAACGCCTAGTTTTCTGTATTTGGCTTCTAAAATCTCATATAATGTTTCTAAGTGATTATTAGTCATTAATTTGCTAACATCAACACTCAAGAGTGAAGATTCTGAGAACTTCCTGGCAGCTATATATTTACCTTTATTATAAGGAATAACTATGCACCTATACACCCAGTACAGGAATAATCAAAATTTTGAAGTATAGAGAGAACTTGATTAACTCAGTGTAAAAGTCAAGACTCAAGGAATGTGTAAACATGGGATATGTGTGAAAGGATTATGAGGTAGGTTTAATAAAACAGATTCCCTGAATGATGTTACTGCAGAATGTTTTGAAAACTAAGGAAATAGATACAAAAAATGTTACACTTACACTGTGAAACAGACTCTACAGGCTCAAATTTTCAACACTAACACTTCCTCCTCAGTTGGTGGCACTATGTGAGGACAGGACTTAATTTCTTAATTTTCTTTTATTTGTTTTATTTGTTTTGTTTTTAAGGCACATGGGTGGGCAGATAGAATATGAGGAATGGGAAGAGAAACAGCAAGATGTCTCAGCTAAAGAATATTCCATTTTTAGGGTTGAGTCTCCTTCTTTAGGGGCATGTTTTGAATACTAAAAATGTTCATATGGACTAGGACAATTAGAGTGTCATCTGCATTGTTGACACAGGCACTTCACCCGGATTTATGAGGTATTCATTGTCTAAGGGCCCAGCATGATGCCTGGGTCCCTACCTGAAGTTTGGGTGTCTGAGTGATATCTGGATGATTGTGGGATGAGCTGGATCCTTCAGAATGCCCTTGTGTCTGTGTGATGTCTGAGTGTCTGTGTGATATCCAGGTGCCTGTGTGACCTCTAGGTGTCTTCGTGATGGCTGAGTGACTGCAGGTTGCCCAGATACACTCAGAACATCCAGGTACATGTGTGTTGTCCAGGAACCTGAATGATGTCTGAGTATTTGCAGGATGTCAGGATGCCTATGGAATGTCTGGGTGCCTGCATGATGTTTGAATGTCTGTGTTTCAGAAGTAAAGCTCAACTTTATGTTGAACTTTATCATGCTTAATCTCAAGCTACTACAGGCCATATGAATGTCCATGGTCCAAGCTGCCTACTGATACTAAAATATACGGTCATTTCCATGATCCATGCTCCCACCACACAGGCTTGACTTTTTTTTTTCTTTTTCTTTTTTTCCTTTTTTGAGGATGTAGGGGTGGGAGGGTGGCTCTAAAAATAATGGGAAGAGGGTGTGATCTAGACACATTGTGTAAAACTCAACTAATTAATAAAATTATTATGTATTAGCTATTATTCTGACCAAACTACCTTTATTATGACTTGATATTTCTCTTGTAACTTTCAATAGCTTCATTATATTTAAGATTTTAACAAATGATGAGAGGAGGTTCTTTGTTGATCATAATTGTTCTAAATATCTTGTGTATATGGATAACAATTCTTTCTCTTGAATTTGGTA
Organism: Cricetomys ansorgei; assembly: GCA_026225945.1. Lineage (NCBI taxonomy): Eukaryota > Metazoa > Chordata > Mammalia > Rodentia > Nesomyidae > Cricetomys > Cricetomys ansorgei. Next base: position 168,462 of record JAMJFZ010003721.1, on the reverse strand, counting down.
ATTTTCTGCTATGATTTTTATTGAAATGTTTTCTTTTGCTTTAGCACAAAATTCTTTCATGCCAATAAAAAATAAATAAAAATAAAAAATAAGAAAGTAGGTATATTGTCTATTAAATTTTAGATATCATATATGAGTATTTACAACTATGTACTACTGTGTGAATAGATAGGAACTTTAAATCATGAAGTACACATATAACACAAACACAGACCACAAAGATACCTAAAAGATATCTGGAAACATGCAAAACCAACTCAGTGGGGAAAAGTGGGTTTTCACCAAATATTGCTGAAGCAATTTGACCCTCATAAATAATAAAAGAACATGAGAGCAAATCTTCTTATAAAAATTAACTTAAAATGGATCATGTATTTAAAAATAAAACTATAAAATATTTAAGAAAAACTCAGGAAATGTATTTGACATCTAGAGTAAGACAAAAAGTTCTTAAATTTAAGTCCCAAAACACTTCTTATAAAGAAAAATTAACTTATCCTTGTCGAAGGACAAATCAAAATTAAGTTTCAAAACATAAATAGACTGATATCTCTTGGAGGCTGTTTTTTTTTTTTTCTGAAGGGAAATACAGGAGTAGATCTGGGGATGAAGCTAGGATAAGTGGAGGGAGGGGAAACTGTAAACAGGATATACTGCAATAGAGAATAATCTACTTTAAATAAACAGAAAAATAAAGGAAAGACAAGAAATCAGTATTAACAATTAGAGAAATACACCACAGGTGTTAGAAAAAGATTAAAGGCTAGTGGAAATGAAGGAAAAGCAAGATGTATATGTATTGCTGGTAGGGATAAAAATATGAACAGACAGTGCTTAAAAGTATTTAGCAATTTCTTACAAAGATAAATGTGCAGTTGCACTACAGCTCAACAACTTAATTCTGGGGTCTTGCATTAAAGACTGCTGTTCACACAGATTCATTATACAGATTTTTAAAGCAACTATTTATAAACCAAAAGTCTAGAAGCAACCTATGCTGTTCGATATGGAAACAGTTTAAGAATTTGTGGCACATTATATCATAACAGTATAAAGAACAATCTATTGACTCACAGAGCTTACTCATCCCTAGATAAATCTCCAAGGACATATTAGTAAGAATACAAAGGCAAAAGTTCCTTATTTAGCTATCCATGCATGAAGGAATTTATTTATCCACTTATTTATTTATTTATTTATTTATCTATCTATCTATCTATCTATTTACCTCTTTCTTTTGTATAACAGCACACTTAAGTGAATTTTCCTATCTCTATGCCCTCATCATTAAATTATACAAGACAGTTAATGAAAGAATAATACCCAATCTTATTAGACAGAAAAGGGAAATAACAAGCTTCCAGATGGGAAGAGAACAAATAAAGACATTGTTCAACACCTAAATGGCTAATTGTGCCGCGCCGACCTCGACCAGCAAGGAAAGAAACACGACACGACTGGTTCCTTCTCAAGGCAGTTTAATCAGGAAGTTGCTTGTAGAAAGAATGGGCGAATCCCTGGGAGCAAGCTGCTTATATACACTGCAGGAATCGTGGTTCTTGATGATAGGCCACCTCTGCAACACCTCATTTGCATATCCGCTTTTGCGGGTCTCTTATGGGTGTGTTACCAAGAGCCAAGCTGTTCTCAACTGTAGCACATGCGCAAAGCTGTTGTTTACTACCAAGCCGTCTGGAGGCCGGCGCCATCTTATCATTGTGCTAGATTGGCGTCCTACATCTCCCCCTTATTTGTAATAAAAAGACAAGAGAAGGGTACACTCCCGATCAAGAGACGGACTTCTTGTTGGAATCAGTCTCGATCAAGGGATTGTCCCAAGCAGAGGGGGAAACACTGACCTGATCCCTTATGATTCCATACGGAACGAAAGGAGACATTGTAATAGGATGTTTGCCCTGTCGGTGCACCATAGGCCATACCTCCTATACCCGTCTCGATGACCTTTTTTCAGGGGGAGGCATTTTGTGTCATCAAACCTCCATGCAATCAGGTATATTTCCAGGAAGACCATGTGCCATGTATCCTCCTAGTCAAGTACCCACTTGACTCCCTGGCTGCAATTAAATTTCTTGTATGGCGGCTAGCCAACATTGGGGAGATTCTCCCTTATCTAAGGCAACCAGTGCTTGGTAAACAACAGTCTTATGCCTATCATGGCTTCTCTTGAGCTTACACAGCAGCCAAATGTAGAGTAGACCACCAACAAGAAGCACAGTCCCAAATAAAAATATTCCCACCCACTCTTTAAAGAAGGAAAAGGCATTAGTAATCCAGGAGGTGAAGTCTCCAAGGGTGATGGGATCCACTCGAGTTCCATTTAGGCTGGCAATCTGAGAGAGTAGATCTCTGGTCATCTTTTCCACCTGTTGTGACCAATTTCCTTTAAGGTATTCCAATAGTTGACGACTCTGATTGATAAACTGAGAATGGTTAGCACGTAAAGGAGTAATGCACAATCCTTTAAGAGAGGAGACACATGACATTTGTACGATATTATAAAGTTCGTCCAATTGTTCTTGCACTATATCAACTCTCTGATTAACTAATAGAATGCCTGAAGCAAGATGGGCATTAATTTTCTCCTGTGTTGTCAAGGCAGTGGCTGTTTGTGTCACTACCGAGTTGATAGTTTCAGCTGTTTGAACTTGATTAACCATGGCAACAGCAGCAGTAGTAGCAGCTGTTGCAGAAATAACTATAGCAGAGATAATAGCAGCTGTGATGCGAAAATCTCTCTTATCTCTCAACAGGTTAGCAATCGGAAAATTTTTAGGATCGGCATTCACAGGTATGGGAACGAATGTGGGAAGTTTTACCACAAGAGCAAGGTTGAAAGATCTGTTCCAGCATTCAGCCAAATAACAAATAATTTCAGTTTGATTACAATTGATCTGATCTGTGGTATCATTTTTGGTTAAGATAAAGAAAAATGGTGGTCTGACGCATACACTTTGAGCGCCATATGAAACATTAGATAATACCCCATTTGGACGAATATGTGTAAGATTTGCCCTATTAGTACCATTAAATCTTACGGCAGATATGTTTTTTAATTCAAAACTTTGTCCTTGTAGCCCAGCAAAAGCTGATAAACTAGTGAATGCTCCTGCCTCATTGGATAGTATCCACTGAAACCAAGGCCATGCATTTTCTCTGCCAGAACTATAATTATTTTTAAGCATATATCTATTTAAGGGTGGAGAAAATTCAAATCCTTTGGAAATTTGTTTAAGTCTATGTACGTTGCTCTGACAAGGAGAAAATACAGGAGGAAACTCTAGATATGGAGAGCAGTAAGGAAGTACACATCTATTTGTGGAATTTTGGATAGAAACACTGGATCTAACAGGTATTGTACCATTATGAAGCATAATCAGTGTGGTAATTTTTGATGAAACCGCATCATAGATGCTCATATCACCATTCCCTGAAGACTGTCCTGAACTCTCTTTCCTTAACGCATCAATAATCATAGCAAAGTCAGCCTTACTGTCCCCAAGAGGATCCAGCCAATTGGCCAAAACACCTCTTGTAAGCTGTATACATGGTAATTTTGACTTATCGGGCTTCATATGAAAACAAAGAGTACCAACTAAGGAAAAATTTGTAGAAGAATAAGATTTTTCCCCTAACGAAGGTATAATACAGGGAACATCTCCAATACAACTTGTAGAAAAGAAAGCCGGAAGTGTTGTTGAATTACTGTGAACCGGCATTGGCACTGGCCATGTCTTGGCAATCGCCCAGAGCTCCAGAGTTTGGCTCAAATGAATTAACATCAGTAGGAGTGTTACCACTTGAATCAGGGAGTGCATCTTCATCCTGGTGATTAGGAACTGTTTTTATCATCCGTGTCAGCCTCTCCGGTACCCAAATTGGATCCTCTTGATCCTGCGGAAAAACACAAACAGCTCCCCTGGATCTGGACAGTACCGGATCCGGGCCTCTCCAGATCCCAGTTAAGATATCCTTCCATTTCACCAATTTATTGTTTTCAGGGAAGATATTGGCATGACGTTCTGCAGAAGAGCGACCATTTACATCAAGTTGTAAAAAATTTAAAGTAAAGAGAGCAAGGGAGATATGTTCCCTTGGGATACGGCCATGTCCAATTCCCCCTTTTTGTTTTATTAAGCATTCTTTAAGAGTACAATGTGCTCTCTCCACTATTCCTTGACCCTGTGGATTATAAGGCAATCCATGTTTTATTGACACTTGCATTTGGTGACAAAATGATTTAAAGGAGGCGGCTGTATAGCCTGGACCATTATCAGTTTTTAATTCTTGAGGTTTGCCCCATGCTGCCCATGCTTCCAGGCAGTGGCGAATGACATCTCTGGCCTTTTCGCCTGATAAGGTGGAAGCAAAACTAAGACCTGAGCAGGTATCCACCGATACATGAATATATTTTAATTTTCCAAATTCAGAAAAATGGGTCACATCCATCTGCCATAATTGTAAAGGCAACAAGCCCTTCGGATTTACTCCTACCCCGGGGGGGTGAGTATGGATGCTACAATCCGGGCAATGGACCACTATTTGTCTAGCTAGTTTTCTGGGAAGTTTAAATTTTATCTGTAACGTTTTTGCATTAACATGAAAATTTTTATGAAATTGGGTAGCTAACGCTACTGGAGAATCCAAAATATTGGTAAAAATAAACTCTCTGCGTGTGGCCATATCAACTTCATAATTAGCAGAACTAATGGGTCCAGGCAATCCTGTATGGGCTCGCACATGTTGTACAAAAAAAGGAAATCTACGTTCCCATACTAAATTTTGTAATAACTGTAACAAACTATAAATAGGACTACCTAACTTTATCTTACCAGTAGCTTCTAAAACCTTTAAAATATTTACCACATATAACGAGTCTGATACTAAATTAAAAGGTTCTTTAAATTTATCAAAAATCTCTATAACAATTTTTAACTCTATAATTTGAGGAGAGGCGGAAGCAAACTGAATCACCATAGGGTCATCATCATTACATTTATATGATCCACATCAATTTTTGGAACCATCAGTATATATAACAGCAGCACCAATTAAAGGGCTACTTTTAGTTATTTTTGGAAAGACAATAGGATGGAATTCAAAAAATTGTATCAAAGGGTGTTGAGGATAATGATTATCAAATTCTGCACTACACCCACATTTTAGCACTGCCCAATCATCTATGGTAGCACACAAAATCTGTAACTGATTACTATTAAAGGGTATAATAATTTTGGATGGCTCCACACCAAAAAATTGTAAACACTGTTGTACACCCTCTAAGGCTAATACAGCTACAGTAGTGGGATAATATTCAAGAGTTCGGGCTACTGAAATTTTAGGATGAATCCATTTTAATGGTCCATGTTGCCATAACACAGCGGTGGGTTGAACCTTTGTCTTAAAAATCAGCAATAAAATATCCTCTGTGGGCTGATATCGTCGTAAGGATGTTTTTGTTAGCTCTGTTTCTACTAAATCTAAGGCTTTTCGCCCCTCGGTGGTCAATTTCCTAGGTGAATCTAAAGCTGAATCTCCACATAAAATATCATATAAGGGTTGAAGTTGATAATTGGGAATTTTCAAATATGGCCTAATCCAATTAATATCTCCTAACAACTTTTGAAATTCATTTAAGGTATTTAAGCAATCCAGATGAATCTCAACCTTTTGAGGCTTAACCTCGAGAGGCTCAATCTTAGCTCCCAAATAGGACACTATGGAATCTTGTTGAACTTTCTCAGGGGCTATAAACAATCCTTGTTTTTGTAAAATTTTTACTAATAAAGCATAGGCTTCCTGTAAAATATGTTCATCTTTTGTTGATAATAAAATATCATCCATATAATGTAAACATTTTAGCATAGGAAATTTTAATCTTATAGGTTCAATGGCTGTAGCAACAAATAACTGACACATAGTCGGACTATTAGCCATCCCTTGAGGAAGCACTACCCACTCAAAGCGTTTGTCGGGCTGTTCATGATTTATAGAAGGTAATGTAAAAGCAAATCGTTCACAATCTTTGTTACATAGGGGAATGGAGAAAAAACAATCTTTTATATCAATTACTATAATGGGCCACGCCCGGGGTAACGTAGTCAATAGTGGAAGTCCACGTTGAATAGGCCCCATAATCTGCATTTGGGCATTAATGGCGCGCAAATCATGTAACAATCTCCATTTCGCTGATTTCCTTTTAATAACAAATATGGAAGTATTCCACGGTGAAACCGAGGGTCTAATATGTCCCATCTCTAATTGTACTTTCACTAATGTTTGAGCAGCTGTTAATTTTTCTGAGGACAATGGCCACTGAGGAACCCAGACTGGATCCTCAGTTTTCCAGGTAATAGGTATACTCTCCTCAGTGGCCCCTAGGAAAAACACAGACCTTGTTGGTGTGGTCTGGGAGACTTGAACTGGGCTTGTTCGGCCCTGCAGAAATTTGCCAAGGCCATGAGAGGGGTGCCATCCCATGTTTTTCATCATTGTCTTAGAGTTTGAAGAATAACTTCCCTCACTGGTCAATTTTAAATTCATTTCCTTTAAGAGATCTCTTCCCCATAGACTGACAGGCAGGTCCAAAACGAATGGCTTAATAGCCCCCTTGTGCCCCTCTGAATCTATCCAAGGAAGTTCTCTGGCACTCATGTCAGGCAATTTGGCATAGCCAAGGCCTTGTAATGTTTGTGAGGAAGCTTGAATAGGCCAATCAGGAGGCCAATCTTTACTAGCGATTATGCTACAATCAGCTCCTGTGTCCAACAAACCCAAAATAGATTTTCCATTAACTGTCAACTTTATTAATGGGCGCTGATCCAAATCAAGGGAAAGAAATATAGCATCATGTTTTTAAGAGTTAAAGCTTTTGTCTCCTCTTTTCTCTTGTTTTGCTGGAAATATAGAATGTAAACTGGGAAGTAACACCAACTGGGCGATTTTATCCCCGGGGGAGATTGCAGTAATGCCTCGGGGGGATGAAATCAAAATTTTAACTCTTCCTTCAAAATCTGAATCAATTACACCGGGATGAATCACCAATCCCCCAAGTGTAGCAGATGCACGGCCAATCACTAAGCCCATGGAATTTGGAGGCAAAGGTCCCTTAAGGTCAGTGTCCACGGGCTGTACTCCCATTTGGGGGGTTAATACGAGTCTGGTGGTGCAACAGAGGTCCAATCCGGCAGAACCGGGTGTGGCCCTTTTCGGGCTCTCTGACTCGGTATGTTGGGAGTCTGTCCCTCCTGTATCTCTACTGCCCCATATATTTGTGTCGGGCCCTGGGGTCGAGGGCCCTGTTGACCGTTTTGTGGACGAGCTCCACCATATCCTAAAGTTAGTGGTTTTCCATCAATATCCTTAACGGATCTGCATTCATTAGCCCAATGGTTTCCCTTTTACACCTTGGACATATTCCTGGTCTAGGTTTCTCTCTAGATAGCTCCTTCTCAGGGCAATTCCTTTTAAGATGCCCTTGACGTCCACATTTAAAACATGTCCCTGGAGTGTTTCCCTTCCCCCTATTAAGCTGCAAAACTGCGGCAGCTAAACCAGCATTAGATAACGGACCTCCTACTTCTCTACAAGCCTTCATCCATGCTGTCAATCCTTTAGGTTTCCATGGGGTAATAGCTGTTCTACATTCTTTTGTACACTGTTCAAAAATTAGTTGTTCAACTAAAGGCATGGCAGAATCAGGATCTCCAAAAACTCTCCCAGCAGCCTCCATCATCCTGGCTACAAAATCTGAGAAAGGCTCTGTTGGTCCCTGGATTATCTTGGTGAGATTGCCTGACACCTCCCCTTTATTGGGCAAGGCTTTCCAAGCTTTTATGGCTGCTTCATTAATTTGTTGATACACTTGTGGAGGAAAAGCAGTTTGATTATTTGCCCAGTGTCCTTGTCCCATAAGCATGTCAAAATTCCAGGCTGGCTGATTAGTAGGGGGCGCAGCGTTAATACGAGCTTGTGCTTGTACTAAATCAGCATAAATTGATTTCCAATCCAAATATTGTCCCATTGTCAAGCAAGCTTTTACGGTACTCATCCAATCACCAGGAGTCATGGCTGCCGTCGCCAGACGCTCTAACTGTGCTTGTGTAAAGGAGGCATTTACACCATAAGTTCTTGCTGACTCCGCTAAATTTTTTAATTGTTTGTAATCCAAAGGCTCATGACATCTCTGATTATTAGCATCTATAAACACAGGGAAAGCGGAGGAGGTGGAAGAGGCCTCCTTCCATGTCTGAGGACAAAAAGAACATGCTGGAGTATTAGGCGCCGCCTCCACATAAGGAGGAGGCACCGCAGGCGGTGCAGCAAGGCAGGGCAAAGGCTCCTCCCACATGGGGGAGGCTCCTTTGTCTCCTTCCTGTTTTTTGCTTGGTCCTTTTCCTGTTTCTCCACCCCTCTTCTTTGTCTTTGAAAGAGCCTCCATCTTGTCCTTTTCTCCACCCTTCTTTGTCTTTGAAAGAGCCTCCATCTTGTTTAATAATTTTTTAACCCTTTTTTCTATTTTTTCTATATCCTGTTTGGAACTCCTTTCTGAATCACTAGAGCGGCTCCTTTCTGAATCACTAGAGTGGCTCTCTCCCGAAACACTATCACCGCTACTTTCGGTTTTTTGTAACTCTACCCTTAAGTCTGGATAAAGCTTTTCTCTCTTCCGCCCCTTTTTTCCACCTACGGATGACCCTTCAGAGCGTGCTTCCTTCACTGCCTCCAATGCATTAGCGGAGGCTTGTACAGCCTCTCGGCAGTCTTCATCTTCTAGACAGCTACGTATCATTTTCCAGACCCTTCTCACTCCACCCTTTAAGGTTTTTTGTTCCCAGGCAAAGTCTAAATCCTTTCCCAGTTTATCTCAACTTGGAATGGTTACATTACCTGTAGTTGCAAACCATGGAGCTACGGTATCCACCTCCTGCAAAAATTGAACTATGATCTTATCTTTTATCTTAATTCCGCGAGTGCGGAGAAGTTCTTGCAGAGCCAATTTCATTGGACAGGAAGGTGAGGCACCCATGGTTTCACTTTCTAGTTCTGTATACCCGCGATGGACACACAGATTCACTTTCGCCGCTTTACCACGGTCCTTTAGTTTAGTCTCCTACCGAGAGCTTGAATATAGTCTCCTTCCGAGAGCTTGAATATAGTCTCCTTCCGAGAGCTTGAATATAGGCCTACTCACCTAGGCACTTACCGATCGATCGCCCTGTCCTCCAAGAGTTCTGGAACCCCGGGACTTTAATGTCCACGTACGGGCCACCAATTGTGCCGCGCCGACCTCGACCAGCAAGGAAAGAAACACGACACGACTGGTTCCTTCTCAAGGCAGCTTAATCAGGAAGTTGCTTGTAGAAAGAATGGGTGAATCCCCGGGAGCAAGCTGCTTATATACACTGCAGGAATCGTGGTTCTTGATGATAGGCCACCTCTGCAACACCTCATTTGCATATCCGCTTTTGCGGGTCTCTTATGGGTGTGTTACCAAGAGCCAAGCTGTTCTCAACTGTAGCACATGCGCAAAGCTGTTGTTTACTATCAAGCCGTCCGGAGGCCGGCGCCATCTTAGCATTGTGCTAGATTGGCGTCCTACAGCTAATGACTTAGATCTACAGGAAAGCCACTCAACTTACCTGGAGATTCTAAATTTGTACACTATACTTTGACCTAAATGAAAAGAGCAGTCAGAATTGGTATTAGAGTTGTGTCTAAACCCAGTTTCCAGGGTTCAGAAGTGGAAATATTTTATGTGAAGCAATTCCAAGCATGTAGAGGAAGGAATGTGATGGACTAAGTCCCACTGAAGATACCTAAAATATCTGTCAAGAAGGTAACATAATAGATTTGAGGGAAGCAAACTACAAGCCCCACCTTGTCACTTCACCTGATGATTATAGTTCTCAGATAACATACAAAAGTCCTCAGAAGACAAAGAAAGGTAATTGTCAACTTATAAAAGCAACAGAGCACTCAACCCCTATCTTTCCACTGAAGTCTGTAGTTTCTTCATTCTGCCCACATTCATCTTTCTTTCTGGGTTCCTCCTATATGCAGTAAGTTCAGGAAGAAGATATGAAAAGGCCAGATGGGAAGCTAACAACAACAACTTTCTACTACTCATCCCAAGCCTTTCAACGGAATGACATCCAAAGCAGAAATGTTGAAGAAAGTTCTTATGTTAAATTAAGCTCAAAGTTTTCAGTATTACATAGAATTACACTATTGTCTTTGTTGACTTGTTGGTTTTTAATTCTCTTATTTTAGAGTGGAAGGCTTTTGTGGTTGGAAAAGTAAGGTGGTAAGCCATAGAAGGTGGCAGGGAGATGGATAAATAACACTAAAGATTTATGAAAAAGCCACATGGAAACATACAATTTTTGTAATGTAAAATGTATGTAATGTAAAAAAATACCCACAAAAGGCAATATTTCCTTTAGATCCCACAGGTTATTAGATTTCATAGTTCTGGAAGGTACCATATAGGTTGCTGGAGGAGAAAAGCTGTCAAAAGTCTTATCTAGCTGTAAGACCTGGGAACTGCAATAATAACTAACCCATCATGTCAGGCCCATGTGTGCAATGTGATGTGAATGTTGTGGAGGTACTCAACACTATTTAGTTGGACCCATTCCAAACAAGGCCCTCACGCCTGATATTGTAAGTCTGGCCAAGAACTTGTGGTTAGGAGGGTATCAGGCCCTAGGGGAGAATCCATTGTTTTTTATTTTGCCTAAGATCAAAATAAACTTAGGATCAAATTGCTTTCTAAATACAGATTTATATACCCATCAATTAGTTCACCTCTTAATCCTTATCAGAGAAGCTTCTTTACACAGTGGATGACAATTAATACAGAAACTCACACCTCATCAATGTGCAGAGAATAAGTGACTGTGAGTTCAAAGCTGCATGGTGTACACAGTGAGACACAATTGCAGAAAGAACCAAGGGGGATAAAGTTCAGTGGTTGGGCATTTGTCTATCATGCTCAAGGTCCTGGGTTTGTCCAGTCACTGAATTAAAAACACAAGTAAAAATTGTAATTTAATATTATTTATGTTTTAGCAGTATGAAAGAAACTTGAACTTGAGAGGATTATGAAAATAGGCTAGTTTTTCGAGTAACCTGTAATCCTAATTATTGTATGGCTTATGAAGAAGTATAGATAAAACTTCCCAGACTCACTATTGGCTTATGATAAGAGACTAAATGGAGAGAAATATGCTTTATACTTGAAAATATATATCATAACAGTGGAAAAAATGCAACACCAGTTTATACAGAAGATGTGGGCATACAACTGTGCAAAATATGAATATTATAACTTCCATTAAATCAAGATTATTTAGGGACAACACACATGGCTCCATGAACAATTTCATCAGTGCCACTTAAGGAAAAATTCTTCAGTGATCAAAAACATTTGCTAGCTGATATGTTCATTATCTTGATTCTGGTGATGGTTTCATGGAGATTATATATGTCAAAGTTCATCAAATTGTGTATTTTATGCAGTTTAATGTATGCTCATTAAGCTTTAATAAAACTGTGAGGAATCATTCAAAATAGGAAGAGACAAAAAACATATCACTAAAATATAAAACTTCTGGAGTAAAACTTAGAAAATGTGTATAATATTAGGATAAGTAAATATTTCTGATAGCAAAGGAGACAATAGCAATTACAATGATACAGAATACATCACAACAAAAAATTAACTTGTAACCATCAAAAGGAATCATCAAGGAAGTAAACTATAAATTTGGAGATATTTGGTATGCACATAAGTGATAAAAACTTTGACACGATGGACATTTCTTAACAAGCTGGGGCTGTAGGCTGTAGACAGGGCTCAGTGGACAAAGTGCTTGCTATAAAAGCATGAGGTCCTTAGTCTGGATCATCAGCACCCATGTGAAAAAGCATTTCTACCTTCAAGTACTTATAATCTCAGAACTGGTAGATAGATGCAGGAGGATGCTGGAGGTTACAGACCACATAGTCTAGCCAACCAGTGATCTCTAGCTTCAATGAGGTACTCTGTTTCAAAAATTAAAGTGGAGATCAGCTGGGCAATAGTGGTACATGCCTTTAATCCCAGCACTCAGGAGGCTGAGGCAGTTAGATCTCTTTGAGTTCAAGGCCAGCCTGGTCTGCAGAGTGTGTTCCAGGATAGCCAGTGTTACAAAAGAGAAACCCTGTCTCAAAAAAAAACAAACAAAAAACAAACAAACAAACAAAAAATTAAAGTGGAGAAATAGAAGAAGACATCCTACATAGATTTATGAACTCAAAAAATTCACACAAAGGCAAAAAACCATACACATATATACAAGCACAATACATGTTCACAACATGTGCAAATGCTTTAAAACTAAATTTAACTTCTCAAGCAGCCTAACCCTTTGCCTGCCTTTTCTGGTAAGAATCAAATTAAAAATAACAGGAATAAACTCCTGGTTGAAGTATATGAAAACACAGAAGAAACATCTAAAAGAAATCATGAGGTCAGATCAGGATATTAAAACAGAAGCCAATGAAATAAGACAAATACTGAAGAAAACCCAATCAGAAGTTTGACATGAAAAATTCAGTCTAATAAAAGCTTAGTGGAAAACCTCACCAACACAATGGATTGTGCAGAAGACAGAATATTGGGCTTTATGAGAAGGTATAAAATTGGATCATTCAATAAAAGAAAATGATAAATTATTTAGAGCCCATCAACAGCATATGAGGGAGCACTGAGACACCGTGAAAAGGCCAAATCAAAAATGATGGATATAGAAGAATATGAAGAATTCCAGGTCAAAGGTTTTAATATTTCATCTATAAAATCATAGGGAAGAAAAGCTTGCCAAAGCTAGAGAAAGGTAAAAAAGCAAACAATGCACCAAATAGGCAGGAACAGGAAAGAGACTCACTGTGGGATATTACAGTTAAATCACTAAGCATACAGATCAGAGGAAGGATATTAAAAGCTGAATGGGAGAAGGACCACATAACACAAAAGAAGGGCCCGTGCTGATATCCCATGGTATCCTCAAATGCCAGCAGAGCTTGAAGCAAAGTGCTTTGAGTTCCAAAAGAAGACAAATGCCACCAAGACAATGTTATTTGGCCAAACTATCGTTCATAATTGAAGGAAAGGGAGAAACTTTGTATGATAGCAAAAAAATTTGTAACTACCACACCAGAGAATAGTGTAACAAATTATTCAGGAAGGTGAGGATGGACACATCAAAGATTCTATGATGGAAAATAAACGATGCTAAGATATTGCTTATTAAAAAGAAGAACAAAAAAATACAAACACAACAAAATACAAACATATAACACTTAAAATTCATCATATTTTTGCTTAAGTGCATATTATTTATTTTTAATGTTTGTTTTAATTTTTTTAAACAAAAATATAATTACAGTGTTTTCTCCTTCCCTTTTCTCCTTCCAACCATTCCTATGCATTCCCACCTCTTTGCTTTCTTCCAAATTTATGGACTCTATTTCCTTGATTGCTGTTTTACAGACACACACACACACACACACACACACACACACACACCACAATTGATATTAATATATTCCTTAGTATATGAATACAATTTTCTCAATATGTTTCTCATATGTATATGATTTCAAGGCTGGATGACCACTTGGTATTGGATAACCAATTTGGAGGCTCTTTCCTGAGGAAGATTGTTTTTCCTACTTCAGGATTCCTTAGTAGCCTATAGTTGTTCGTCTACTGTTAAGATTGCATGAGAATTTCATTTCCATATTAGGATGTTGGTTCCTGTTCACACCTTGTTTAGGCACCCATGTTGATGAGACTTCATGGGATATTCACTCTGATATTTCGAAAAGACACAATCTCACAGCAAAATTCCTGTTCTTCAGGCTCTAGTAATATTTCCATCCCCTCTTCTACTATGATCCCTGAGTTGTGTTTAGTTGGGCCTGGGCACTGCATGGCAACCTTGTCTACACATTTTTATTTACCTCTCTGTAATCATTTCGATCTGTTGCTGCAAGGAGATGTTTCATTGATGAAGGATGAGATCTATACTTGTGAATGTAAGGATAAATATTTAAAATGTAGTTTGAATTATGCTGCCTTAGTAAAGTGACAGTTCTCCTCAAAGATCCATGACTTCTGTATCCCTGGATATTTGGGTAGGTTTTCATAAAAGGCATGATTTTCCTCTTGTAGTGGGCATACTGCCAAAATATGTATGCCATTATTGCACTTGTAGGAAAATTATGCCATGATAGTCATGGTTTTAGTCAATAGGCAACATAGTTAGGTAGGAATATTGGTTGTTTTCCTCATTTGGACGCTTGTATAGCAACCTCTATTATTACAAAAGGTACTCCTCCAGGAGGAAGCATTTGGAACAGATGCAGTTCATTTATTTTGGGCCCTGTGTTTAAAGTAAATGGTATCATTAGCAGTGTGGTCTTACCTTAACCCTCTGAAGGCAACTGGAGGTCAATAGCAATAGCTGATAATGTTAGGGGAGTCACTTCAACAACCCTGACCAACAACTCAAAAAGGGGCTCTCATGCATAGTATTGGGAATTTGTTACATTATCTGTGGCTCTTGGGGGTGGTATTATCACTCCATATGGGAAAACTATATATATGTTTATTTACACACACACACACACACACACACACACACACACAGATAAATATTCTTTCTACTTAAAATTACATATAAGACTTTTAAATGTGTATATAAAGTTGTATATATATACATATATATATATACATATGTATATACATAAATTTCTAAGTCTTAGATGTAACATATATACTCCTGCTTCCTCAGCTATTTGCTTTGCTACTTTTGACTGTTCATTTTATATACTAAGAGTTGGAATTAAAGTCCTGTGCCACCACTTCCTTCTTAATTGGGTTTAAAAGCCTGTGCTACTTTGGCATTAAGGGCAAAATTCTTTTCTACTAACATTCTTTCTACCCTTTAACAGCCATACTGACTAATCAGAGATCAAATGTCTATCACACAGACCTTTCAGTGTAATGATTTGTAAGAGCAATTGTGCTACTGGATTAAAAGATTGATGCTCCTCTACACTACTGAAAACTTAAAGCATATTAAAATATAAATGAATAAACAAACAGTGGATATTTTATAATGGAAAATTAGTCAATAGGAAAAAGACAAGTCACATCAATGTACACACCTATATGGATGAATCTCAGGGAAAGTAGGTTGTACAAAAGAAGGCAGTTGAATTTCATTAACATCAAGTTACACAGCAGAGAAAGCAAGTAATAGAAACCAGATTACTATCTTTCTAGCATGCAGTGAGACAGAGTATATAGGAGCATGAGGAAGCAGTATGAGTGACAGAAATACTCCCAGTTGCAATGTGGCAATTTAGGAGTTTAGCAATGTACATCTGTTGAGCTGCATGCTTCACACACAAGCTTATAGAATATTTTAAGCAAGTTATGCTCTCAGATGGTTAATTTTATATCAACATGGAGGTGTTTTCCTGAATGAGTTTAATATTCAAATTGGCAAATTTTGTGTAAAGTAGATAGACTTCCAGAATTAGGACGGACCTCATCTAATCATTAGAAATTGTGAATAGGGCAAAAGAGAGGCATCCTAATGGATTCTTTAATTAACTTGCTACAGGACTTATCTGCATCATTACACTCCAGTCTGTCAATCTTTGGATTGTAAATGGATCATTATATCTCCTGGGTCTTTCTTGTACATGCTATAGATTTGGGGCTTGTCGGTATACACAATTATGTGAGCAAATACCTTATAACATCTAGATATGTATATCTATATTTTTATATGTGCCTGTGCCTGTGTCTGTTATCTATTCATCTGTCCACCTATCTACCTATCTACCCATAGTCAGAAACAGGCAAAGCACAGAAAAATATGTATGCATCCCATTGATTGTGCCTTTCTATAGAATCTGACTAATGTATAATTCAAATATATCATCACCATCATCATCATCATCATCATCACTACCATCAAAAACATAATAATAGCATATGGTCAAATTTCCAAGAACCAACTAGCAAATTAAGGAAATACTTCCAAATAAATATATTTTGTTCCAAGTTAGTTTGCAGAGTGAAATCTTCAAAGATTGCCAAAAGATTGTTGATTTGTCTTGATGAAACTTCAGTATTTTTATTCTTAGGAAAATAAAGTTGAGCACTTCATACAGCTGATTTCAACTCACACTTTGTGACTAGCTTCCTTCTTCATGAGTTTCAAAGTCATTATTCCCCACTACACACATCTACTTCTAGGTAGCCACTTACACTTGCCTGCACTTTAGACCATAACCATTTCGACTATACTCCTATCACAGAGCCTTATTTAGACCCTCATCCATTTGAAGTCTCGACTGGAAGCTTTAGGAATTCCACAAAGCCTCTCCAACTTGGCAGGGTCTGATGCCATCTACCTTCCAAGTATCAAGTTCTTGAAACCTTTGCTTATGTATTTGGCTTTTTTCTTCAGTTTCTACTGCATTCTTGACACCAGAATGCAAAGCTTTGACTCAACAATCAGCCACCTGTAACAAACAGCCCTACCCTTACAGTTAAGGCACTGGGTTCTATCACCTGGCTGGTTAACAGAAATTTGTAGACAGATGATATATTCGATGTCTGCAGTTCTTTCTTAGAGGCTTTTCTCCTCAAGTCTCCTCCATTTCCAAGTATCAAAATCAAAATTGCCTATTTTCTGATTGAGCTGTAAGAACTGAAAACTAGAAAATACCATGGAAGAAAATAGCTTAAATTCATGAGTAGCACTATGATTTCTCTTCTGCAGAAAGGGTCCTAGGAACTTTCATTCTGCCTCTCTGTTGCTGCTACATTTCTTCTACTAGTTATTTATATTTAATAATCTCTTCCACAGATGAAATGAACATGTGAGTACATGTTCTCTCATAATCCATAAGTGGGCATTGTAACCTCTGGAACCAGAGTTGCAGGCACTGTACGCTGACCTGTGGGTTCCTAATGCTTAAGTTACCTATTTAGTAAATATAGTTTTAACTCTATAATACCCTTATAAACTTATGGCATAGGCTAATAAAGAGACAAGTGATAATAGTCACTTAGCAATCTCACCATTCCTTCATAGTAGTACTACTAAATGACCACTTGATGAATAATTAGAATCTGATTACATTTTGTATATCCCGAAGACATGACAGATTCCAGTATTCACCTGGCTATGGCAAGAAGGCTATTCGAACCCAGGCAATGTCTGGCTTATTTGTGAAAGTTGTAAAACCTCATCTTTTTAAAAAGCAAAATGTACATTCATCACTAACTTTTATTTGAGATTCACTTAGCAACAACATTAACCAATTAAATAAACTGTATAACATCAGAGTTTAAATATAGACTTAAATATGTTTAAAGGCATGAATGTTTTTCAAAAATAATGAATGTTTTACTTTTATTATTAAAAACAGCACAATGTTAATGGTTATCTGAAACTATATTAGGAAAAAGATCCTAATCTCAGTTGCGTCAAAAGATTTTTTATGCAAAAATCACAGTTATCTGGAGGCTGAAATAAACACAGAGAGAAATGTTTCTTGGAGAACTGGGATGAGGGTGGATTTCAAAGCTTTGTTCTTCTCTGTTATGATTCATCTTTCACTACACTGAGAACATAGAAATCTGTCACTAAATATTTATTGATTGATTCAAAAATGCGTTTGAAGGCATTTAGAATGAGAGCTATTTGCCCAAGATATATAAATAAAATTACACAAATAAAGAATACCCCTTTATAAATTTTATGATAAGTGGGGGTGTTTAATCAGTTTAAATCAGCTATTAACTCTTGTTATTGCTTCCTTTCAGAAATCCCTGTGGATTTGTGGCATGCAAACTGTAAAATACAGTTCCTTTTGTCTGAGTCTGCATTCAAAGAAGAAATGTTCACTCAGCCATTAAGAAAACCCGAGGAATTCCAGTAAGAGAGAAATCTGTAAGGGTCACACAGTTCTTGCTTTTCCTTTTCATTGCAGCTTAATGCCCTTTATCCCTCAGTACTCAGGACAAAAGACTCGGGAAACACCAGTGCAGCAGAGAAGCCCTTCCTAACACCCAGCAACCCCAAGACAGCTCAGAAGAACTGTTCCCATGGAATTGTAATAAACAAATGGTTCTGTGGAGGTTGTTTTAGGTGGAATTCTTTCAAAAACATGTTCAACTGGAAAAACTAAAGTATGATATGTTAAATGATTTTAACTGGAGTGACCATTTTCTTTAAAAATTATTTTTAGGGATTGGGTCATAGGGCTATGTTAGAGTAGTTACCTAGATTACACACACACCTGCACAGGCACTCACACATATATACACACACATACACACAAACATATATAAGATATACATATTCATAAATAAATTACATTTTGATTCAAAAGGCTTAAGTTATTGACAGATGTATCAATATATGTATTCACTTCAATATTATAGCAGTTTTTAATATAGCCCCAATGTTTAGGTTACCTATTTAGTACATATCTTTTTAATGTAAGAGTTGGAGGACCAGGGAGTTGGAAGTGAGATTATGTCTGCTAGTATTATCAGAAGCTACACTCACAAAGTCTCACCAATATAACTGTCCAAATGTGAGTTAAACAAAGTGGCACCAATCGATACACCAAAATGGACAGGGAAAAAGGCCATGAGGCCTCAATCCTGCACAAAGTATTACAGGCAATTGAGGAAAGCTGGGAACAGGAGAGGTGTTCTCTGGGAAAGAGCACACCAATTAGTTGTCTAGTACCAAATGATCAACCCTAAAAAAAATACATACAAGCAATATTATACAGAACAGACAGATTATATTTAGGAATATATGTATATACATATATGCATGAAATTACAATTAGTTTTTAAAAAGGCAATTAATTTGAATGAGTGCCAGGGTGGGTATATGGAAGGTTCTGGGGGAGAAAATGGAAGAAAGAAATGTGAGTATAGCATAACTTCAAAATTTTCAAATCTTTTAAAACTCTATAGTAACCTTATAAAATGCATCAAAGGTTAACAAAGAGAAGAAAGTAACAATAGATACAACGTTGTAAACATTATATATCCTCACATAAATATGTTGAGTGGGTTCTTCAAAAAGTTTTGCCTGTGGCACACCAGGACAGGGTCCATTCAAAAACAAACGAAGCAATGGACACACTTATGAAAAAGTATATGGTGGGTCAAATTTAAACAATCCACTCTACTGATCCCAATGAACACATGGAACATGGCCTTAGGAGCCCTGAAATGTTTCATGTTGGTTTGAAGAATTATGTGTAAAATAAAATCTTCATGATAGACTTCTAAACCTGAGCATCATGTTTCATATTTTATCCAAAGATGTTTATGAATTATTTTATTCATTAAGATTCAACCCCATAACCCTGGAAAGCCCCTGAGATTATTCACATTATTGTCTGGTGGATGATATTTATAAGTTCTGATAACAAGCGCTTTTGTTGTGAATTTACTTATGAATGGGTTAAACTAGTTTTCTTGTGAAGGAAATAAGTGCATATTTCTCCAGTACAAAAATACTGAGAAAATGAAAATAAATAGGTGGATTTATGGATGTGTGCTGAAAAAACGCTGAAGCTTAGATGATTTTGCTTACAAACCTACCCTAATAATCAGTACAAAGCACTGCCAAACCCATTTGATCACAGCAGTTGATGCCAATTGTAAAGATGCCAAAATCATCATTTTAGTTCGATATCATAGTAGCTCAAGTGTCCAGCCTAGACAGGCATGGTACAGACCCTGATATCTCTCTATTATGCACTCTAACCTTCAGTCTACCTTTTATCCACAAATACTTCATAGGATATAATTTACATACCCTACTTTTAGTACTAGAGTTGCAATATGAAAGTGAAGCATTCTGTTTCTTTCTCCTACACTGGTCAAAGTGGGACAAATAGGTCTGATGGACAGATGTCCTCTACAACTTCTTGGTTTTAACCAATTGTTCTCAACATTTCTAATGCTGCAACCCTTTAATACATTTCCTCATAATGTGATGACCCTAAACCATAAAATTATTTTCATTGCTACTTTATTACAGTAAGTTTTCTACTGTTAAGAATTGTACTGTAGGGCCAGGTAATGGTGCTCCATTTAATCCCAGCACTCAGGAGGCAAAGGGAGGTAGATCTCTGTGAGTTCAAGGCCAGCCTTGTCTACAGAGCTACAGAACTACAGAGTGAGTTCCAGGATAGCCAGAGTTACAACAGAGAAACTCTGGGAAAAAAAAGAATTGTATTATATCTGATATGTAGATGGTCTTAGGCAACTCCTGTGAAAGGGATCATGACACATAGGTTGAGAACCACTGGTTTAAATGGATAGTAAACACTGAAACTGAAGAAACAATGTGGCATCTATGCCCCATGAATCACTTCTTGGTAATTTGACAATTTCTCAGCAAATTGTCTGAGCAGAGTAATAATTTACCCCACTTATGTATGATGGTGGTTTATTTTCAAGAGGGTTTCAAAGAATGGTAGACACAAAGTCCTTTGTATTTTTAGCTCTGTGTAAAACTAATTTCTGATTTAAATAGATGGCAACTTGGATTATTTTCATGGGGGTGGGGCTTACTATTCCGGTGGACAAGCTTTACCAAGAAACAAGCTATATAGAGCAAGTGTGTTGGTTTTCAAGAGCAGTTGAAGACAAATATAAATGTATTTCTATCAATATAAAAGTTCTGATGCTGAGCCATGCCCAGGGTTCAGCTCCTCATTTGATATTCTCATCTCATCCCTTTAGTGAACTATCTGAACCACACATCTATTGATTTGGCCTGTTGACTTTTGTATTGACTTGGTTATGTTTTTGAGATAGACACTTTCAATGGAATCCAAGCTGGGTTCAAAACTTGGATTCTTTTGTCACAGTTTCCTAAGATATAAGATTACAGGTATGCATCACCATAACCAGTTTCATATATGTTAAAGGCACCACTTTCCAGATTTGATAGAATTAGGCTAGGGCATACTTCATAGCAGAACAGGAGTTAAATCTTCTTTTATCTTCTGCTTCTTTCTGCACCTAGAGCTCCATATAGGCACAGAAGTCCCCACCCAAAACCTCCATCAATCCCCTGGAGAACTTTAGCTGTGAACCTAAAGGTGGGCGGAAGTGAAAGGGCGAGAAGAGGAAAATGCAGCATCCATTTGACTACTTGACACAAAGGTAGAACAGGAAGCAGGCAGGTGATCACACTTAGAATCTCAGCACTCGTGAGGCAAAGAAACGATGATTGTGTGAGGTTGTGGATGGTGTAGTTTACAGAGTAAGACTGTATATACAAAACAAAAAAGCAATGAAGTAAGTTTCCATTCAAAGTTCTCTGTAGTACTGTGAACAAATCATAAATTCTAAAAAAGATTTAACCAAAATTTTATGAATTGCAAAATGATAGAAAATTAGTGAGTTTTTTTTTAAATCACTTTTTTCATACAGTATATTCTGATCATGGTTTTCTCTCCCTCTACTCCTCCAGATCCTCCCCACTTCACCACCTGTCCAACTCCAGTCTTTCTCTCTGTCTTTAGAAAACAAATAGGCAAACTAAACAAAAAATTTTAAAAAATCAATACTAGACACCACAAAAAACTGTTTCTACAAGCTGGAATGGAGGAGTCTATGACTTTTACATGTCCTTGGTATCCTTTTGGTCCTGCTGGGTTGCCTGGCCCATCCTTGATGTAGGAATTGGTGCTGGCCTTGTTCCATCTTGCTATGCCATGCCCTGTTTAAGTGGTCACCTGGGAGGTCTGTTCTTTTCTGGGGAGAAGTGGGAGGGAGTTGTTTGTGGGTGGTGATGGAGAATAGATCTGAGGCAGAGGGATGAGTGAACTGGGAAGAGTGGAGGAAGGGGAAGAAGGGGGTGAGGATGTATTGTATAAGTTGTACAAGAAAAGAAAAAATTTTTAAAAAGGAATAAAAAAACAGAAAAAAAAGAAAAAGTGTTAGAAACATGTATACATAGAGACACAGAAAAACTTATATATACAAAATATATAAAAACACAAGGAAAATCATTGAGACAAAAAAAATCAAAGTTTGTTTTGTGGTTTTGTGTTATGCATGAGGCCTGACCTTAAGTGTGTTCTATATAGCCAGTGAGACTATTGGAGCACATTAATTTTTCCTTTCTGAGTGGTTGTAAATTGACGATAGCTTTATAATTAGGGATGGGATTACATATCCACTTCCCCATCTCAGGGCTGGAACTCTGTATGGCTTGGATTTATGCAGGCTCTCTTGCTGCCATGGTCTCTGTGAGCTCATATGTATGTCAGTCCTATTGTATCTAGAAGGCACTGTTTCCTCAGTGTCTTCCATGCCCATTGGTGTTTACCTCTTTCAGCTTTCTTTTCTGCATATGTCCTTGGACCCTGAGGGAAAGACATCCCATTAGGACTGGATGCTCCAAGGTCTCTCATTATCTGCACACTGTCTAGTTATTGATCTCTGTGTTAGTACTTATCTATTAAAAGAAGAAATTTCTTTGATGATGACTAAGTAAGGCACTGTCTTATGAATATTACAGAATGTTGTTAGGAGTTATTTTATTGCTATGTTATTTAGCAGAACAATAGTATTTTGTTTTCCCCTAGGTCCCATGCCTATTATGTTTCCAATTCTTGGCTACTCAAGCAATATCAGGAAGACATTCTGTCTCATTCAGTGGTTCATAAGATTTGATACTGGTTAGTGGTTTGTAGCTGGGTTGGTGTTTATCTTTTTCCTCTGGTAGTATACAGAGTATCTTTCAGAAGAACCCTTGTCAGTATGGTGAAAGTTCTAGATAGACACCAGCATGACTTTTTCATATTCAAAGATATATGTGTTTTCTTCAGTAATAGGGCGTTACCATCAGTTTGTGGATAGCAACCAATAGCCTTGGTGATAGTCTGAGTTCTTTGGGGTTTTCCATGTTGGCCTCCTTGGCCAACAAATTAATTAGAATAATTAGAAGTAACCCATTTCTAGCACCAAAGGTTTCACTTGGTGTTGAGAGATGTCTTGTTTGGGATATATATATTCTACTATAGTAAGTTTCCAGATGTCCCTTAGTATTAGCTATTCCTCCTGGTAGTACCTCCCTTACCTGCCTCTTCCTTCTTCCTCTCAATTTAATCCTCCCATTCCAGCCTTTCCAACCCCATTTCCCCATAATTATATATTCTATTTCCCCTTCCTTTGGAGATCCTTCTTCCCTCCCTAATCCCTTACTTTATAACTAACTTCTGTGGTTATATAAATTGTAGCATGTCTATCAAAAGCTTAAAATCAAATATTATACAAATATAAGCAAATACATAGCATATTTTTCTTTTTGGTTCTTGGTTACCTCACTTGGGGTGATTTTCTTCTAGAGCAAATGTGTATAATTCCTTTCTAAACTAACAAGCCCAGGTTTATACACATGGCTTCCTTAACAGTGCAGCACTGGAGCTGACAATGTGCCTGACAAGTGTCAGCTCTTCTTCCTGCTAACCATTAGAACCTGAAGAAAACTTCGAATACCACCCTAGCCCTAAGGTTTGTCTCCACAAATATCATTTCTTGCCTAAGAATCTGCCTTTCCCACTGTCACTTTTTAACACGAGCACACATTTCTATAAATTAACAGTTTAGTGTAACTTAATCCATCCTAAGAAGAGAAGCAAGTCTTCCTCTGACTCCTGTCTGCTCATCCAGGGAAATACTACCTACTGTGTTAGCACAGGGGGAGACCTAACATCACACAAAGCACAGCATTTTATATTGCAGCTTTGTGTTTAGTTTCTCCATCTAAATCTCTGTTTCAGTAAATATACACTTTACTTCTTGCCATAGAAAAACGATGTACTAAGGGATATTATGAACAATTGTTTCACAATTGTTTTAATGGCCTATTACTTACTTGACACTTTAAAACTAAAGTAACTACGTGTTTTGTTTTCTTCCTTGGTTCTAAGGATTGATCCCTGAGTCCCATATGATAAACATGGGTTAAATTTCTAAACACTTTTTGTAAGTATTTTAAACTGAAATAAGAGCCTGTCTGTAGAGGTTAATATAGGGCTCTCTCTCTCTCTCTCTCTCTCTCTCTCTCTCTCTCTATCTCTCTATCTATCTATATATGAAAATAGAATATCATTGTAGATATCTTTGTTTATTAAAGAAATTAACAGGAAAGTTTTCAGGATAGTGGAAACTAGCACAAACAATAGCATTTAATTATTTGGTCATTGTGTTTGTTTAACAATTCTGTTTCCTGGCTTGGTCTCTTATTAGGTGGATAATTTCCAGTATGTCTAAACAGTGAAAAATATAGGAAAATGCTAAAAATACTAGTAAAAATGTTCCCTACAATGTAACTAAAACCTGTTAATACTGTTGATAGTAATAAATACGTGAAGAAAATGACAAATGTTGCATGTGTTTGGATGGCTGTTTGAAAATAGTATACTGATTTCAATAAACAAACAGCAAAGCCCAGATCATGTGAACAAAACTGTATATATGTTCTCCATTGTAGATTGTTGCTACATGCACACACACACACACACACACACACACACACACAGTTCTACAATTTCAATTTCCCTTTACTACTCACATGTATATTTCTTATCCTCAGGGTTTTTTCTATTATTTATTCTAATCTCAAAAGATAAAGCTTTTTTTGTTTTTTTGGTTGATTAAATTAAGGTAGCATACAGGGAACCCTTAATGCAGACAAAGTGACTAGATATTTTTCCAGCAAAGGAGACTCTATCTTAAAATCTGGAAAGTGTTTCCTAAGGGTCAACAAATAGAAACTGTCTTCCAGAACTGGCTGAGTTTGTATCTTGTGCTGGCAACGGAGTTGCCCAGGTGGCTCTGGTTTTAAAGGCATGAAGGGGTCATGGGGAACAGTTGAGGCTGGCACTGTGAAAGGCCATTGGTAAAAGTTCAACCTCAGTGGTAGTTGAAGCCCAGATGAAGAGGGAATATATGGAAGTTGAGGCTTGGCACCATGAAGAGAGCCCAGGAGAGGCCATTGGTGAAATTGCAGCCCAATTGCAGGGAAAAAACAACAGCAGTTCTGAAGATGCTAGTACCATGGGATGAACACCAAGAACAGCAGCAGCAGTGGAATGGAGCCAGCAAGAACCTGCAGGACAAGCTGTGCATGTTGCAGAGGGCAGAGCCAGATCCAAGCCCTTTGGAGACGCCCAGAATATCATGAGTGAATTCCTGATAATTTGGACATTGAAAATGTTTTTTGGCTGTCCAAAGATACTGAGAAACCTTGATAGATGTTTGGTTTCATTTGGTCTTGCGTATTAACAACAATCATGATTGTTCCTCTTATAAATAGTTGTGCTGGTGTAGTGTTATATTGTGTTGTAGAGATAAAGAAATTTTTTGATTGGCTTATACAGAAAAGGGGAAATGTTTGGGATGTTTATTTTTAGTTAAGTTTAAAATTTTTTTGCATTGGGCTCCCTAGGTCTTCGAGTTTTGTATTGTTCGCAAGTGTTGGATTTATATTGGGGATGTTTAATTGCTTATGATCTGCATATGGTATCAATAGAACAATCTGAATCAATAAAAACACTTGAGCTCAGATCTTCAGGGTTCCACTGTGAGCATGGTACTGGGCATAACAGTGTTTCACACTGCTGAGGACTGACAGAGTTTGCAACAATGAATATGCCTCCTTGTCCTGTTTGGTGAGCCACACAGCAGTGTACTACTACAGGGGAGCTCATTGTCTCTAGGAGAGAACCTATTATTATTATTTTTCTAAATGCACACAGTATCAAACTGCCTTCTAAATACCTCTCTAAATACAAACCCAAAAATTAGTGAAGCTCTCAGTCCTTTTCAGAGAAATTAATTATCTATATGCAGAGAACAGTGGTTAACACAGAAGCTCTCAACTGGTCAAAGTGCAGAGAGTAAGTATTGGTAGGACAAACATCCTTAACTGGGACATGTTTTTCATACTCTCTTTCCCCGAAGCTCAGGGAAATTTTGGAGGATGTAGTGGGGAGACTAGAGTAGGCAGAGATTAGGGAAGACTGCTGCAACACAGTATCTTCTGGACATGTCAAGGCTCTTGTACTTACAAATTCACAACAGGCCTTGCACAAGGCCTGCATAAGATCAAGCCAGTCAACACTCCAGCTTGAATTGGGGAACAGCATAAAGCCCTATTCCTACTGAGTGCTATTGGCAATTGATAGGAACGGGAAAGGAAAGTTAGTTTTCATCAGCAATGTGACTTCTGGGAGGTTTCCTGTGTCCCACATCCCTGTGTATGCCTGTAGTGTCTGGTAGGTTATTAGTGTAAGCAAAAAGAGGACAGAAAGTAGAGAAAGGGATGTAGTGGAGTTGGAAAGGAGACATTGCAGGTTTTGCGTGATAAAAAATATATTCTGTGTGTAGTATTTTTGAAAGTTTACAACGTTATCCAACATAATGAAATCATCCTTTTAAAATTATGAACTACTTTATTGTTAATTTGCTTACTCATACAGTTATAGATTTCTTTATCCAATTAAGATTCATTGACCCTTTCCCATTTGTAAGCAGCTCAAACTGTTCAGTTTGACTAAATGGCTTTTGGACTATAAGCCATAACTTCCACAATAGCAAGGGATCCTGGGCCAGTGGGAAGAATCTCCAGTTGAAATTTCCAGTTGAAACATTCTAGTGGGTTGGCTTTCTTTTTCACTACCTCAGACACAAGACACACTTGGGCTTCATGCACACAAAAAGCCATCAACATACACAGTATGTAGAATAGTGCGCTCTGGTTTCTGCTTCCACAGCAGCTGGAGGAAGAGTCAGCTCCATGATCATGAAAAGTGATTGAAACCTTGCTTCTTTCCTCCTCCCAGCTGAATTTACTGTTTTAACCAAGAAAATGTCTTTCTCTAAAGGCCTATCTTCTGTGACTCTTGCTTTTGAGCCCTCTTTCTCACTTAATTTTCACAATTTTCTCTTCATAGAGGCTTATTTCCCTTTCTCTCTCTCCTTTTCCTTCAGGAGTCTTCAATTAATACCTTAGTCTCTATCCTCTGGTAGCTTCCCTGAGTGTACTTTACCGGACTCTGAAGTCTGCAGTTTCTTTCTCTTCTTCCTTATCTCCACATTGGATTAGCTGAGGTGATGTCCTGTCCCATGTTATTGTACCATTTGTAGTAATTGCTACAATCTTACTTATGTGCATTGTAAATGCAAAACCTTATTACTTGTCTTTGTTTTTTGATAAACTTTAAAGTGTTTAATTCTTTAGAACTAACATTAGTTCTTTTGAATATTGATGAGAAATAGTCATTTCAGTCCAGGGCTGTTGCTTTAGATAGTAGTAACCCCAAATTTCAATCCTAGGTGAAACTGTATCTTAAACCTTGTTGATTTCACTGGGTACAATTCAGCAACATTTCTATCTCGCTCTGCCTAAAAATAATGTCTGGTGTGCCAAGTTAAAAGAAAGAAAGAAAAAAATAAATAAACTGTGATGTTGTATCACATCCATTTTTGGCAGGAAGTAGATACTGTTCTAACCTAAACAGGTGTGACTAAAAGAATCAATATGGCTGACACTGTCCCTCTTGTATGGATAGAAATCAATAATAACAATGACAGTCACCATTATATTGTAGGAAGGGAATTTTTACCATGCATAAAGTCATGTTGAGCTTGTTCTCCATTGCAGTGTCACAGGCTGCTTCTGATAAAAAACACTTTTATCTGCAATTGACTAAGTCATTTATCTTAGTGAGACATCACAGGCTTTAGACAGCATTAGCAAGAAGGTATAGGTATATCCTGAAGTCTGCATCTGGGGTCTGTGAGCTTCAAGTGGCAGATTCACAAAGACAGAAATGCCATTCATAATTCAAGCACAGTTAAGTATAATATATTGCAAATACCTGTTTATTTCCTCTCCAAGTGTGGAATCAACTCTGTGTGTGGTGATGACTGGTGTTCTTGGGCTCTGTGCCCTGAGATTACTAATAGCATTGTATTTCAGCTTCTTGACAATTTTTGTGATAACTTTCAGTGTGGTATGGGTAAATTTAGCCAGTACCTACATAACTATGTGACAAATTGAAGCTATTCTCAAGATAGTTTTTTCCTCCACATTTTGAATGCCTGGATAATACAAATTGCAGGCACAAAGCCTCTCTTTCAAATGAAATTCTAGTGAAGTCCCTTAAAATACAATGACTGCTTTGTACCACAACTTCAACAAACAGGACATATAACTTCACGTATAACTTCACAAATATCTTCAATTGATTAAATAAAAATATACAGAAAAATGGTTCTACCCTTGGTTTCAGAGACAGGACAAAATATAGTTGTTTCATGGCTATTATCAATATTGATTTTATTTATATATTAACAGTTGCTAGAATATTTTTTGTTACAGAACTTACATTTTAAAATAGATTTTCTGCTTAGGCTTTTCCATATTGATCACAGATCATTTCCCATTAGCCTCTGGCCATTCATTTGCATTTCTTCATTTGCTGTACTAGTCTTTCTGTTTGTACCTTTACTCCCTAATATTTTCCTTCTGTTTAGCACTGAGATTCAACTTTTGCCTATTAATATATTTTTATTAATTTATATTAATATAGTATAAGATAAATTAATATAATTTAAACATATAAATTACTTCTATATCACTACTAAAGTTTATCAGAATTTTTATTCATTGGTCCATCACTTTTATCTTCTTTAACTTAAATGGGAGAGAGGCAGTAAGACAGGAGAGCGCAGTAGTGTGTGAATAAGCCTTATAGAAATCTACTTGTTTGTTATCTAACTTTAAAAAACAGTATTTCTTAAAGGAATATCAAGTGTGACCAAGAGTAGCCTGTATGAGTAGATGGTATTACCACCAGGAGAAATGTGTTATATAATGAAAATCACAGAGCTAGCTAGCCTCAAGATACCTCCCTAAAAGTTATTGGCTAGGAAGGCCACAGAAGTCTCCAAAACAACATAGCATATTTTCATTCCTCTTGGTGGACCACTATAATTAAATGATAAGATCCTTCTGCTGAAGATACCATCCATGTTGCTTATAGGACAATGAGAAGTCAGTCTCAACTGACCAGGAAGCTTTCTCCCTGATGGCTAGATTTCATGGTACTAGAAACTGTTGCAGGCTACAGAAGAAAAGACATCAATGGTCTTTCTTAGTTCAGGACCCTGAATGTTACAGTACCAACCAGTTGACAAGATGTACCTACTGGTGGAATAATGGCACGATAGATATTGGGTAAACAAATATTTCCTTATTGGATTTGGACCTGACCAAAAGAAGGGGTTTTATGTACAGTACTGTAACCTAGTCAAAAGCTCATTACCAGGAAGATCACAGGCTCAAAGGGAAATCTTACTGTCAGTGTTTACTAAATGATCATGTTGTCAACCATCCCCCCAGGAAAAATAATAATTATATCATTTTGTTTTATGTGTGTATTTTCCCTATATGTATGTATGTACAACATAGATGTTCCTAGTACCTCCAGAGGCCAGAAGAGGGTGTTGGATGCCCTGGAACTGCAGTTACAGATGGTTATAAGCCAACATGTTAATGTTACAAACTGAGTCCAGGTCCTCTGCAAGAGGAACAAATGTTCTCATAACTACAAAAATATGTCCCAAGCGCCCTTCTTAATATTTATGCATATATCCATAGATATGTGCTTCTTTCAACTTTAGAGGGGGAAGTAAAAGTTTATTTTTCAGTGGGTAGCGGTTAATTCAGAGACTAATAATATTCAAATTGCTAAGAATAAGTAGCTTTGAGTGTTCAACCATAGAGGACATCTCAATCAACCCCTCTCATCAAGGCTCAGAGAATATCTCACAGGAGTGGGCTCATATAGTCCAAGAGCTAGAAGAAGAGGAGAGCTGTAAAATACTGTCTTTTAAGTATAACATCTCTGATGTACACGTAAACTCACAGCATCTGTAATACTTGAACAAGATCAAGCTAGTCAAGATTAAAATGGGTTGAGGAGGAATCCTTAAAGCCCCAACCCTATCTAAAGAGCTGTTAGCTGCTGATTGCTACTAAACAGACGAGACTAACTTTTCTGTGGGAATGTGACAAGCAGTAGGTTGTCCATACCTTTCTGGAAGCCCCACACACATTCATATATGGTCAACATTAATTGGTCTCAGGAGACTTGAAGTAATGATAATAATAAATAATAATAATAATAATAATAATAATAATAATAAACTATATAAATAAAACAGAACATCAGTTGGGAGGATATCCTAGTTAGGGTTACTATTGCTGTTTGGGAACATCATGACCAAATGGAAGTTGGGGAAGAAAGTGTTTATTTGGCTTATACTTCCGCATCTTAGTCAGAACAGGAACTCAAGCAGGGCTGGAATCTGGAGATAGGAACTGATACATAGGCCATGGAATGGTGCTGCTTACTTGCTTGCTGCTTGTAGCTTAATCAGCCTGCTTTCTGATAGAACCCAGGGGCATTAGCCCAGGCATGGTACCATCCACAATGGCTGGACTCTCCCCTATCACTAGTTAAGAAAATGTCCTAAAGGCTTGCCTACAGCCCACTCTTATGAAGAAATTTTCTTAATTGGGGTTCCCTCCCCTCAGAAGACTTTAGCCTGTGTTAACATAAAACTATCCAGCACAAAGGAAGTTGGATTGGCAGGTCATGGGAGGAATGACAAGGATAGTACACAAATACAAACACACATATATGCACACACACATTGATTTTCATACATATACAAATAACTTGTTGAATCTGTTTTGTTGGAAGTGTGTATACAGTTTCGAAGTTGACCACTTTACATTGGAAGACCAAAAAGAGGCTAATTTCTGGGAGAAGCAGTTGTCTATAGTTCTTTGTATAGGGATAAGACTCTATGAATTTTTCCTCTTTCAATGTCTATTAATATTACCATTGTTTTGTAAGGAAAGAACTAAAGTAGCCAAACTTTAGCCAGGCTTTTAAAATCTCTGAAAAGTTTAGGCCTGTTTCTTGTTCCCAGGAAAGGAACAGCCAGTTCTCAGAATAACTATAAAATACGGGCCATTGCACAATGGTCCCAGGCTTGGAATTTCCCTACCCCACAGCTGTTGCCAAATGCTTAGAAAGTCCCACCCAATAAGATTATGTAATCAGATTATGTCCCATATTCTGTTAAAACTCTATAAAAAGATACTAAATTTTGCTTCTGGATCACTCTTCTATTCTGACTTTTAGGATATGTGAGAGTTGACCCCAACGCGTTGGTTAATAAACCTCTTGCTTTTGCATCGATCTCGAGTCCTGGTGATTTTCCGAGGGTTTCCTTCTGCCATTCCCTTAGGTCTTGTTTATGCAGCAATTTATAGGAGAAACTGTTTCACAGCAGACTTCCTCGTATTCTAGCTCATACTATCTTTCTACCTCATCTTCCTGGATGGGCCCTGAGTCATAGTTACAGAAGCTGTGATATAGATGTACTCATTGGAAATGGGCTTCCCACAATTTGTTGATCTCTGCATTGCATCCAGTTGTGGTTTTCTGTGATGATTTCTATTTTCTGTAAAAAGAGGCACTTTTGTTGAGGGATCATGGCTATACTTACCTGTGGGTATGGAGATATGATTCAGAATATAGCAAAGAATTACACTAGTTAAACAAAGAGGCAGGGGTAGATTCTTTTACTAAGCTCCATAATCTCACTTGCTTTGGGAAGGTGACTGAGTTTCCAGTACCAAACATAATTTCTTTCCTGCTGATTGGTTAGGCTTTAAGTCCAACTACATGACTGTTGATTGCCAACAATATCTGAGTGCTTTGCTTTGCTACCTGCACTTATATCTTGCCATGCTGGTACTTATATTTCACAGATGTTGTAGCTGGGTAGGCTATTTGATTGGTTCCCTCCTTTGGCAATTTGTTGTGATAGGAACAAAGCCTGCCGCTAAATGGCGTGTACGTGCAGCTTGCTCGCCAAACAGCCAGCATACACGCCACACATGCGTGCTCGGCTCCCACTTAGGGCTGGCCCAGGACATGCCTGAAGATGCCTGGTGATAAGCCTGCCTTTGAAGTATGCACAATTTAGCCTCCCTGTTAGAGCCAACTTGAAAACAAACCTGCCGAGGAGCCTAGAGAAAGATAATATGGTGAGATGCAAGCCAATGCGAAAGAGCAACAACATCAGCCTGCAATCCAGGAGCCAATAATGGAGTTAGACCATATGAAAGGAGCTTCCAGGTCAAATCCAGTCCAAATCATCTGAGTCCTATGTCCTAAGTATACAATATCTTCAGCAACAGAGGCCTACTTTAAATTCCTGAGAGGGGACCAAGAACTACATCAACAACCTGAATTGTTTGAAGAGGCACCTGGATTACTTTAACTATTTGAAAGTTCTTATGATTTGGTACTGGGTTTTTGTTGCTCTATGGATTTTATTCGATACATTTTAACTCAAGTGGTTTAACTTCCTAGAAGATACATATCTACACATACATGTATATGCATGTATGTATATTTGTATGTATGTGTGTGTATGTATGTGTGTACTAACACACTTTTACGTATTATGTATTGTTTTAGTAAATGTAAAATAATATAATTCCTTGAGGCTTTATCAAACAGCCTTTTTGTTACTTGGCTCTTCTCCTTAATTGGATCCCCCTCCTCATTATTCCTTTTCACATTTCATAATATCTGTATACTACTGTTTCTCTCCCAAGCCATCTCCCCACCTATGATTGCTTTATACGTTCCAGGTTTCTGTGGTTACTCCATGTTGTATACTAACGTCTGAGGCTTTAGATCTAGGAGTCACACTAAAGAAAGAATATGAGGAATTTGTCTTTCTGGATCTGGATTATCTCACTCAATATAATCTTTTCTTGGTCCACCATTTACCTGCAAATTTCATAATTTCATTTTTTGTCACAGATGAGTAATATTCCATTGTAAATATGAACAACATTTTCATGATCCTTCCATGTACTTCATCTGTTGAAGTACAATTAGGCGGTTTCAATTTCCTAGCTATTGTGAATAGGGCAACAATGAATATTGCTGAGCTGAGGAGTATGTTATCAAGTCCTTTGGGCATATGCTAAGGGTCATATGGTAGATTTGTTTTTAGCTTTTGGAGAATTCTCCATATGGAATTCCAGAATGACTGCACAACTGTGCATTCTCACCAGCATGTCTATATATCATATATACATATACATACATTATGTATAATCTCATGTGAGATTATAATTTAATTATATTTCTCCCTTCCCTTTCCTCCCTTCAAACCCTCCCATATACCTTTTCCTTCTCTTCTTTAAATTCATGCCCTCTTTTCACTAATTGCTATTGCATGTGTATATGTATATGGCATGTATGTATATGTATTTGATGTTTGTGTATATGTAAATTATATATATATATGTGTATACATATTTATTCATTCTGCATAATGTTAATTGACCACTTGACACAGCATGTGAAATGCTGAATCTCAGGACAAAAAAACTCTCAAAAGTAATAGTCAAGTCAACTTATCATGGACGCATAGAACTGGATTCCATTCTATTACCACAAAATTAATAAAACAAGAAAAGAAACAAATCTTAAAATAATCTTTTGTTACATCACTTGCTTGATTTTCCTCTTCTATGACCTTCTGTATATATAAACTATTAACTAAACTGGATACTTTTGTTTCTGTTATGCTATCCTTTAGTTGTTTCATGGACAACCTTTTAGTTATTTAATATAGAGATTAGAGGACTTTTTTCTCTCAATACAGTGAAATGACTCTGGAGGGGCAGGGGGATGGATACTGAAGGCCAGCATAAGCCACAGAATGAAACTTTTTATTTCTCCCTCTCTACCCCACTCTCAAAAATGTGTGTGTGTGTACTTTAAATTGCAAAACATTTGAGACATCTCTATATATTTCCAGTGATCTACCTACCCCTAGAGGCTTCAGACACCACCACTTTTAATATGTTAAACCATGTCAGGCATCTCTGGTGATACTTCAAAATGTCAACATGTATGGAACAAGTAAATTTCTGAAATTAATGTCACCTATTCTGTATCCTTAAATAACAAGAAATACAAGCCTTAAGTAATCATTGATTTACAGATGGAGAAAGCTGAGGACAATGAATAAGGATGCCATCACATTCCTTATTTTATGATTTCCATTATATTTGACCTTGTTCATAAATCAACTGTATAAATAAAAATAGCATCATAAATTTCACACCTTACTATGTGATAATTCCAGAGAATTTTTCAAGCAAAACAATAGCATTAAAAAAAAAATTTTCACCAGCCAGTATGGTGATTTCTCCCAATGTCATATCTTCGGTGTCCTACCAATGATATCATTTGATAGGTCCAGTGCCCACTTAACTATATAGCAGAGTTTATACCTATGATTCATTTGCATTGTCTCTGCTTTTATGATCCCATCTGTAGAACAGTAGATAAATCATCATAAACTTGACTAAGTGTATCCTATGTGTATCTGCTTGACGATATTCGACATGATTGACAGATAACAATAAAAGGCTATTGGACGAGGTATCAGAATTGACAAGTGAGTGTCATATGACCAGTGACTTTTTGGGGGTGGTCAGGATACAGATGGGCTGAAAGAAAATTGCAAATAGGGACAGAAAGGGCAGAAAGAACAAGACAGTGTGACATCTGTGTGTATGTGTACATGTGCATGCAGAAGGGAAAGGAGGAAAGAATATCTCTGTTGTGGAAGATTGTTTTTAGTTGTGTTTAAAATAATTGTTTTTGAGCGCTGTTGGATAAAGGGATACAAAGGCCTTGGCATTTTGTATTGTTTGCAGGTGTTGGATTTCTGTGGGGGACATTTAACTGCTTAAGATCTGCACACGGTATCAGTAGAACACCTAAGGAGTTCTGAATCAATAAAACACCTAAGGGCAAATGTTCAGGATTTGACTGTCCGGGTTGGTGCTTGCCATGGCAGAGGGTCCCTCTGCTGAAGACTGTCAGGGCTTCCACATATGAAAATGCCTCCTTGTCATCCTTGCTATACACACAGCAGCTAAACTCCTACAAGTAGCATACCAACTTGGGGTACAACATCATGCCAGCTAATCAAACGTGGCAACAAGGAATAAGAGAAAGAAACTCAACACCTCAAAGAGTTTGGTAAAGTATGGTCAGAGAAGTTACTAGAGGATAGATTAGGGTATTAATTGAAGGTTTCTGAGGAAGAGGAAGGAGAGAAAGGAAACAGCCACTATGAAGAGAAAATTGTGAAAATTAAGTCAGAAAGAGGGCTCAGAAATGAGTCACAGAAGAGAGGCCTTTAGAGAAAGACATTTTCATGATGAAAACATGGTGAAAACAGAGAGTTCAGCTGGGAGAAGGGAAAAAGCAAGATTCTATCTGCTTTTCCTGATCATGGATCTGATGTTCCCTCCCACAGCTGGCAGAAGCCAGGGAACGGGAAATGGAAACCAGAGTGCACCTTTGTATAAACTGAGTTTGTCAATGTTTTTTTGTATGTGTAAGGCCCAAGTGGGTCATGCATTTGAGGTTTATGAAGAAGGTTGTATGTTTCCCCTTAGAGGTAGAGAAAAAGAACTCCAAACCACCAGAATGTTTCAACTAGAGATTCTTTCCACCACCCCAAGACTCCCTGCTGTTGTGGAAGCCAAGGCTTAGAGCCAAAAAGCTGCTTAGAAAAACTGAACTATTTTCTTTCTCTGCAAACATATAGGAGGTCCTGATAAAACACATATAGTGTGGTGATGAGAACTCCACCGACAAGGGAACACTTTGTCTGCAGACAAAGCGACCAGTTATTTTTCCAGCAAACTAGACTCTATCTTAAAACCTGGAAAACGTTTCCTCAGGGTCAGCACACAAAAACTGTTTTCCAGACCTGGCCAAGGTATTCTCTCATGCTGGCAATTGAATTTGGTACTGTAAGAGTTAACCCAGGTGGTGCTGGTTTTGAAGGCATCAAGGGGTCATGGAAAGCAGCTGAGGCTTGGCACTATGAGAGGCCAGGATAGGCCATTGGTAAAAGTACAGCCTCATTAGTGTTTGAAGGCCCAGAATGAAGGGATTATTTTTAAAAAACGAGGCTTGGTTTTTCGGCTGTCCAGAGACATTTTGAAAAGCTTGATAGATGTTTGCTTTCATTTGGTCCTGTGCATTAGCAACTCTTATAAGTAGTTATGCTGGTGCAGTGTTGAATTGTGTTTTAAAGGTAATGCATTTTTTTTTTTATACAGAAAAGAGTAGTTGTTTGGGAAGTTTATTTTTAGTTGTGTTTAAAATAATTGTTTTTGAGCACTGTTGGAAAAAGGGATGCATAGACCTTGGCATTTTGTATTATTTGCAGATTTATGTGGGGTATGTTTAATTGCTTATGATCTGCACATGGTATCAGTAGAACACCTAAGGAGTTCTGAATCAATAAAACATCCGAGGGCAGAAGCTGAGGGTTACACTGTTCAGTTAGGTGGTGGCTAGAATGGTGGTTTCCTCTGCTGAGGTCTGGCAGAGTTTCCACATGTTAAAACTCCTCCTTGTCATCCTTAATTAGCTGCCACAATAGGTGTACTGCTACATATCTCACTATTAAAGTGTTACTCACTATAAGCAGTACATTTATGTTAAACAATAGGAGATGATTTTATAGCTTCTTAGTTTCAGTGTGATTATTGAATACCAAACTTGTCTTTTCATTCATTTCACATTCATAGGTCTATACAATAACACTGACATCACATCAAGGAAGAACTCACTACTTTCTATGGCTTTCTTGCATTTTTGTTTTTTCCTTTTCCTTTTATGCTTCTTCATAGCAAATTATGAAGCACTGAAAAGAGAGTGTCCAATCAGATCAAAATCTTGGACCCATTTTAAGGTACCATGTAAAATAAAAAATATATAGAAACTAGCTGAGCCCATTATTTATAATTTGGCCCAAAAACAGGTTGCTGTGGCTTGCGATGCACAATAAACAGTCGCATCTCTGCAATGGTTTTTGCTACACCTTCAGTTCTTCCCATTACTATTGGAAGCCATTGGCTACAGTTCATCCAGCAATCTGATGGAATTTCCCCCCTTGCTTTGTGGTTCTTATAAATCATTAGATACACCTTAATAGGTACCCATTATTTTCCTTAATCAATTTGAACTTTCAGTTCTGCTCTTTAAAATTGTCTGTTCTGTTTGTGATCTGATCTTGTGACCAGTAGTTTCTGAGAATATGTTCTTTTAACTTCTTTTTTTCAAGAACTTATGAATAGAGTCAATCTGAAAAGAACAGGAATAATATAACATAAATAAGATTTTTTAAAAAATATTTTAATTATCTTAGCCTTATAGACTTTGGTAAGTGTTCTTTTGTAAATACATGAAAAATGCTTGACCCCATAATTTCAGAATGCTGTAGATCTTTTTACAAGTGTTTGTGCCTGAAGAATTTCATACATGTCAGGACACAGTCAACTAACCATGTGGAGAGCTATATAGATGGAGAGATAGCTACAACAAATACAGGAACTTCACACACAGAGAGTCAAATGAGGATGATGTGGTGTGGTGGAATGGAGAAACAATGAAGCCATTACTCAGTCGTGATGCACGGTGGGGTCCATGCTAGGCTTCAATGCAGGAGCTGAGCAGACCTTGCCTAAGATGATGTGATGATCTTATATGTGTTCCCACAGTACCAAGATTTTCAAATAGTTTTCCAATATCCTAATTTATGATATTTATTAAATATTAAAATTTAAAAAGAAATAATGGCATTAGAAGGAGAAAACATAAATGCTATATGAAATATCTTGAATTAAAAGGCTAGGAAAGGCTCTCTCACAAGAGTTGAGTATGATTTAAAATGAAGCAGTTCAGAAAAAATTGGAAGATATTATAAAAGGTAGAGAATAGTCTGTCAAAATAAATGAAGAAAGGCAAATGTGGTGCATTCTGGAATTAGTGGTATTTCACTTAAGTGAAGCTTTTGTCAAGACATCCTGACATAGGAAATAATCTGTCCTACAGTGGAATTCACAGAGATTCCTGCGGTGTAGAAAAGGGGAATGAGTTCAGGAAGCAAGCAGTAAAAGTTGTTTAAAATTAAAATGTCTTTAAATTTATGTTCTTGATGATGGTCTGCTGGCATATATGTGCAGTAGGTGTCATGATGGTAGAAAATTACTATGTGAGAAAAAAACCACACCTTAAAACTAAAATTAAGACTTTTCCCCATCTCCTGAACATGCTTTCGGTCCATGCTTTAAAATTAAAAACATCTTTCGGGGTAAAGAGCCATACATATAATACTGAGCTCTATTGTGTGCTTGAGCTATGTTATAAGCATTTAATTTTTAAAACAAAGTTGCTAAAATGGCTTTCATGCAAGCACAAGATAATAGTAGTAATGCAGATTAGAAAAAATTGCAATGCATCTCTTCAGGGTGCAAAGCAGGTGCCACTACATCTCTGCATGTGTATAATGTATAATGTAAATGTGTAAGCCAATGCTTATGCATTTTAAATGTAAATTGTTTTCTTTTAAGAAAAAATATCATATTGAATATGGATGCCAAGGTGTTATACATTTATGTTTCATTTTCTTGTGTTGTAAAACTCATTTTCTACCAGTAATGAGAGTTTTATGAAATATTGCAGTGTTTGTATCAAATCTGGCTTTTAAAGAAGCAGATTTACATAAACTAAAGCATGGGTCTATTTCTATTGAGTTTTGTTTTTTGTAACATTTTGTGCAGGTTTATTATGATTTGACCTATAGATACTTTAAATATGCTTTGAATACAAGGGTAAAATAAAAATTTGAAAGTGAAAGTGAGTTATCATGAGAAAACCTTAAATAGGTTTTAAATGTTGGATAAAATTATCTGTTGGTAAGTCTTCAAGTCTATAAATCAAATCCATGACATTTTAGGGTGTGAACTAGTGTTGAGTTTTCTAAGCTCTCTCTATAATTATCATAGTCCTTGAGGTGTGGCTATCATACTTACAGAATGTTGCCCTTGAAATAAGCAGCACAAGCATAGCTCAGATGTCTGCACATGAGCATTTATATGAGCAATTTCTCTACAAAAGAAATCCAAGCCTGCCATATTGGGTAGTACTTCCAATTGCTATATTTTCAACATATCTTGCTAGGAGCAGTGCAGGTGAACAGCAGTCAGCATTGGAGCTTAAGTGGTTCAGCCTATGTTTAGCAGAGTGACAACAGATTTTTGCCTTGACCTTCCAGGGGACTGTCTCTTTGAATGTCCTTTGCCTTTGCTGGACTTGTTGATGCCATGGTCTCCTTATCTCTCTTGTGGTATGAAAGTTCTATGGGATCTCTAACCCCTCACTGGGCAGTGTTACTGGCACACATAACAATGGTAATGATTTTCCCTCTGGCAATGCCACTTGGGCAAGGCAGTGCCACTCAGTTAAACTAGTGATTCAAATGAAACTCCAGAAAGAATATCTAAAAAGCATGTATAGTTAAGAACAGTAGGTGTTTTTTCACATATAGTTATAGGATTAGATTAAGATGTTTCGCCAGCTGCCTTAGAATTAGGAATTTAAAAAGAAAACATATTTTTGATAGGGACTTGTTTGCTCAGTGTTAGGAAAGCTAGAACAAAGAAAGCTTAATTGCTAGGATCCACAAGTTTCACCTATGGAAAATAAACCCATGATTCAAGAAACAACAAATGAGTTTCAATGACCATTGTTAGGCTTCAACTTCCTCGACCACAAATAAAATTTATTCTTTCCTGATTTCTATAATCAAAAACTTACTGATTAGTTTGGGGTGTACTTTGAGGATACAGAGCTGTAAAGCAGATATATTCTCCTTTCACCTAAGAAAAGCAAAAGGACCACTGACTTAAAGGTTTCTAGTTATAATAAACTTGTTTCACTGTGTTAACTAAATAAGAATTGTGTTAGGTTAGGATACCACAATGTGTACTCATCTTCTAGCAACCGTAAGACTTTGACCTACCAGCTACAATATAAACTGGCTGTGAAATTACTTTGCTTGCTTAAAAATCTGTTAATCTATAGTAGAAAAATTATTGCTTATTGGATATAGATGTACTGTGGGGAGAAAATATTTTGGAAACTAGGTGTTTAGGTGTGAATTTTAAGATAACATATTATTTTTTAATTGGAACTTGTAACCATTGAAATGTAAAAACTGTAATCATTGTGTGAAGTTTAATTTTATGGTTAAGATGTGATTGTATTGTGATCTTTCCCTATGAAGAGCTTTGTCTAAAAAATATATGTTATACAGGAAAACAGACAGACAGTAGTAGCAATAAAAAGAGTAGGAGTAGTAAAAGAAGAGAGACAAGAGACAAGAGAGGGGAAGAAGGAAGGTTGCAAGATGGTGTGTATGTGTGTGTGATCTATGTGTGCTGGAGTTATGCTCCTTCCATAAGGAATAAGAGGCTTACAAAAGGAAGCTTATAAGATATATAAGTGATAAGTGTGTATATTGGAGCTTTGCTTCTTACACAAGAACAAGAGGAAGCTTACAAGATTGTGTGTGTGTGTGTGTGTGTGTGTGAGAGAGAGAGAGAGACAGACAGACATACAGACAGACAGACAGACAGACAGATTTTATGGAAAAATGTAGTTAAAAATAAGTTTACATAAGAGAAAGAAATTGTACAGGGAGAAAAATCTTGAATTGTATACAGACGAAAAAAGCTTAAATAGACAGAGAGGAAAAGATAAAATCCCAAATAGAGAGCTTGCTTTAACTCACCCAGAAGACTTATTCCTGCTTTCTCCCACCAACATCATACTCCCGTCTCTCCATCTCCTGGCCCTCAGTGCTGGATCTAGTCTTTGAGAACTTCTGTTGTTGTTAATACAGGATTGTGGTTTCTAATATATATATCATATGGAGAGGGGGGTATTTTGTACTTTTTAATTGTTTATGTGTGTGTTTGTTCATCTATGTCATGTATGTAAAATCCCATGGAGTCCAGAAAAGGACATCAGATCCCCTGGAGGTAGAGTTGCGGGTGGTTGTGAGCTGCCATGTGGATGCTAGAAACGGAATCTCTATCTTCTGCAAGAGCAGTAAGCAGTCTTATCACTAAGACATTACTCTAGCTCTATATCTT
Organism: Cricetomys ansorgei; assembly: GCA_026225945.1. Taxonomy (NCBI): domain Eukaryota; kingdom Metazoa; phylum Chordata; class Mammalia; order Rodentia; family Nesomyidae; genus Cricetomys; species Cricetomys ansorgei. Next base: position 127,174 of record JAMJFZ010003721.1, on the reverse strand, counting down.
CAATCTTAAATGTAATCACAACCCAAAAGCCTCTGTGTCCATACATGCTTCCCATCCCATGATGCTACTGGGATGTGAGAGACCACCAAAGAGGTGGGACCTACTAAGAATGGGTTAAGAAATTGGGGGCTGATCTTCAAAGGAACTCCACTTTCTTCTCTTTCCTCTTCATTATGGGCCATCATTTGTTGAGCATTGTGTTTCCCTATGTGCTCTTGATGTGATGTACTAATTCACTATATGCTCAAAAGCAATGGTGCCAATAAGACATGTACTCAAAAGTTTAAAAAGTATATTTAGAGAATATAACCCTTTCTCTTTATGAATGTATTTATTGTAGATATCACTTATAGTAACAGAAAGCTGGTGTCTTTTTCAGAACAAACAAGCAATAAAGCAAACATAACAGGTTCCTCAAATGTCAGTAGGTCATAAACAGCAGAAGTCCTTTTCAGGCAGTGGAAGTAGGTTTTATTTTCATCATCAGAGGGAACAGACTCTCTTGGCTATAGAGTCGATGTGTGGCTAAATTTGTGAACTAAAATTTGTTAACATTGAGAGTATCTCTGAAGACATTGTTCAGATGTTAGGCTAAGAGGCAGAATGGGAAAAGATAAGCTTTTAACAAATCCTCTTTAGTTAAAAATATAAGCACATCTTTTTTTTTTTTTTTTTTGGTGAGCATACAATGGAAAGGATTTGTCCTCAATGTGTGTAAGTGTGCGTGTTTTCTTAGTGCCATGACTGTTTGTGACAGGGGCAACTTTGGTTTTATGTCATGGGCTGTATATGATGATGAAGTGAGAACTCTTTGTAAATCATATTCTTCGTAGTGGTTCTACAGCCTGAATTTTAATGTCGATAAGCATTTTTATTAATGTGATAGTTTCCACAAGACTGGGTTTTCTTGGTGAAGTATTTCTTTGTTTTAATCAAAATAAAGATTATCTCTGTCATTTTTTTCTATGAAAAAAATTAATACTGAAAACTTAGAATGAAATAAACTTTTGAGACCAATGATTATATTTTCACATATTTTTCTATTTGAAGACTTATTTATTTGAACCCTTTTTATTAAAAGACTTTAAAATCATAATTTTTAAACGATGTATTTATTTTTACAAAAAATCATTTTCTTCTTCTTTAGCTAATTGATTTATCCACACTTCTTTTATGGAAATTCCATGTTCATTTCCCATACCAAGTCAAGGTATTGCACAGATACACAGCTCCCTGGTTCAGCAGTATTTACTGTTTGTTGGCTTGCTTGCTTGCCTGCTCACTTGTAAGAACTTTGACAAGCTCTTTTTATATTATCAGTGTAACTTTGAATTCCTTGTCCTAAGTGATCTTTCTACCACAGGTTTCCCAGAATCTGGGACTATAGGTGCACAACACCATGCCCAGCTTATTGCTTTTCTACTTTGTTACTTTACATTTTAGTTTTACCTTGTGACATCCTGACATATTTAAATAATTGACAAAGTAGATTAATTATGAATTCTTATGAAAAAATGAAATTCAGAAACAATAAGTATAAATAATTTAATGTAAATCAGAAGATATTTGATTACATTTTATTTAAAAGGCAGTAAAGAAAAATAACATATCTTGTACATGTGAAAAATAGTTTTGCAAAGACTATAGTTGCCCTCGTCAGTTCAGGGAGAAACAAAAAAATGAAGTTGATTATTTATAAACAATAAAAATTTGTTTCCCATAATAATTATGCCTGAGTTATCAGACAAATTTATGATTTATGACAGCTACTGGAAGGTTCTACACAAAGATGGTGCCTTGTTTCATCATCCTCTGAGGTGGAAGGGGAATGTGGTATCCTCACACGGCAGAAGGGAAGGGAAGGCAAAAGATTCAACCTACGTCTACTGACATCATATAGGTATACTCACAAGGTGAAAAGAGGGTAGAAGGGAGTTGCAGCTTCCCAAACCTCATGAATGAGAACATCGGTTCATGACTGACTCATCTAAACATCCTGCCTCCCGCCTGGTTCCATCATCTTCCAGATAAAATTTCAATGCATGAATGCGGGAAGGCACCAGGATTCAAAGAACTCAGTTCTGCCCCTGACCACACAATGCCCATTTCCTTCTCATACATCAACTACATTCACTCTAACCAAATCATTCCAAAAGTTTTAACTTCTTTGAACATCAACTTTAATATCTGTGTCTTCAGGATCATTTAAACCAGGTGTTGGGGAAATGCACAGTGTGAGCCATTGCCATCTTGAGGCAAACTCACTTTAAGTGTAACCCTGTAAGTTCAAATACTTTAAATACTTCTAAGCATGGAATAAACACTCACATTCAAAGACAGAGACATAGCCAAAATGAAATGGTATAAAAAAGCTCCCTAGTAAGATCAAAGACTACAAATATAAGCAATAAGGCTTAGCACGCAAAAACAGAGAATTTAACCACTTTCGCTACCATTATTTAATATATTGCTCAAAGTCTTAGCTAGAGAAATAAGACATTGTGTACCGTCATAGTCATATGGCTAAGCAAATATCCACTCCCCCTCACACATAAAAAACCTTAGTAAAATATCTACCAAGCAGCAAATCGGCTAAGGAAATTAATAGACTATTCTCAATGGATGTGCTCTATTATCCTCTATAATTATTATTTTTTTTTTTTTAGTAAGAAGACTGTAGGTTTCCACTCAGTTTTTTCATACACGTTTCATTTTGATTAAGCCTTCTCCCAATACTTCATTTCCTATCTCCTACATCTCTACATGCTTTAACATTCCTACACCTAGCATTTTCTATCTTTCGTTTTAACTGTATTTTATTATCCCATCTCCCTTAAGGTATCTCTACCCTGTATGGCCCATTTCTAGTGCTCTGGATTCCACATGTACTCCAGGTTGAGCACAAAAAACCAAAAAATTTTAAGTAGGGATCCACAAATGAAAGAAAGTAGTCATCACTTGTATTTTTATGCAAGAGTGACTTCACTCAATACAAATTTTTGCAACTCACCCATTTACCTCAAATTTTTGTTATTTCATTTTCCTTTACAGAGAGAGATATTCCTTTATGTGCATGTATCATGCTTGTCTTATGCATTCATCAGTTAGTAGACATCTTGGTTGATTCCAGTTCTTAGCTATTTTGAATTGAACAGCTATGATTATGGATGTGTAGGTATCCTTGAAGTGGGATAGAAAATTCTCATGAGTAGTATAACTAGGTAACAAGGTAATTCTACATCTTTTTTTTTTTTTTTAAATTTTAAAAGAAACCACCAAACTTGTTTCCACAGTTGTTACATTAGTTTACCATCCCACTAACAGGCATGGGGGGCCATGTCTGTTTTCCCTATATCAGCACCAGCATTTGCTGTGTTTTGTATCTCTGATCCTGGTCATTCTGACTGAGGTGAAAAGAAATCTCAAAGTAGTTTTAATCTGCATTTCCTCATGGTTAAGAATGTAGTATACTTTTTAGAGTGTTTACCAGTCTTTGCGTTTCTTGCTTTGAAACTTATTTTTTGTTATTATTTTGTTAGTTCCATAGCCGATTTTTATTCAGGATGGTATTTTCCTGTAGTTTTCTTTTTTATTTTAGTTCTTTGAAAATGCTAAACATTAATACTATGTTTGATATATATCTGGCAAAGATTTCTGGAATTAAAGATTTAAGTGGAATACGGGAATTAGGAGATGGCAGAAGAGGTTAGATTGTGAGTTAGCCAAAACATAGGATATACTTTTAATCCCAAAGATAGGCGGAGAAAACACCACAGGGTTCAAATCATCATAGCCAAATTAATTAAGGCAAGGGATTAATTAAAGCACATATTTTTTTATTCATGTATACTCTGCCTCTTTCTAAAAAGAAAGTTCAAGAGATCAACATTGGATGTGAGAAAGAAAACATTTTTATAACTCTGGAGTATCCAAATGGGTTATTTAACAGGAAATACAGGAGTGATTTTAAGAGCAGAACTTAGCAAAACAACAGGTAGTCATAACAACTTTTTTGAAACAGATGTAAGATTGCAAGATGGTTATAAACAATCTTTTGAAACAAAGACATGGTTGCCACTCCTGCAATGGGTATACAGAGCCATTTGTACTTAAGGTTGCAGATGGATACATTCCAATCCTTGAGAAACAGAGGTTTAATCATAAACAGTTATGAACCTAGTTTGTTTTTTCTGTAAGATGGTTTTTAGGCCTAAGATGGAGTCATGCTGGTTCTTTAATATGAAGAAGCTTCTTTGACATACCTGCCTAGCCCAGCCACAAAGTCCAAAACCACCTCTATCTTCCCACCCATCCATACCCATTCTAGCTACTGGCCAGAGACCAACTAGGGCTAACAGCCTCTGCCCTAGCACTGACTACATAGCCTAGCCAGGAGACCAGGAAGGCAGACCCTGCTCTAAATCAGGCCAAACAAACCACCCAGAATACTCTCCAAAACTTACTCCCCAACTCAGAAGGGGACTCCCCGCTGAACCAAAGGCCAAGGCAGCTACCAGAATTCCAGTACAGACCTTGGCCAAAGACCACCAGCTCAACAAGAATCTGCAAAACACAGAAGACCAGAGAAGATAAAGAAACCAAGAAACAAAACACTCATCCATTAAAGACAAACCTAGGAATTTAGCAACTTAAACTTTAATCACTCCAAACTAAGATGCTTAAATGCCAGAGTAAGAATAAAAGAATAAAAGTGGACTTCAATACTCCACTTTCACCAACTGACAAGTCATCCAGAAAAAAAACTAAACAGAGAAATGGTTGAGCTAACAGATGTTATAAACCAAATGGACCTACCAGATATTACAGAACATTTCACCCACACACAAAGAATATATCTTCTTCTCACAACTTTGTGGAACCTTCTCCAAAATTTGACTAACTACTTGAACATAAAGCAAGTCTAAATGGATATAAGAAAATTGAAGGAAAAAAAAAAAAAGCCCTGCATCTTATCAGACCACTACAGATTAAAGCTGCATTTAGGCAACAAAAGTAACAACAGAAAAGCTATCTACTGAATACGAGTCAGGACAGAAAAAAAGAAATTAAAAACCTTCTAGAATTCTCAATGAAAATGAATCCACAAAATACCTGGACTTATGAATGAAAGCTCTGCTAACATGAAAATTTATAGCACAAAGTACCTACCAAAAAAGAATGGAGAGATCACATACTAGCAAATTAATATCATAATTGAAAGCTCTAGAACAAAAAGAAACAAGCTTACCCAAGAGAAGTAGGTGGCAAGAACTAATAAAACTGAGGGCTGAAATCAATGAAATAGAAACAAAGAGAACAATGCAAACAATCAAAGAAACAAAGGGTTGGTTCTTTAAGAAAATCAACAACATAGACAAATCGTTATCCAAACTAATTAAAAGATAGAGAAAGAATATCTAAATCAATAAACTCAGAAACAAAAAGGGGGATAATAACCCCAGACACCAAGAAAATCAAAGAATCATTAGGTCATACTTTAAATACCTGTACTCCACAAAATTGGAAAATCTAAACAAAATGGATACCTTTCTTGTTATATACCACCTACCAACATTAAATCAAGATCAGATAAACAATTTAAGCAGAACATTCCACTCAAACACAATAGAATCTACCTTCTTCTTAGAGCCTCATAGAACTTTCTGCAAAATGGACCCAGATACTCAGACACAAAGCAAGTCTAAAAAGATACAAGAAAACTGCATTCTATCAGACCATCATGTATTAAAGCTGGATATCACACAACAAGAGAAACAAAAGAAACCTTACAAACTCATGGAAACGTAACAACTCTCTATTGGGTGAAAATTAGTTAAAAGAGAGATAAGAAAGAAATTAAAGAATTTCTAAAATGAAATGAAATAAAATGAAAATGAAAGAACAACATACCCAAATTTATGGGATACAATGAAAGTGGTGCTAAGAGGAAAGTACCACATTAAAAATTGGAGAGACCTCATTCTAGTAACTTAACAGAACATCTGAAAGCTCTAGAACAAAAAGAAGAAAGAACACCCAAGATAGTAGATGATAAGAAATAATACAACTGAGGGATGAATCAATAAAATGGAAATAAAGAAAACAAGGCAAAGAATCAATGGAAACAGAGTTGATTCTTTCAGAAAGTCAAAAAGATAGACTAAAAGACAGAGAGAATATCCAAATTAATAAAATCAGAAATGAAAAGAAGACATAATATTCACAAAGAAAATCTAGAGAGTCATAAGGATATACTTTTAAAACCTGTACTTCACCAAATTGGAAAACCTAAAAGTAATGGTTTATTTTCTCAATAGGTATTTCTTACCAAAGTTAAATCAAGGTAAGATAAAAATTTTAAATAGACCTATAATTCCAAAGGAAATAGAAACATCATTAAAAATCTCCCAAACAAAAAAGCTCAGGTTTTAACAATTGGTTTTAACAAAGAATTATACCAGACCTGCAAGAAGAATGAACACCAATACTCCTCAAAGTATTCCACAAAATATACACATTAGGAATATTGCCCAATTCATTTTATCAGGCCACAGTTACCCTGATACCCAAACCACATAAAGACTAGGTAAAGAAAGAGAATTATAAACCAATTTCCCTAAGGAACATGGATGCAAAAATACTAAACTTGTAAACTGAATCCATGAATACTTAAAATTGATCATCAACCATGATCATGTAGATCTCTCCCAGAGATGCAGGAATGGTTCAACATATGAAAATCAGTCAATGTAATCTTACTTAAAGGTGTGTGCTATGTTGCCTTCAGATACAAAGTCTTATTTTGCATTAATAAAGAGAATCCTACAGTTCACTCCCAAAATGCCAGGTCAGTCAACCTTGCTGCCACTAGGTGAAGTTCAGAGACACAGTGTCTTTCTAATATTTCCATGTCAGTCACTGGGAAGCAACCACAGAATTTCCTTTCATTTGGCAGAAGCACAAACAGAAGACAGGATTAGCCTGACTACTATACTACTCTTTCTACCCTAGAGTAGTCATGCTGCCAGATCAGAGATCAAATGTCTATCACACCGGCCCTTGAAGATGATCCTTTCTTAGAGAAGCCATGCTGCCTGATCAAGGATAAAGTGTTCCAGTACAATAAATGGATACTAGATGTTAAGTAAAGAATAATCAAGCTACAATCCATAGACCCCAAGAGGTTAGGTAAAGAGTAAGGCTCTAGGGAGAGATGCATGGATCTTCCTGGGAAGGGGAAACAAAAGAGATTTTGTAGATGGACTGGGTGAAAGTGATAATGGGAGTGGGAGGGATGGGAGAGATGAAAGGAGAGTATTGAGAGACACAGCTGGAATTGGGAAATACCTGTGGTGGGGAATATTTGGAAACCTAGTACAATGAAAGCTTCCTGGGATCTATGAGGGTGACCCTAGGGAAGAAATAATCTAAACTGTCCATCTTTTGTAGCCAGGCAAGGCTTCCAGAGGTTGGAGTTGGTTGAATTAAGTTGAGTTGTTGGCTGAGGGTGTGGAGATCCCTAAGCAGCCCAGGCTGATGCTAGGACTGAGGGTCACTCCCTGGAAACTGACGGGGGGACACATTACCTAGTGCAATATCCACATACCTCATGAACATAGAGCAGTCAAGCTGGTACCTGAATGGAGCCTTCATCCCTACATTCTAGTCTCCTTGGTGTGGAATGGTACACTTCAGGCTACCAAAAGAGAAATGTGGACAACAACCCAGACACAAAATCTTTGACATACATTCCATCCTGCCTGCATGATGTGCTGGGGCACAGAACTTGTTGGAGTGGCCAGCCAATATTTCCTCTAACTTGAGGCCTACTCTACAAGAGGGAGTTCTCATGCCCCATGCTACCTGGATGGCCAGGAATTAGAGATTGAATAGTCCAGAGATCTAGAATCAGTGCTTTGTCCAGTAGTCATCAGAGAGGGCTCCTCTAGCAGAAGAGAATGTCATAATGAGATCTAATACTTTGTGTGCTAATTAAAATCTATCAATTAATTATAAAACTAAGACTTAGGGCTTCAGAATAATTTTCTGAGCTTCTGTGTCTTGTGTATGCACAAGGCAGGTATTATACAGCTAATGAACTAAATGGGAACTGACCCTTCTTCACAAATATTGAGTAAGCTCCTCATGGACATGACCCATATTTATGGATTCAATATTCCAAGTGGGTTGTTCTGGACCATGTAAGTTGTAACTACAACAGCCAATGCGCACTGCATTCAAATACAAAAAGTAAAGTTTTGAGCTAGATAATGAACCACAGATCTTCACAACCTTCCTAAACCCCTTATTAAAATCATTTTGTCCTCAAGGTTCTAGTTTTCTTGGCCTCTAGGGAATGATTGTCTTAAACATGACAATATACTTTGGAGGTCGTTCTCTCATTGTCTTGATAAACAACTTCTGTCTTCCTTATAGCTATATAGCTATACTAATTTCTTTATCAAATATTCATTTGATACCCTTGTTCCTCCCTCATGAACACTCCTCTTCATAATTTATCAGCTGACGAGCCTGAACATTTTCTAAATCTTTGGTTCTGCATTCCTTTTGACTATAAATTACATCGTTAATTCATTTCTCTCCTCTCACACTTTCCAGTAAGCAGCCAAGGGAAGCCATACAGAACCCTTGAAACTTCTGAGAAATTTCTTCTGCCAAAAACTCAAATTCCATTTCTCATACATCTTCTTTCTACATTTCTCTAAGACGACAGACACAATTTGGCCGCTTTTCTTAACTTTATAACAAAAAATGGCCTTTTGGCTAGTTCCTAATTCCCTGTGTGTATTCGTTCAGTATTATAGCCATAATTGCTCATGTAGTATTTAAGGAGAGTAAGGCTCTCCCCACAGTTTTAGTCCTTTTCTGAGTCCTTAAAAAAATAGCCCCATATGGTCCAGTTTCTACTATTGCCTACATCAAAGTTGTTTGTACATTTGGGAGCCATTGTTAAAATATTTTTATTTTTTGAAATTAAAATATTTTTATCAGCTTCCTCCTTTTTTCTCCCTCGAACTAATCCCATATACCCTGCTGCATGTTTTCTTTCAAATTCACAGCTTCTTTTTTTCTTTCAAATATATAGAACCGATTCAATCTATATATGTCAGCCAGTCCAGTCAGCCATAGAGAATAACTAATCGATACCAGGAGTCCTTCCATCCTTCTGGCAGCCCTGGTTAAGAATGGTGAGGTTCTGACAGTTTCTGTTTATGGAAAAAACTTGCTGTGTATGTCTACAACTTCTGGCAGGAAAGAGGAGACTGATGTATTCTCACAGATCAGAATAGATGAGGCAGCTGCTCTCTAACTCCATTCATACAGGCATTCATTTGAGTCATGACATAAGCCCCTTTCACCTACTCACTTTCTAAGGGATCTAACCCAATGTCATCATCTTGAAAGTTAAATTTTAAAGCAAGAAATTTGAATACATTTAAGCTGTAGAAACAACTGTGTGTATAAATAACATAAAAAAGATAGACTGTGCTATGAAGAACAATACAAAGACAAAACTGAAGGGTATGTTTAACATTGGTAGCTCCAATAGAAGAGCATAAAGATAAAATGTAAGTGAAGAGGTAGAGTAGGATTGGAATAAAGATTGACCTGACCTTTGCACAGTGTAGGAAATAATAGGAGCAGGTTCTGTCAGTATAGAACCTCTCAGCAGAGAAGGCACTTTGAATTTGTCTAAAACATCATTGCAGCATGTCTAGGAAGGGATACTGTGAATGATTCAGAGGAACTTGTTGTTAAAAGGGCATTTAAGGTCTTACACCGGCCTTCTCTTTAAAGGCAACAGAAGCTATCAAACTTCTTTAAAAACATAGAAGGAAATTACCATTGTTACAACAGTTAGGAGTTGTAGCTGCATAAGAAGCTAAGGCAGAAAAGTAGCAAATTCAAGTCTAGCCTGAACAATATAAGCAAAATCTCCTTTTTATATACTATCAAAAGTTCTGGAGACATTCATTGGCGGAGTATTTTCCTAACATATGCAAGATTCAGAGTCCAAAGCGTAGCCTTAAATAAACAAAACAAGCCACACCTCTAATATCAAACACAAACTATTAGAATAGCATTAAAACATACGTAGTGTATGGTGAGGGCATTGCCAATTGCTATGAGTGGAGAAGCTATTTCAAGGCAGGAGATATGATCCTTGGAACCCACTGAAGCCTATCTCACAGGGTATTTCTAGGAAATTCAATAAGCTGGGGAGCAATCTCTAAACAATATTCTGTGACTGGGCAGATGGATCAGCACTTTCTGTGCAAGCAAGAATACCCAAGCTCAGATCCCAGAGCCTATTTAAATATATGGGTGGGTATGGTGACCTGCTTATAATTTCAGTTTGGGTAGGTGGACAGAGGACCCTTGTACCTAGCTAGTTAAGGAATCTACAAATCCTTATCAGATAGCTCTAGGCTTGACTGAGAGACCCTGTCTCAAATAATGAGAGGAACCCATGATCTAGAAAGATTCCCAATATGAATTGGAATATATGAAATGTATATAATGTATGATATACACACATGTGTATACATCTCACATGTATAGGCGCATTCATATACTTAAATGCATGCACACATACCATACACATACACATGAAAAAGAAAAAGAAATAATGAACTCCACTTCCTTCTGAATATTGGAAGACATAAGACTGGAGAAGAAAATAGATAGATCAAGTATTATCCTAAGAAATTGCAGTCAGTGTGGCCATGGAGTAAATGTGGTAGCAATTTGCTTTATTCCCAGTGATCTGAGTTAACTAAGTCATCTCACAACAGAAAAACTGAGTCACCTGGTGCTAATCTGGAACCATATTTATTTTCTGCTTTGTAACAATAACAAAAAGGATTGGGCCATACTGGAAAGATAAATCTTTTCATGGCTCCTGGATATCTAACCTCTCTCAGAACAAAACCAGACAGTTAAATAAAACATTGTGAAGAACAGTATAAAAGAGGAAAAAAAACTTGTACTGTAGTATAGGGGAAAGCCTTGGAGTTAAAATTGAGACTGAAGTTTTTCCTTTTTTCTTTCTTTTTCTTTTCTTTTCTTCTCTTCTCTTCTCTCTCTCTCTCTCTCTCTCTCTATATATATATATATATATATATATATATATATATATAAATGAGTATATGTATATATGAGTATATATATGCATACATATATGAGTATATACTTACATACTTATATACATATAAGTATATTAATGTGTATATATATATATATATATATATATATATACATACACACACACACACACACACAAAGCATAACAAGAGATAAAAGAATGCACAGGAGGAAGTAACTACATGGAAGACAGAAATGTGACAGAGAGTTTGAGAGTATAATTCTCATAGGGAATTACAAGAGCTCATCTCACCCACAGGGGAAAATGACACAAAATGAGACTCAGAGCTCAGCACAGGTCAAGTCCTAAGAGCCTTGCATGTTATGTCAAGAACTTCATCTTTTTTAAATAGCACTGCACAAATCTCTTTTTTTGTCCTTATATATAATTCTGCCTGTGCTTAAGAAGAGTTAATATATGGATTACAGAGACTTTAAATTGTTAGAGAAATGACAGAAGCATGGAATTATGCTAGGGTATTGTAATAATAATAATAATAATAATAATAATAATAATAATAATAACTTGAGTGAAAATGGGATGAGAGGAATAAATGCATAGCACTTGGTCAAAGCGAGTGTGTGGGCTGTTACCAGGAAAAGGTACAAATATTTGCAGATGGGCATAAGCTAAGGAAATGGGTCACTAAGAGTGTGTGATTTGGTGTCTATCTGGATCCTGACCCCTTGCATTTCCCATTTTCACATGCATCCCTGTAGTAGTACTCTGCTGCTGGGGTGGTGCACCAAGGAAGACAAGGAGGCATTCTCATATGTGAAATTCTTTCCTACTTAGCAGAGGGAACCACCATCCTAGCCAGTGCCATAGCCAGTGGAACCCCTAGCATCTGAGCGCAGGTCTTTTTGTTGATTCAGAACTCCTCAGGACCAAATCATAAGCAATCAAACATACCTCACAGAAATCTAACACCTGCAGACTATACAAAACACCAAGACCTAAGCGGCCCCTCACCCAACAGTTGATAAAACAACATTTTAAACACAGCTGAAAATAAACTTCTACAATACATCCCATCCTTTTTCCATATGTTCTTTTTCCATATGTTCGTTTTCCATATGTTCTACCATGCTGCTCTACCTTATAACAGGCCTAAAGTGATATGGCTAACTTACTCTGTGCTGATAGCATGAGGCAAATGGATCTTTCCTTTTGTGGTAATCTATAGTTTTCTCTGCCTGCAGTGTAAAGCTCATACCATAGTGAAATGTCCACATTTGCCATAAAGGATGATAGGATGCAGATTCTGTGACCTTTGTCAAGAATTACAGATAAGAATCTAGAAACAAATCCTCCTGAATATATTTCCTGGTGACATTTTTGTTCTGTATTAATGTCAGTTTATTAATTCAGTATTTAGAGAATAATATATATATGAGTATATACTTATATACATATAAGTATATGAATGCATATATATATATATATATATATATATATATATATACACACACACAAAGCATAACAAGAGATAAAAGCTACTTATTAATATAAGGGAAACATTAATCAATGATTGCACCTCAGAGCAATGAATCCAAAGGTCAGGGGAAATTAGAAGTCTCATGAAATGAGACAAACTACAAGTAATTTGTTAGATAAACATGACAACTAATAAGCAAAATTTGAAAGAAATAAATCATAAGATATGTAAATTGCCCTGTTAGATACAAATCCTATAAAAACAGGGCAGAAATGAGCTAGTTGCTGACTGTTCTGCTTGTATGCCACACCAAGTATACAAACCCAAAAGCTACTTTCTATGACACCTAGGTAAGGGATGCTTAAAGTCCTGCTGGCATTTTAAGCTCTTCCTCTGATCAAGACCATGGGGATGGATGTGTATTTGATATTGAATCATGGGGATCTCAAGTATTTGATATTGAATCAAAGAGCAAGTTAAATGGATTATGAAGAAGCACTGAGTATTCTGGGAAAATGAGAGACAGAACCTAGGCTATGGAAGGTGCTTGCCTACGACATGCAAGGCCATGGGTTTGATCCTCAACAGCAGAAATGACAAAAGGGAATTATATGCATTGAAATGATATTTATACAAAGAACAGTGAAAGAATTAAGTAGGTTGATGCAAGAAAACTGTGCAATTCACTAAAGGTGAATGGAAACTAGGCTGCTGTCTCTAGCAGTCTAAGCAAATGATGGCACAGATCTACATAATTTGAAACACTGATACCTGAGATCTATTTTCCATGTGGCTTCTTAACTAAAAACTTGTGCTTTGAACTAGGTGTAGTAACTCATGATTACTCCAGCATCCAGAAGGCTGAGGCAGGAGGATTACAACACAAGAAGACATTGTCTCAAAAAATCCAAAAATGGGAAAAAAGAGAGACCAAGATAGATATAGAGGCAAATACAGAGACAGATAAACGAGCCATTCAGAATTGGAGCTCATAAAAAGTAACATCTATGACTTTGCTACCTCTACATGACCCAGTTTACACCATAGGAGACATCGAGTTCTCTAAGAGCCAGTGTCATGGAAACAAAAGCAATGCATTTTAGGTGTGCTATTACAGGTAAAATGAAAATTTCCTGGAGGTGACCCAGCTCCCTGAGCCTCCCATTTTCAAGTTTCCTTCTCATGCTCATTGTCACCAAAGTATAAATAGAGAGATATAAAAAGCCAACTCCTTCCTCTTGAATGAGTTGCAACATTCACAATGTCATTTCATCATGGAAACTGTCATTATCAGAAACTTTTGTCATATTGGGTCAAACTGTGTTGAATGTCAATGCTATTCTGTTATTTCTTGCAAGAACTGCATGACATAGTCTCTTGACTTCAACTCCAAGTAGAAAACAGTCTACATGATAAGGTACTAACATTAAAGATTGCCAGCCAACTCAGGTGGTTTCAATGAAAAATGTCCCACATTGGCTTATATATTTGAATACTTGGTCTCCAGTTGATCATTCTGGAAAGGTTATGGAACATTTATGACTTACAGCCTTAGGGGTGGAAATACAAAACAGGGAAAAGGTTTTACTGTCTTGACCCCACTTCTTGGACTCTGTCTCTCTTTCTGTATCTGTCTCTCTCTCTGTGTCTGTCCGTCTTTGTTTTTCTGTCTCTATCTCCCTCTGTCCCTGTCTTTCTGCCTGCCTCTCTGTTTCCACAATTATCTCTGTCTCTGTCTCTTTCTCTTCTTACTGAACATCCATGAAATGTTACCAGCCAGCTTCTTGCTCCTACTGCCGTGCTAAGACTTCCCTGCTTTTATGGAATCAAGCCCTCCTAAGCCATAAGTCACAATAAACGCTTTCTTCCTGAAGTTGCTTTTGGCATGCTCTTTTATCACAATAAGCAGAAAGTAACTAAAATAGACCAGACTTGATTTTATCTCTCTTCTGTTACCTCTTTGCCCATCATTTTTATGTGCATAAATTTGAACCACACTTTCATTTTTAAATGACAGAAAACTTTGTTTCTATTGGACTGACCTCAATTAAACTATGTCAGTTATAGAATGAGTTTCTTGGGGCTAAATTTGTGATGTTAATTTGATTATTTCACCCTCAATATTCTGGAACTTTAGGAGATAGGGATTTCTGAAAGTGCTAAATCAGTTTTGATTTCCAGAATACAGATTTCCTGTTTTATCTAAGGGGCTATACAAAGGTCAGGCTGAATCATTTAGGGTCTGTTTTCATACAAATTTGTAGACATTTCAAGGAATAAGAAATAATCTTGTTTGGACAGTTGTGCATACAAAAGTATATACATATACATGAAGAGAAAGGAGTGAGACATATTCGAGGGAAGAGAAGATTACTGGGACTTTAAATTCACATAGCAAACTTGTCCTCTCATTTTGCATTTGTCTATTGAAAGAAATCAGTATATTTTAATTCAATGGGAAATATTTGATGCAGGTCAGTCTCTCTGTTAATATTCAATAAGCAGCTCAAATAGAAAATTTTAATAGTATACCTAATCTACCCACTGGTAGTAGATAGTATGTATTTTTAAGATGTCTCTTTTGAATCTGGAGTTCCAATAGCCATAGCATTGCTATACATCAAAACTTTTATTAGTTGTGAATCTCTGTGATAAGCAGCATTCAGGTCACAGGCCTTTGTCATCAATATGAAGTTTCCCCCTGTGACAGAAATTGACAATAGCAGTAATCTATGGGTATGCAAAAATCTCTAAAAGTCAGTCATACAGGAAAGTCAATATTCACCTAACAAAGCATTAGCAGTTTCATCCACATTGGAGCCTATGGCTTCTATAGCCAAGGGCTTTCATTTTGATTTATAGTACAGGATACGAGTTCCTTCTCATGGAAAAGACCTTATGTACAAGTGAATAACAGTTGATGGCATTCATATTAGTCATGCTATTATTGCAACAGTGGGCATATGTGCCTTAACATGTAGTTAGTGTAGTTCACAAGGTTCACAAACAAGCAGGCCTATAAGTGACAACTACACTATAAAAGCCAGGTAGCATGAAAAGAGATTCCAATTCTATCTTATTTCTCCATGTTTCACAGTCAAAGCATGAGGTATGTTCAACAATACAATGTTATCAGCTGACTCTAGCATGCAATCAACAGAACTAGCAACAGGCTTTATGGTTTGGGAGTATCAGGAAACTTTTTGCTTAATAATTCATAGGAAGACCTCTCACCTCTGGTACTGAGTTATTTATTCAAACACCTTGAATTTTCTGACACTGTCATTTTCTGCTCACAGAGGTACTTTCTTTAAAACCCTCTTAACCTCCTTTTCATTCTTCTTCTAGATTCTTAAGTCAGTCAAGGGTTACCACTACATGGTGAGACATTTTTACAGAGTATGGCAAGATTTTTGAAGGTCCCACTGTACTTTATTTATAAATAAGTGTAAATTGGTCATAGACAGTTAAGAGGACACTGAAATGAAACATTATCAGGGTCAAAAAGATTACGAGATGATCTTGTCGTAGTTTCATTTCTGATAAAATAGCTTAAACAAAAACAACTTAGATGAAAGGGCAATTATTGGAATTATAATTCCAGGTAACAATTTCTCATGGTGGAAGTGAAGTCAGCAACTAGTAAAAGATATTCACCTCAAATATTCAGTCAAGATAAATAAATTCATGCATCCTTGTTTGCTTACCTGTGTCCACTTGGTTCAATTTCTCTACTCTTACAGTTTATCAACCCTACCTAGGGAATGGTTCTACTCACAGTGGGCTGATTCTTCCTACAGCAATTAACATAAGACAGTATTCCACAGACATACCCACAGTTCAACCCACTGTAGATGATTCTTTAGTGAAACTGTCCTATTTAATTCTAAATTTCATTACAACTATCAGATGGCATCACTTTTGTCAACTGCTTCATCAGAAGAGTAATGTTGAGTACAGTGGTATGAGTGGGAAACATGATGCCATTTAGCCCTCAGTCATTATGAAAGGCATACCAAAACATTTGATTTAAAGTACTCACTTATTTCCAACCAGGACTGGTCATAAAAAATAGTTGAATACAGCATATACTTAAATGTTCATGAACTGTGTAACATGCATTTCAAAAGTATAAACCTGTAGGTAAAAGAAACCAAGCAAGACCTGATTTCAAATTAATGGCAAAAGTGAAATATTATCACATGATGTAGGATAATACTTAATCGTTTGCACAACAAAAATATATTTTAGAACATGTACAAATTCAGTGTGTATGTTATTTGCGAGCATGATCTTTGAAAAATAATTTGAGAATAATAGATTGAATCCATGTCCTCAAGCATTCTAAATATGTACTCTAATCCTAAAATACTCCTTAAAACCCTGAAAAAAGTTTGAGTAGTAACTCTGAAATAAACAGTGAATCAGAAAAGAGACTTTAAATAGAGTAACATGGAGAATGAAGACTCCAAGAAAATTAAATAAGGCAATGTTAACCATCTATATCCATCTCTGCATAATGAGAAGTTAGATAAGAGTAATCAATTTGGAAAGTACAGTTGTTACCCTAAATTCATTCTCTTGTTATCCTAGATCCAGTCTCTTGAAGCAAAGTAGGAGCTTACTGGAAAATCTGATAGCCAAGTCCAGAATGCATGTATTTCAAGAAGGAAATAAAAAAAATTCTAAAATTCTTATCTGTGAATAGGCAGAAACAAAAGAGAAAGAAAGTGAGTGAGAAGACTTGTAAAGGTGTCATTTTTCATGAAGTGAATGTAATAGAAAGGAAGGGAGAAGTGATGAGGTTTGTCAGAGAAAAATGACACGGTTTCAAAAAATGAACACATGAGACAGAAATGAAACGTGCCTTGTTAGTGCAAAAATACAACTGGACTTCCAGTTAAATATCAACGGATCAAACAAGAAAAACATGGGGATGGTAAGAAAAGAAACAAATGTTGTGAAATAATCGACAAAGTTAAATTGTATGTCACAATAGACTAGAGGTTCAAAACATATCCCTCTGTGTAACACTGAAGATATTTGGGAAGAGAAGATAGATGATAGATGGTCCAGATAGACAGACAACAGATAGATGATAGTTAGGTAGATAAATAGATAGATTCTTCATATTATTGGTTATACATCAGGAAATCAAAGGCAATATGTGGGTAACAAGGTAGAATCTCAAAAATGGGAGATCATAATCCTAAAGGCTACCAAAAGCTTCAGCATCCATGAAGCCAAGAGCCTACAAATGCTCAGGAAGTAGGCATAGGGACAAGGGACTAACTCTTAACAGAATGAGGTATCAAGGATCATAAGCAAGTGTTCGTTGGCATCAAGTTAAAAACTAGCAGAAAACATTTCTAAGCTTAGACAGATATCATTAAGCATAGCAAGATATAACCAGAGTTATAACTTGCTTAGTATCCTGCTAGATATCAAAAGATTATCACTCACCCAGAGCAGCTATAGCTCCATTATTTCATTGTGGCAAAGACTGATTCTGGGTGTTATGATAGACAGTCAAGGCTATCTATCAGGGCAGCAGATTTTTCCTTTTCCAACTGTCCATATCAAAGTAGCTTGTGTGTACCAGAAAAACGTCTTTTTTTTTTCAAAATTAAATACAATCATTTACTAATACCATACATTTAAGTGAACTGGAAAATAATTTAAATTATGAAATCAAGCCAACAAGGTAAAGTGAAAGAACAGAATACATGAAACTACGGTCTGTAAGTGAAGAAACAATAGGAGTGATGAAGGAAGCCAGACTTTAGCACCTTTGTCTGCATGTGCTACAGTTATTATTAAAAGATTTTTAGTAAATATAAAGACCTGTCTGTCAGTCTTTATCTCTCTCTTCGGACCTAGTCAACACAGAAGTATGGCTTTCTCTTCTGTATAGTAGAACAAATCTTTCAAAATTCTAACAGCACAAGATACTAGATGATAGAAAATAAGTAAGTGTACTACAAGCTTTTTTTCTCAATTAGATCTAAATTTTTGTAATTCCAATTTAATAAAGTGAGGATTCTTTATTTTATGGGCTTAACAGTGGTCAGTAGATAATATTGAAGTAGCTTTATGTGCTCTGTTGCCCTCTCGTGGAAGATGGGGGACAGTACACGTTGTCTGAATAATATGAGAAAACAAAGAATGTGTCAAATTGAATTATGTGTCATGGTACAGTGGTTTTCTTCCCTTGCATTGTTTTACTGTCTCAATAATATTTCTAAAAAGTTTTTTTTTGTTTTCCATTCATCGGGTATATTGGAGCCTGGGCCTGAGCCACAGTTCAGCCAATTGTCCAGGATGACAGAGAAGACATGCAGAAAAGACTGGAGTGCAATATGCTGCGGGCACAGGGTCAAGCATGCAATGTGCCAGGCAGCCCCTTCTATAGTCCACATTCTGAAAGCCTTGGCTCTTAGTTTTATACCTAAAAGGACACTCATCAAAAGACCCAAGCTCAGGAGGCCTAGGGAGGTAATCTAGGGCAAGCAATAAATAGCATGACTTCAAGAAACAATTTCCTTTGGTCAAGTTTACCAGACTACTTCTCACTTGGATTCTCAGGCCCCAAGTCTTCTTCCTGTGGTTGTCGTACTAACTACCAAGATTTACAACCTAGAAATTTAAAGTTCCATTTATTAGGCAATTAAGTATTTTTGAGGAACTAGTAGTCTATATTATTTATTTATTTATTTATTTATTTATTTATTTATTTATTTATTTATTTATTTTTGGAGGAGCAGTCCTCAGGTTTTAGTCCAGAGTGTTTGAGTTAGTGTTATATACTACCACAACCACTTTATTTTAAACTTCTGAAATAAAATTTTTATATGTCCATTATATGTCAAAAACCCTAGCAATCGAACTTAATTGGAGGTCATTGTCTCAAAATCAAAAAAAAATGTGTTCAGAGCTGAAAGAGTAAATTTCTCCAGGGTTCAGAATATTCCAGAGCACAAAGAGAAAAACAGATGCCGATTTTGGGAGTCCTGACTCAGTGATCTCCTCAGAGCTACACGGAGGATGAGGAAATATCCGCAGGTTTTTAGATAGGAGCTCTGTGGAAGACCCCCTCAGCAGAGCCAGATAGTCAGCAGACTGCGTGGGAGGTGCAGGAGTTTGCTTCCTTTTTGTCAGTGGCTAGAGATTTGCAACGTGATTAAACAGGGAGGGAGGAGCTAAAGTTGGCTTGCAAATTTCCCAGAGGGTGGAGTCTGATCAGTTGTTAGAATTCATCAGGCCTGAGACCACCTGGCTAGTGACAAAGAAATATCAAGCATCCCCTGAGAAGGCACCAGAAGCTGAGGACCCTGTCAGGATCTGAGCAGGTGAGCAGAGATGCCTTGGCATGGTCGTGTAGAGAAATGTACATTCACTGCTGTTTCTCTTTTTTTCCCAAACTGAACTACTCTCTGCTACTAGGGTGCAGTCCTTTGGAGATATCTCTTCCTGGCTTGTTGTTTTGTGGAAATTATCTTCATAAGCAAAACTAGCACAGCCTCCCTCAGTTCCCATACCTTTAAGCCCAGTATAAGAAAAGACCTTAAAGAACATAGTGAGACAAAACACTGCAGTTCATCTACTAAACTTGATTACATGCAGGCTAGCCCTGTAGTTATGCTAGTTTAAATAGTCAGAATAAATCCAGATGAGGAAAAGACACGTTTAAATAAGCTTTATGATTTCTGGTTTTGTGTTTTTGTCCTGTGCTGTTGTTAGCCACATTAACATTTACAAAAGCGAAAGTATCTCTCCGAGAGTGGAGTTTCTTCCTCTTTTATTTCTAAAGCATTTGCTTAAGAATAGGAAGTCTTTTTTATTTTTTTTTTTCTGTGTTTGATAAACAGTTTTTGTTTCCAATGTTCACTAGATTAGGAACTTAGGGACAAACACAAGGATCTTCTACTTCTTTGCTTGGCTAGTTGTACTGTGTTGTCACATAATTCTCAATGACATTCCCACAGAAGCATGCTTTGTGTACCTGTATATAAACTTTGTATTTTCACAATGAAGAATGACATTCTATGAATGTATATTTACCAGCTAATAAACTTTGAAAGAGGCATTCATGTCCTCACTTCAGAATGGGAATGACCCATGGCTGTGTAAAGATTAACTGTTGAATACGGGGACATTTATTTAACTGGTTAACCTTAGACCAGTAGGGTCAGGAGGAGATCTGAACTCTGCTATTCTTTACAAATGATCAACTTTTAGTAAATACAACCTTTCAACTGTAGACATTTAGCAACATAAATAAAACTATAAAGATACAGTTTTCAAATTTTCACGTTTATAATTGAGGATGAAATCAATTTCCATCAAAACACATTGATATTTAAATTGACTTGATGCTAAACACAGTCTACTGGGAAAAAGTTTAATTAAACATTATTTTATATAACAATGACCAAAGAGTGTTCAGGTGATTTGTCTGCCAGCACATGACAAGTTTGTCTAACCTTTGTAAAATCAAACCATGCTAAATACATGAAATATAACAGTTATTTTAAACTAAGAATTAATGTCCTCATTTTCAAACAAATCATGTCAGTTTACTTACAAATGATAAGCCTAAACAGGGCATAAAATTTTGTTTTGAAGCACTAATTGTCTTAGCTGGTGGTATGAATGCAAAATTAAGCAACAATTAGTATGAGCTAATCAAGAGCTATCTTGGGGTGAGGGCCTTGAATGCCCATTGCAGCCTATTGGAGCTGTAGACAGAGGGATAATTGGGAAAGAGACACTATTTCAGAGAAGACATTGTCCAGTATCTCCTCCTACCTCAGGTGTAACAAGCCCAGAGGTGGAAACAGCCACACTTTTGCCTGAAGGGGTTAGAATTTAAAATATTAAAATAAAGACATATAGTCCTGTACCTGTAATTCAGGAAGTAGGAGAGTCATGGGCTTCACATAAGCCTGGGCTGCATCATGATGCTCTGTCTCCAAGTATTTTTTTAAGAAGAAATTGATTCACATATAGACTATGCTGCTGTGTAGACTTTGTGTGGAATTGAAAAGAGAAACAAGAGAAAAGGGGATTAAGCTAAAACCATTGATTTTAAAACTCAGGAAACAGGTTACAAGAAATGGGAGGCTCCTCTGAGCAGGCTTTTCTCCCTCTAAGCAGGGAGTTTTCTCCCTCTGAGCAGGGGTTTTTCTCCCTCTGAGCAGGGGTTTTTCTCCCTCTGAGCAGGGGGTTTTCTCTATGCATCTGACTACATGCTTCTTCAGGAGACGCTCAGTTTGCCCTACACTCTCAGACACACTTAACAAAAACTGCATTGGCCGTTTTTTGAATACGTTATAAAGGCTTTGGCCTCTAGATTAAGGTAAATGACTCTAACTCCTTAGTATTGTTACAAGGACTAAATAGATGTAAATGCAAACATACTAACACTTTTCTTGTTTGTTTTAGGATTGAGTCTGGCTAGGTAGTCAAGGCTGGTCTTGAACTCATGATCCTTCAGTCTTTTCCTCAGTAAGATTACTATGGTAATAGATATGTGTAACTGTGGCCATCATGATTTACTTTGTATGTTGTTCACATGCTTTGTCATGAGGTCAGAAGGATTATTTTACTTTTTCGGAGCTATATGCCTGAGCCATAGTAGATGCTCAATAAACATTTATTGAATTGGTGGTTGAATAACTACCAGTCTTCTTACATTTAGAAAGTCTCTACATTTGTTCACATAAATTATTATCTTTTTTTTCTCATATTGTTTTGTTGCATGTTAAAATATGTGTAAGTAACTAGGAAGACCATTTTTAGATTGTTGTAGAGGAATAGGCCTATGTGAAATCTAGGAAGGGTCTATATTCCAGGCTCTATATGAAAGAATTACATCAGAGGCCTGTGTGGTCTGGATGGAATATAGAAAGAATGTTAAGAATGTTAGTATACACAAATAGTCCCAGGATTCAAAAGGCAATGGTAGTTTATTCCCTAAGACAGAAACAGTGTGAAAGCAGACGCAGGAAGCAGAGCTCAGTAAGGAGTTAGTGTCACACAGGAAGAGACCTCTGAGATGAGTTAGAGGCAAAATGACCCAAAGTGAGGAAGAGTTACCAACATGAGTCAGAGTGAGGATGTGTCCAAGTCTCATGATAAAAACACAGTCTCTCAACTCAGAGCAGAGTCAGTTACAGCAGGCGATATGAGGCAAGCACTCTGAAGCAGGCAAAAGGAGGAAAAGACACAGAGACAATGAAGCAAGAGGCTGACTGAGGCTGTATGGAGCAGTGAGTTACAGAAACAGACTGGGCAAGAGACACAGAGGCAGTTTGGCATAAGTCAATATCAAATAGGAAGAGTTAATCAGTTTGAAGCTGAGCAGAGCAGTTCAGTCTGGGGCAGAGAGTCAACTAGAGTCTGTGAAGTCAGAAGAGTTCAGTTAGAAACAATACGCTGGTTCAGAAGGTCAGTATGAACCAGTCAACTTGGAGAAGAGTTTGAACCAGAAAAGTTAGTTGAGTTCAGTACTGCTTTGGGTTCAAAAGGAGCTTAGCCAGCAGTAAAGCCTCAGAAATAGATTAGATTGTAAGGAGGCTTAAATGCTCTGGGTCTCCAGGTTAGAACCAGTGATTGAATTAGGCCAAATAATAAAAAGCTTTGGCCCAGATTCAACGTCTCTATCTGGTGAATTTACGGCCACATGTTGCTACTGTTGTTGTTATATAAGACAGGGTTTTATGATGTTGTACAAAATTGCCTGGAACTCACTGTGTAGCCCAGGGTGATATTGAATTCAAGTCAATCCCCTGCCTCAGCCTTCCTAGTGCTGAGATTAGAGGCATGTGCTAACACTCCGAGTTTCATTTGTAGGTATTTCACCAGTATTTCACAGATTGAAGGAATGATAGCAACATTAAAATGTGGCTACAGAAGATTGCACAGGGTTAACAAATGCTCCCTGTGAGGACACTAGAGTGCTGCTCAAAATATGACAATGAAACTGATCTCAGAAATGAAATAATCTCTCAGAATTTCCTTGTCCCCAAAGAAATATCAACGTGGCAGCTCTCCAAATAAAATCCCAAGCATAAGGCAAACTCTTGACTCTGAGTTTCACTAATAGTGTTAGAGAATTGTTGTCCCTGTGGTCACAGTGAAAGAGGGCACATTCTCCTAGGAGCAGATTATTGCTCATGTCACATAGTTCACCAGGCTGTTTGACTTCTCTTACTCAGCTGACATTTTGTTTTAGGGCATAGTCTACATAAACAACGTCACTTAGCAATGGAGTAACCATTGTAAGAAAATAAACATGATGCAGTCCCTGTGGAATACACTTTAACAAAACTGACAAGAACCCATTGTAACAGATCTGTGATAGGACACACCTCACAGCAGGGTCACAGAACACTCCAGGAGGATTAGGAGCGCCTTCAAATAGGCTCCTGGACCTTTGCACACAGCTTGCTGCATGACAGGGTTCTGTGACTCTCAACACAGGATCAGCCTATATTTGTTAAGAGTCTTCACTCTTTAGTCCCCAAAATCAGTGACCTTATTTGTTGCTGGAATCATGATTTAATAATCAGTACTTCTCTTTTACTTTGAAAATAAAAATGAGTCTCTTGTGGCCATATGCTCTTGATCCCCAGTATTTCATAGCTTCTCTTTGATTCTTTGAAATTCATGATACTGTTTCTACCTGAATGAATCAATCTCTGTCATAGTTCAAATTCTTGGAACAATTTGGTATTATACTCAGCTAAATACTATGCCCACCCCCTGGAGAGAATTGCTGCAAATCACTCACAAACAGCAAATACATGGTCAAATGTTCAGGCAAAGTCTAACCAAATGTGACCTTGCAACTAGTCAGATCAAGGGAGAGACACAGTCATTTATATTCAAGTTTCCTACATCAAAAGATACTCCAGTAGGACTCAATTAAAAATCAAGTTGTAGGCACAGCATGCAAGCATGTTCTATCTATCTCATCCACACATGTACCTAAATAAATATAGTACCTGAAATAACATATCCATTATTATAAGATGTGTGCTTGTAAATGTTACTGATGCTTAGAGCTAGATGGACTACTTTTAGTAGAGACAACATGACTGAGTTGAAGAAAAATGTGGTGTTTGATTTTGGTCATTGAAAAATGCCTGGGATCTGAACATACAGGGGTAAAAGCAGCATGATTTGGGGAAAGAAAGTAGAGTGAGAAAATTCACAGAGATAGATAGTCTTGTGAGAAAGATACATGGTAACATTATGGCAAGACACTGAAAGTATCATCATTTCAGCTATTGTTTAAGACTGTATTTTGGTTAGACTCGACTAGAAAAGGAAGGATAGAAGATAAAATGCAGTTTTAAAGCTTCTCCCATGCCAGTTTTGAACTCTACCCAATCTCAGCTCAGTGTGAAGTGAAAAACAAAAGTCACACACACTCTACATTGCAGACTCAGATGGCAGTGGCCACCTTAGCATCACTCGCTACATGTTCAATACTTATAAAATCGAATATTTTCTATGTAGGACTCTGAATTCTCTCACTAAGGAGTAACCTTTGTCACCCTGTCTATTTTTTGTTACCAAATGTATCATGAACTCAGTCTTCCCGTTTTAAAATCCTTTAAGATCTTAAAATTTTATTTATTATCACTAGTATTAGTAATTGTGTGTGTGTGTGTGTGTGTGTGTGTGTGTGTGTGTGTGTGTGTGTGTATGTGTGATTTATGTATGTTAGTATGGACAGAGGGGCTTTAAATTTAAATTGTTTCTGCCAAGATCACACTCTAGGCTAGTTGCCCCAGGGGACTCTGGGTAGTTTTCCTGTTTCCACCTCCCATCTTATTATAGGAGTACTACGATTACAGATGTATGTCACCACATCTGGCTTTTTTCATTCTGTTTCTGAGAATCAAACCCAAGTTGAAAGACTTATGCAACAAGTACTTTGATTTGCTTAGCCATCTCTCCAGCTACCTATTAAATTATTATAATTCTCCCTTTTAAATTACTATAATTCACAATACATACTGATTTTCATTTAATGCATATTTATATAATGTAATTTTAACTCTTCAGTTTTATGCTAAGTAAGCAAATTTTCTATTCAACAAGTATCACAAAGCCTCTTTCACCCACAGAAGTTCTCCATGACTAACATCCGCTGTTGTCTACTTCACTCTATTTCACCCCTCAACCCTACAGGGTATGGGTTGACCAGGCTACAATGATCTCCTGCTCTGGATCTTTCACTAACTATCATCTTCCTCCAAATTGAGATCTTCATCATGATTAAGGCACATGGTCCCACTGAGGTTGATCAGCTAAACAGAAGCTGCATCCTATTATTCTGTCCCCTTAGAACTTAAAATTACCTACAATATTTACTACAGTATTTATCCCCCCCCCTTCTTTCACAAAATGGAAATTCTGCAAGAATTGGCAGTTACAGCCTTATCTGCTGCCCTTTCACCATGTCAGAGTCCCATGAAAGGAATCTGAAAAGGATGTGTCTTAAAGGCATAACTGGGGGAATATATAGATGAAGATAACAGAAGTACCACATGTAAATCAAAGAAGTCTAAGGAGAATATGGTTATCTTTAACATCTTTCTTACTCGATTTCAAAAACCTAAAATTGAGGGGAAATATAAATGAATAAATTAATGAATGAATGAAGTTAAAATGAGATTAAACCTTCATTGTCAGGCTAGTGAGATAGCTCAACTGATAAAAATGCTTTGCTACACAGGCTGGCAGCCCAAATTGAATACCCAGACCTGCAGTACAAAGAGAGAACTGATTCCTAGCAGTTTATCTCCAACATCTATACATGCTCAGTGACAGTTAGTGTCCCCATACATATTATACATATGCTGTGTTAATTAAATTTTTTAAAAAAGTAAATTAAAAAAAAGTTAAAATTCAATAAATAATAAACTTCAGTGGCCCTCAGAAACATGAAATGAATTTCCTCAAACATCAGAGAATTCTCAACGATTATGAAACAGAGTAGACTGTGATTTCAAGAAATACCACAGGGTCATTGAGAAGCAGCAGGTGGCTCAATTGCTCTAGTATCATATTGAGGGAAAGAAGACACTCAGAGATAATTTGCTTTTCCATCAATAATTTGCATATACACTAAAGAATCTTTTTAAGCTTTTAGTTATCCACAGTTTTAAAATGTTACATGAAGAATTAGGTACCTTCACTTAAAAAAAAAATCTGTCTTCATTGTCACATCCTAGTAAAATAGCTAGACAGAACCAGATCAAACAATAAATGTGTGGTCTGGTTTTTTCAAATAAGAATGGAATGAGGGTAGAGAGATGGCTCAGAGACTAAGTTCTCTGCTTTTTTTGTAGAGAACATGGCTTTCCTTCCCAGCACCAACATGGCTTAACAGATGCCTGTAACTTGAATTCCAGGGAACCAATGCCCTCTTCTGGCCTCCATGGACACTGCACACATGTGATGCACATACATACAGGCAGACAAATAATCACACACAAAAAGTAAAAATAAATAAATTCTAAAATTAGAAAATAATGGAATGAGGAGAGTAAAGGAACTATTTGCCATACAAGAGTGACAACATGATGCAGATCTGCAGAATGCATGGAAAAGTCTAGGTGCAGCATCATGCATCTGGAACCCCAGTATGAGGGAAGGATGGGGACTGTCAGGCTTCTGGAGCTCACTAGCAAGCTAGCCTAAACTACTAGTCAGCTTCAGGTTCAGCGAGAGCCCTTGTGTCATGAATGTAAGACTGAGATACCAACATTGACCTTCAGCTTCCACATGCACACACACAGATTTACAACCCAGAAACACACAGCACATACACACAGAAAAACACATGCCTACATGCATGCATACATATATACATGCACCTCACACCCCATAAAAGCAAATACAAAATCAAAAAATAACATTAACAACAAAAATAAACTCTTCTTCAGTCTTAGCACTCTTTGTTTTTGTTTTTTGTTTATTTAGACAAGATATCATTATGCATCTCTGTTTAGCCTGGAAATCTCTATGTAATCCAGGTTAGCCTCAAACTTACAGAGGTTTGTCTCTGCCTCCCTATTGTGCCACTGTACATAAAGTATTTTCAGACATCTCTGTGTTACTATTTTCATATCTATCTATCTATCTATCTATCTATCTATCTATCTATCTATCATCTATCTATCTCACTCAGGCTGAGATATTAGGCAAGTAATTATATTATTCCTTCTACTGTGTGGGTCACAAGAATGAAACTTAGGTTTTCAGGCTTGGCAGCAAGGGTCTTTATTCTTGGTGCCCAATCTCCAGCCATTTTTGTTTGTTTAATTTGGAGGGGGGGGGCGCTGGGTTTAAGTATGTAGCCATCCCGCTTTGACACTCACTGTGTAGCCCAAGCTGCCTGTCTCTGCAATCTTCTTGCCTCAGCCTTCCAGTTCCAGGATTACAGGTGTGTACTACTACCCCTATCTGCAATTCTGTTGTTTCTGAAGTTTCAAAAATGGGAATCTTAGTTTAAAACCATGGTGCACCCTCTAAAGAGCTAATATTCTGCAGAGCAATGATGATGGCTAGATTGTCTCATCATTTTACTTCCTTCTTAGATAACAGTGTGTGATGGAGCCCTCACCTCTTGAATGCCCTGCTGATACAGTGCAGCGCATCGCAGCTGAACTCAAATGCCACACAACAGATGAGAAGGTTGCCCTCCGATTGGACGAGGAAGATAAACTGAGGCATTTTAGGGACTGTTTTTATATTCCCAAAATGCAGGATCTGCCTTCAAGTAAGAATAATGGGAAGGGTTTTATAAATCAAGTCAGTAATTAATTAATTTCTGCTAAAGAGTGTGATTGTCATAAGTCTTTGAAAACCATTGTTCATTACGTAACAGAGCTGTTACAAATGTTTCTGAGAAAATAGCAGGGCCCAGTGCTACTCAGTCAACCCACCCACCTAAGCCCATATTCTTTATGTTTCTTATCCTTTCCTGAATGTAATGCTCAAGGGGTGCTTATGCTGTCATCCACTTCTCTGAACAATACAGCGGCTGATTGAAAAGTATAGGCAGAGACGTTTCCTTGTTCTCACCACTTAAGCACAAAGCAATTCTTTTCAAAGCAATATTAGAACATCTCTTATCTTATGGTATCTCATTGATGATAGCGTGGTGCTTGTCTGAGAGCTAATGCATCTATGGCTGGGAGTACTCGGAGGCATATAATGTGAATAGCTATTGTTGCCTGTGTAAGAAAAGCCAACAAATGTAAGAGCTACAAAGAAAACCCACATTGCATTTCTAGATATGACAAAGTGATCTGAATTTTATGTTTCGGGGAAAATTTCTATGATTTTAAACATGAGTAGCATGAAAACATGAAATATGAAGTATCTTGTATCCAGCACCGTTGCTTTATATTAGTGAAAACACTACAAGGTTGACTGGAATGAATCACAAAATCAGCTTCACATTCAGTCTGGCTTCCTTTATTTTTTACTTCAAACTTAATAAAAGTACAATTTTGAATATTCACAATCCAAGAACCTCCACTAGCATTATTTCGGTTTAAGATTGGGTCACATTCTTTCACTTGGCTTACACTGTATGAACACCCCTGTGAAATGTGATACCTACAGGATCAATCGATATGTGTGTGACTTGACTGCTATGCCTAGCGTCTGATGTAATTTTGGAAAGGTGAAGACAGGTGGATCTCTGTGAGTTCAAGACTAGCCTGGTCTACAGAGTGAGTTCCAGGACAGCAAGAGTTACAATAGAGAAACTCTATTTTGACCCCCCCTCAAAAAAAAAGGAAAGAGGAATGCAAGCTAGGTGTCACATGATAAATATACTTGTCTCAGAATTGTACACTTAAAAATAGATATGATATTAAATTGTAGTTTGTGGATTTTAACACATTGTTTTTCTAAGTGCTACAAGTAAATGTTTCTGGGGCTGGAGAGGTGGCTCAGTGATTAGGAGTACATACTGCTTTTCCAGATGATTAGAGTTTGATTTCCAGCATCCATATCAAATGATTTACTACTGCCTATAATTCCAGGCGCAGGGGAATGCAACACTTCTGGCCTCTCTGGCCTCTGCACTTATGTTCACAGACCCACACAGAGGCAGACAGACATAATTTTTAAAATAATTTATTTTGTTTAAATAAAAGTTTCTTTTTGAAAAATAGCATTGCATATATAATCATTTAAGAGTAGATACCATTGTCCCGATTCTAAGAATAACACCTTAGAGTTTTGTTGAACAGGTTTTCTTGGGCAAGTCATTGTTAATTCTTAAAGAAAATGATTAGAGGAATGTCAGATTGATTCAATAAATAATTTAAGTTTGTTTTAATATATAAAGTTTCATATAGTAAAAAAAAAATTAGTTCATTAAGACCAAGCATGATTTCCTCACCAGAAAACTGAAGGTAAGCAGGGACTTGATTAGAAATCCTGTTTCTGATTTCTGGCCCCAGAATTTCTGAATCAGAGCCTTAGGTTGAGGCCTTTGTCACCTATTCTAATAAGAATGGGTTGTATACAGAGGTGGATCAATTTATCTCCATTATTGTATTCTCATTCTGTGTGTGCCTTTCTCTAAGGAGTCACCCATTCAACAAATATTTCTTCATGATTTTCTATATCTGACTCACTTTTCCCTAAGAGAAGTAGGTATTTATTGCGTGCTTTGAGAAACTTTTATAGAAACTTTAACATGGTGACATCTGCGTAGGGATGATAAGGAAGAATGTGAGCCCTGTGTAAAGTAAGCCGAGGAAGAGCTAAGGATTGTACTATTCAAATAAAACAGCACCAAACTCAGGAACAAATAATGATGGCTTCTCTTTTGTGATTATTTTTACTGAATATAGACTTATAAAAAAATCAATTTTCCAAGAACATAGAGCAATGACATAGCAAGTCATTCTGAGAGACTGATTTAAAACCTAAAGCAATGTTTCTTTAAAATGCGGAGCAATGAGAAACAAAGACAGGCAATTCAAAGAGGCTTAGCCAAGAGAAAGCAACAGGGCTCCTGATGGTAGAATTTCATTTGTTTTGATTTTGTGCTACAAGATCTTGCTCTGGTGCCCTGTCTGGCTACAAACTGATGGTTGTCCTCAAATCTCCCAAGTGCTGGGATTATGGGTATGTGCCACAGTTTCCAACTCTGATAGTGTATACCTTAGAATCTCAAGAAAGCACTAGATTTATTGACCTGATAATTTATGGGTTTAGATGTTTAACTTTTGCAGTCCTTTATATACCTAGACATTAATACCCCAGACATTAATATCCTGTCTGAGGTGTAGTTGTCAAAGATTTTTCCAATCTTTTCTCAATGTCTTGCCTATGCTTTGGCCTTGAAGTGTTTTGCCTATTGTTTCCTCTAAGCAGTGTCAAAGTTTCGGGTCTTCAAGTTCTTTGGTGCATTTTGAGTCGATTACTCTGCATATTGGAGGTAAGCTTTCAGCTTTAAAGACTGTAAATGCAGAAACACATATAGAAATCCTACGTTGTCTAGCACCATTCATTAAATTCTGTTTTTCCTTCATTTGTTAATAGTTGAGGATTTCATATATGAGTTCACCGTTTTTACACCATTTCACCTCTCTTCTCATTCCATCTCTTCCTGTACTCCATAACCCTCCCTCAAATCTTGACCTATATATGTTTTATAAATAAATGAAGCTATGTGTGTGTGTGTGTGTCTATCAAATACATCCATATATTTTAATATCCTTTGTCAAATATTAGATCGTAGAATTGTTTTCTGGGTCCCCTATTCTGTTGGTCTGTATGTCTGTTTATGTGCAGGTACCACGCTGAATTTGCTACTGTGGCTCTGTAATATAACTTGAAATTACGTTCTACAGTACTTCCAGCATAGCTCTTTGTAAGAGTTGTTTTTGCTTCCATTTGCTATTCATGGCATTTTCCAAATTTATAAAAAGAAACAACACTTTAATTTTTACTTTTTTTATTTTAATTTTTCTTCTCTTATACAGCTTATAGAATAGAATACATCCCAGGCCTCCTCCCCCCCTCCCTTCACCCTGCCCCATCTCCTTCCATCTCTGCAGATCTACATCCACAAACTAGCCACTGGAGTCCCTTTCTTCTCCCCAGAAAAGAACTGTTCCCCCAGAGTTAGAGCACAATCAGGGCATGGCATAGCAGGAAGGAACAAGGCCAGGCACCAATCCCTACATCAACAGTGGGCTAGGCAGCCCAGCAGGAGAAAAAAGGACTCAAGGGTCTGTAAAATGGTCAGAGACACCCCCACTTCAGCCTGTAGGAGTCTTTGAAGAACACCAATTTAGACATTCATGTGATGTATTTAGGGAATCCTACAGCTTCTGTGTCTATGGCTTCAGTCTCCGTGGGTTCCTAAGAGTACTAGTCAGTTGACAATGTGTTCTCCTGGTGTCCTCAGTCCCTCTGGTTTCCACCATCCCTTATCTCCCTCTTCCTTAGGGTTCCCCAATCTCTGTATAATGTTTGGCCCTGGGCCTCTCCAGATGCTCATCTCAGCTGCTGAGGGGACCTATCTGGAGGACTTGGTTAGGTGCTGTGAGCAGAGTATGGCATCATTAGAAATCATCTTTGGGTTATCTAGTCTCTGGTTCCTGGCCTGGCCTGGAGTTTCAGGCAGGAGTTCCCTTTTTTATCATTTCTGGGGAGCCTCCATATTGATTTTCATAATGGCTGTACAAGTTTGCATTCCCACCAGCGATGGTGATTCCTCTTGCTCCACATCCTCTCCAGCATGAGCTGTCCTTTTTGGTATTGATCTTAGTTATTCTGAGAGGTGTAGGATGGAATTCAGTTGTTTTGATTTGCATTCACTAATGGCTAAGGATGTTGAACATATCTTTAAGTGTTTCTCAGCCATTTTAGATTCCTCTTTTGAGAATTCTTTGTTTAGATCTAAACCTCATTTTAAAATTGGATTATTTGTTTTCTTGATGTTTAGTTTCTTGAGTTTTTTTTGTAGATTTTGGATATTAGCTCTTTATAGGAAGTGGAGTTGGTGAAGATTTTTTTTCCCATTCTGTAGGCTGCTTTTTTGTCATGTTGATGGTGTCTGATACCTTACAGAATCTTTTCAGTTTCATGAGGTCCCATTTATTAATTGTTGATCTTAGTGCCAGAGCTTTTGGTGTTCTGTTTAGAATGTTGTCTCCGATGCCAATGGGTTCAAGAATATTCCCCAATTCCTATTCTATCAGATTCAGTGTATCTGGTTTTATGTTGTTGAAGTCCTTAATCCACTTGGACTTGAGTTTTGTGCATGTTGATGAATATGGATCATTTCAGATTTTTCTAAATGCAGATATCCAGGTAGATTATCACCATTTGTTAAAGATGCTTTCTTTGTTCCATTGTATATTTCTGGCTTCATTATCAAGATCAGGTATCCATAAGTGTTTGGATTTATGTCTGAATCTTCGATTCAGTTCCGTTGACCAACATGGCTTTTTTAATGCCAATACCATGCAGTTTTTATTGCTGTGGTTCTGTAGTAAAGCTTTTGAACAGGAATAGTAATACTCTCAGAGGTTCTTTTATTTTTCAGGATTATTTCAGTTATACTGGTCTTTTTGTTTTTCTATATGAAGTTGAGTATTGTCCTTTCAATGTCTGTAAAGAATTGTGTTGGGATTTTGATAGGGATGGTATTGAATCTGTAGATTGCTTTGGGTAAGATGGTCATTTTTACTCTGTTGATCCTACCAATCCAGGAGCATGGGAGATCTTCCCATCTTCTGAGATCTTCAATTTCTTTCTTCAAAGGCATGAAATTTTTGTCATACGAATCTTCACTTGCTTGGGTAGAGTTACCCCAAGATATTTTATGTTATTTGTGGATATTGTGAAGGTAGTTGTTTGCCTGATTTCTTTCTTAATCCATTTGTCATTTGTATATAGGAGAGCTACTGATTTTTTGTTGTTGTTGTTGTTGTTGATCTTGTAGCCAAGCATTTTGCTGAAGTTGTTTATCAGCTGTAGGAGTTCCCTGGTAGAATTTTTGGTGTCATTTTTATAAGCAATCATATCATCTGCAAATAAGGGTACATTGACTTCTTCCTTTCCAGTTTCTATCTCCATGATCTCCTTTTTGCTCTATCTAGGATTTCAAGTACTATATTGAATAGGTATGGGGAGAGAGAATAACATTGCTATTCCTGATTTTAATGGAGTTGCTTTGAGCTTCTTTCTATTTAATTTGATCTTGGCTGAGGGCTTGCTGTAAATTGCCTTTATTATGTTTAGGTATGTCCCTTGTGTCCCATATCTATCCAATAATTTTATCATGAAAAAGTGTTGGATTTTGGCAAAATCTTTCTCAGCATCTAGTGAGATGATCACGTGTTATATTTTTTCTTTCAGTTTGTTTATGTGATGGATTACATTAATTGATTTTCGTATGTTGAACCATCCCTGCATCTCTGGGATGAAGCCTGCTTGATCATGGTGGATGATCTTTTTGATGTATTCTTGGTTTCAGTTTGCAAATATTTTATTAAATATTTTTACATCTGTATTCATGAGAAAGATTGGTCTGTAATTCTCTTTCTTTGTTGAATCCTTGTCTGCTTTTTATACCAGGCTGATCATTGCCTCATAGAATGAGTTTGGCAGTCTTCCTTCTGCTTCTATTTTGTGGAATAATTTGAGGAGTAGTGGTGCTAACTATTCTTGGAATGTCTGATAGAATTCTGTAGTAAAACCATCTGGCCCTGGGCTTTTTTTGGTGGGGAGATTTTTAATGACTGCTTCTGTTTCCTTGGAGGTTATAGGACTGTTTAAATTGTCTATCTGATCTTGATTTAACCTTGG
Source organism: Cricetomys ansorgei (assembly GCA_026225945.1). NCBI lineage: Eukaryota > Metazoa > Chordata > Mammalia > Rodentia > Nesomyidae > Cricetomys > Cricetomys ansorgei. The sequence continues at coordinate 92,702 of JAMJFZ010003721.1, read as the reverse complement.
AAGGTGGTATCTATCTAGAATATTGTCCCATTTAGTTTAGATTTTCCAATTTTGAAGCGTATAGATTTTTAAAATATGACCTAATGATTCTTTGGATTTCCCCAGTGTCTGTAGTTCTATCCCCCTTTTCATTTCTAATTTTGCTGATTTGGATATTTTCTCTGAGTGTTTTGATTAGTCTGGATAAGGGTTTGTTTGTCTTGTTGATTTTCTCAAAGAACCAACTCTTTGTTTCATTGATTCTTTGAATTGTTCTCTTTGTTTCTATTTTTATGTTTCTATTTTATTTTGATTTTAGCCCTCAGATTGTTTATTTCTTTCTGTCTGCTACTCTTGGGTGTGATTACTTCTTTTTGTTCTAGAGCTTTCAGATGTGCTATGATTTGCTAGGATGTGATCTCTCCTCTTTTTGTGGTAGGCACTTTGTGCTTTGAATTTTCCTTTCAGCACTGCTTTCATTGTGTCCCATGATTTGGGTATGTTGTTGATTCATTTTCATTGAAATCTAGAAAATCTTTAATTTCTCCCTTTATTTCTATTGTTCAGCAGGGAGTTATTCAGTTTCCATGAGTTTGAAGACTTCCTGTTGTTTCTGTTGTTGAAATCCAACTTTAATCCATGGTGGTCTGATATGATGCAGGATAGCTATTTTAGCTATCCTGTATCTATGGAGACTTACTTTGTGGCCTAAGATGTAGATTTTAGAGATTTCATGCTGTGATATTAAAACATTATATTCTTTTGTGTGGGGGTAAAATGTTCTGTAAATATATGTTAAAACTGTTAGGTTTATAACATCTGTTAGCTCCAGTGTTTCTCTGTTAAGGTCTTGTTTGATTGACCTGTCCATTGGTGAAAGTTGAGTATCAATGTGTGTTTTAAGCTTTAGCAATGTTTCTTTTATAAATGTGGGAGCCCTTGTGTTGGGGGCTTCGATGTTTACAATTGAAATGTTGTCTTGGTGTATTATTCTTTTGATGAGTATGAAGTGTCTTTGCCCATCTCTTTTGCTTACTTGTGGTTTGAAGTTTATTTTGTTAGATATTAAAATGGCTACTCCAGATTGCTTCTTGGGTCCATTTGCTTGGAGAATCTTTTCCTAACGCATTGTTCTGAGGTAATGTTTATCTTTGATGTTGTGTTTCTTGTATGCGGCAGAAGTATGGATCCTGTTTTCATATCTATTCTGTTAATCTTTGCCTTTTTATTGGGGAATTGAGTACATTGATATTGAGAGATATCAATGATCAATGACTGTTAGGACCTTTATTTTGTAGTTGTTGGTGTTCATGTGGGGGGGGGGGCGGGTTTGTATGTAGCTGTGTGAATGTTTGTGCCTTCTTTCTTTTGATTCTGGTGGGTTGAAGTTATTTATTTCTTTTGTTTTCATGGGTGTAGTTAGTTATCCTTCTTGGGTTAGAGTTTTCCTTCTAGCATCTTCTGTAGGGCTGAATTTGTGGATAGATATTGTTTGAATTTGAATTTGTCATTGAATTTTTTGTTTTCTCCATCTATGATAATTGAAAGCTTTGCTGAATATAGTAACCTAGGCTGGCATTTGTGATCTCTTAAAGTCTGTAAGATATCTGTCTAGGCCCTTCTTGCTTCTATTGTCTCCATTAAGATGTGATACGTTTACCTTTATATGTTACTTACTTTTTTTCTCTCACAGCTTTTAGTATTCTTTATTAATACTGCATGTTCAATGTTTTGATTATTATGTGACAAGGTGACTTTCTTTTCTGGTCCAGTCTATTTGGTATTCTGTATGCTTCTTGTAACTTAATGGGAATCTTCTTATTTAGGTGTGGAAAGTTTTCTTCTACGATTTTGTTGAAAATGTTTTCAGGCCCTTTGAGGTGCGATTCTTTTCCTTCTTCTATTCCTATTATTCTTAGATTTGGTCTTGTCATTGTGTCCCTGATTTCCTTGATGTTTTGTGTTAGCTATTTTTTGGATTTAATGTTTTATTTTACTGATATCTCCAGTTCTTCTATAATATCTTTAACTCCTGAGATTCTGTCTTCCATCTCTTGTATTCTTTTGCTGTAGCTTGTCTCAGTAGTTTCTGATCACTTTCTTAGACTTTTTATTTCCAAAATTCCCTCTGCTAGTGTTTTCTTTATGGCTTCTATTTCCATTTTCAGTCTTGAACAGTTTTGTTCATTTCCTTTATTTGTTTGCTTGTTTTTTCTTGACTTTCTTTAAGAGATTTATTCATCTCTTCTAGTTTTCTGTTCGTTTTGCTGGTTTTCCTTTATAAATTTACTCAATTCCTCCCATTGTCTGTTTGTCTTTTTGTCTATTTCTTTGAGTATTTTATTAATTCCTCTTTAGGGGCCTCTGTTATCTTCATAAAGTTGGTTTTGATATCTTTTTCTTGTCCTTCAGCTGTATCAGGGTATTAGAGTCTGTTGTAGTAAGTAGTTGAGTTTTGGTGGTGACATATTTACCTGGTTGTTATTAACTATGCTCTTATGTTGGCATTTAGGCATCTGGTTAATTTGTCAGTTGGGTCTGCAATGGTATTGGGTTCCTTGCTTGAGTTCATGGGTTGGGGAGGTGGAGATGGAGGAGAGTGGGTTGGGGCTTCAGAAGAGTGGGTTGTTGGAACAGAATCAAGTGGACTTTAGGTGCCAATCTCACCTGATCAATCTGCTGGCTGAGTTTGCAATGGTGCTGGGTTCCTTGCTTGGATTAGTGGGAGGGGGAGGGGGGTTGGAGGAGTGGGTAGCCTGGGCAGGACCAAGTGGGTTGCAGGTAGGGATCTCACCTAGTCAGTCCACTGGCTGGATCTGCAATCAACTTTCATTTACTTAGCTTTTTGATCTTGGAAAATACTCATTTTAATAATATATGCATATATATTGTAAAATATATTATTATATAAATATTATAAAATATAAAACATATTGTAAAATGTATACTGTAAACATAAATATTATATATATATAATATATGATATATATGCATGTGATTCTGCTAACCAATTAATATGAGATATTTTTTAATCTTTGAGTTTTCATTGTGGATCTTTTTGATCTTCTTAGTTACATTTACTCCTAGCTTTTTTTTTTTTAATTTTTTTAGATGTGAAGCTAGTATGCATGCTCCTTTTTTTTTTTTTAACCTTGATTTATTTCTCAGTAAATTCATTATTGTTACAGAAAAGCTACTGATTTTTGTCATTTTGTGTGGTGTGATTCTGTATCCTGCTATCTTGCTGAAAAGGTTTACAGAGTCTAAATGTTTCCTAGTGGAGTCTTTTACATATGGAGTCATTTGCAAATGAGGAAAATTAGAATCACTTTCCTAATTATATCCTTTTTATTTCTTTCTATATTTATCATTCTAGGACGGCGTGAATTAAGAGCTCTGGATTAATGAAGTGAAGTCAGTTCTCAAAAAAAAAAAACATACAAATGACCGAATACTTGAAAGTGTTCAACATCCTTAGTCATTTTGAAATTGAAAATAAAAGCTTCCTTGAGATTCCATCTCACACAAATTAGAATTGCTATATTGAAAGAAAGAAAGAGAGAGAAAGGAGAGAGAGAGAGAGAGAGAGAGAAGAGAGAGAAAGAGAGAGAGAAAAGAAAGAAAGAAAGAAAGAAAGAAAGAAAGAAAGAAAGAAAGAAAGAAAGAAAAAGGAAAAATAAGAAAAGAAAGTGGAAAATGTCAAATAGAAACAAATTCTGGCAAGGATACAGGAGATGAGGAACTCTCATTCCCACTAATTAGAATGTAGGCAGGTGAAGCAACTGTGAAAATGAGTGTAGAAAGTATCCAGTATCAAAGTTAGAATGACTATGCAATTCTGCTCTGCCATTCATATATTGAAGGACTCTGAGTCAGCATGCCACAGAGATTCAGAGATTTCTTGCATCTCCACGTGTTTTTGTTTGTTTGCTGTGCTCTTTAAAATGGCTGGGAGATCAAAGATCTGTTACTAAATCTTCTGTCTAGTAACAGAAGAATGGATAGAGAAATGTGCTATAAATGATTTGATGTTATACAAATATAAAGAAATATGAAAAAGTCACATTTCCCAAAAATAGATCATCTCATTGTGCTAAGCAAAATAATTAAATATATGATCACAAATACCACATGCTTTCTCTTCTAAGTGCATTTAGAATTGTGTATGTGTGGGTTCTTAAAACTATGGAAAAGAGGAAGAGCTCTAGGTTGATGGAATACATGGAATAAAAAAGCAGATGGAGAACTATGTGTGGGAAAGTAGAGAACCAGTCAGAGGAAAGCAGAAGGCAAGGAGGAGAGCAAAGGAGAAACCAGAGGGAACAAAGGACACTGGCAACTGTGTGAAGTGCACAACAAAATCTATTACTTTGTATGCTAACTTAAAAATTATTTTTAAAAATTCTTCAAGGAAAAAACTACAACCTATACTCTTCTATTTTTTAAAAAGTTTAATATGAGTTCAATCTAGATTTCCAGTAGAAAAATTAAAATAAGCTTTATAAACATTTTCTGAGATATTATTATGAACAGAGTGAAAATATTTGTACTGAGCTGGTAGTGTTTCTAATGCTTGACATTATTCTCCATGGAAGGGAGGAGGGTGGAAGGGAAGAGAAATGAAAGACAGAAGAAAAGGAATGAAGGGAAGAGAGTGCAGGCTATGTCCTATTCTTTGAGGAGGGGTTCAGACTTCACTTAACATGTCCCCAACTAATTGGAAAAAAAAAGAAATACTTATAAAATATCTTTTTATTTAGTTTGAAAAAGATTTATTTAAATGTATGTGTGAGGCTGCATGAGTTTATATACTCTACATACAGGCAAGTGTCCTTGGGGGATGCAGACTATCAGTTACTCTGGAAGTAGATTACAGGCTGTTGTGAGCTGCCTAATGTGGTTCCCTACAAAAGCAGGAAACACTCTCAACTGCCAAATCATCTCTCCAGCCTTCCATTTTCATTCTTAATAGTCACATGCCAACCTAACAATTCTAATACCATAAAGGAAAATGAGAGTGGAATTAGGGAACAGCTAACAGTTGAGTTTGCAGTGAAAAATACTATTTTGAGAGTCATAAACATTTAGGTAACATTTGAAAATATAGGCTTGAACATTAAGAACAATGCATCCCACTGCGACAAAATTTCTGAAAATAAAACTGTAAACATGAATGTGGAAAACAAACTAGTAACAGAGTACTATAAAGCATCAGGGCACACATAATATGGGTAAAGACATTCAAAGAAGTGAGCGTGCTTTCCAGCTTCTGTTATCACAGAGAATGTGAATCCAGCCTTGTATTCCAGCAGTTAGGAAGGCATTATTTAATTGGCTTAACTTTAATCAAATTGTTGGAATGATAGTCAGGAAATATTTTTTGCAGACGTAATTGAAAGATTGAAATATTGGAAACTGTAGTTTACCGCAATTTCCCAAGAATCTTTCCTGTGAAAGAAGAAAACTAGTGATCACAGGGAGGGAAAGGAAACCACAGATGGATCATGGCTGCCCTTTGAGAAAAAGAAGCTCGGGAGAATGTGTGATAGAGAGAAGTTTTCAGCTAAGAAAAATCTGTATTAGCTTTGTTGTCTGTCTTCACATTTTCAGCTCATGAAACCCACAAACCCAAATTAATTTGAACTGTTAAAGACAGTCTTTTGTCAACTCTTAGAGATAAGCATAGTAGGCAAGATCAACTATTCAGGTGGATATTTCTTAAAGAACTTTCATAGCCCTATCTACTCATTTCATTCTCCCAGCAATACAGCCTATGCTTTACCCTTCAGTGAGACAGAGGTTTGGAAATAAAAATGTGTTTATCAAGAGCTCAGGGTTTCACCTAGGTGTGGGGCCAAGTTCTACTTTCTCCTTCAGTTGATGTCTTAGTTACATTTCTAGTACTATAATAAAGTAGCATGATTAGGGCAGTTATAAAGGAAATCATTTAATTTGGTTTATGGTTTCAGAGGAATAGAGTTCATTATTGAGGAGCAATAGAAGAGCTGAGACTTCACATCTTGTTGCACAACCACAAGGCAGAGAGAAACAGTGAGAATCATGAATCTTTTTAAACCTCAAAGCCCAGCCCCAATGACAAACCTCCTCCAACAAGGCCACTCCTCCTAATCCTTCCCAAACAGTCCCACCAACTTAGGATCAAATATTCAAATGTATGAGCCTATGAGGGCTGTTCTCATTTGAACAACCTTTTTGTATATCGTTTTACTAAGAGGAACTTATTTTCAAGAGTATATATAAGCAATTCCTTTTTAAGTCCTCGAAACATATTCTTTCTTCAGAATCTTCCATCCCACAGTTTCCAGACCACAGAGAGGACTAATAAAACCCAAAATTGAACAAGATTGTATCAGTTGTGAGAATAAGTCTGGTAGTGAATCATATTTTTCTCAATCTTCCTCATAGAAGATAAAGTCCTGAGAGCTTTGCATGAGCATAGTCTTACAGCCTCATAAAAGCAAACAAACAAAAATCCTCTCTTAGTAGCCATGAATAACCTATAGGTATTATCTAGGGGTGAAGCCATGAGATTTACCCCATTCACACTGGCATGTTAAATGGTTCATTTTTCACGCATTGTTTAGGTGGCCATATTGTTAAGTTTCATGGGTACACCTCCCTATCATGATAGAGGACACTATCATCTAGATGTCTTGATCCTCTGACTCTTAGGTTATCCAGTCCCACTGGATAACTGCACATTTACATGCAAGCAACACCAAAGGGATTCAGCAGGTTGTATTTGTAAATTTATATATAAATATGTAAAATAATAATTGAAGAAGAAGCAAAGAAACTGAAAAGAAAACCAGTTTTCTCATAGGATACTATCAAGAAAATCTAACAATATTAAACTGCACTTAATAAGGTGTTGTTGTGTGTGATGATAGTGTTAAGCCACTCAGCAATACACAAAGATGTGCACTTAATTTCATTCTGAACAAAAGTAGACTAGACATAGACACAACTTTTATTCAGTAAAGTATATAAACCAGATTAATGGGTGTTTTCACTATGAGTAAATTTGTAGAGTCAGATACAAAGTTTTCATTTTCCAGATTAGTGTCAGATCTCCATGCATAGCATGAGTACAGAGATGCTACTCCATCTGGTCTGCTGGAATTGCCTGCTACCTAGTGAGGATTTTTTTGTTCTTATTTTTGCTTTGATGAGGATGCAAGGCTATAGCAAGAACTCCCTTGCTGTTGGTTGCACACTACCCAGCTTCAGAGAACACAGATTTATGTACCTTTACCAGAAAACTGAGACTTCAATTTGTCACATGTTCTGTAGTTGGCACAAGGGTCAAGAAAACTGGGAACAAAGTTGCTAAGTGCCTATTGTTGCTTTCTTCCTCAGAGATGTGGCCCAGATACCTAGGGCTGGAACATCACATAGCTACAGGAAAAAAATGGATGCATTTCTTTAAAGTCTTTAGGAGAACATGCTCTGACAAGACAAAGGATGAGGAGGATTCTCTTAGACTTTTGAGAGACCAAGCTATGGTTTGAGGTTTCCAGGAATTTTGTGAATTCCTCAAGAATAGCTAGAAAACTTGAAGTTCCTTTGCAGTTTGGTTATATTTCCAGTTCTAACATTTTAGCTTAATCTACAGATGGTCCTTAAAGATGAAGTTATGTCCCAGTAAGCTTATTGTAAATTGGAAAGTATTCTAAATTGAAAATGCGTTTTGAAGTTGAAAAACTGTGGTGAAATTTATGTCTTCTAAGTAGAACCAACTCATGTCTCTGCTATAACTTCTCCATAATCACCAGAGGGCCAGTAGACATACCACAGTTGATTCCAGTGTCAGGCTGGAAGTGTTTCACCATGTCAAGTTGTGTCCGGCTGATACCTAAGTATAAAATGTAAGCAAGGGTTTCCATAGTTCAAAGAAAAGTAAATACTCATTGTACCCAAGCTGAATGAGTTTTATTTTAAAATATTTTAAGGCAGAATATGTTAGCATCCTCATATTTCATTTTAAAGACCTGAAACAGAACTGCTCCTTAGGAAGTTTGATAGGCAGAATTATATGCATTAGATAATGGAAGGTAAAGGAAGCTTTCCCTTGCCAATTGCTTTGCTTCGGAAACATCTTTGCCTTTAACTAAAGTTTTGACCTGATTCCTCAGAAGACTATGATCTCAGATTTATGGACATAAGCATATTTCTCTGCTAAGTGCTATTTCAACTGCTGAAATGCAGTTCAATATTGCCACCAGTAATAACAAGCCAGTTACATTAGGATCACAATTACTAAGACTGAAACAATTTTGCAATTAGGAAGTTCATACCCAATGCATTCAGTTTAGATGCCTGGCTCTTCCTGATAATATGGAGCTCTGAATAATCAAGACATGAAGGGAACAAGCACACATGGGATTTCTGTGTTTTCACCTACTGTTTGCAATGCAATTGGCAACCACTTAATATCCATTAACCTGCAGAAACATTTGTGGGTCTCTGAAGAACAGAATGTTTTATTTATTTCATTTCCCTTCTCTATCCTTTCCACTCTTTCCCTCTCCTGCCCTTAAATCTGGAAAGAAATTCTCAATTTAGATAAATTGAAAATAAAAACAACAGCATTTTTTTCCATTTTCTCTAATATGGAGTGAGAGTGTCCCAGTGATAAGACAGAATTCCTAGCAGTGCTGGCAAGGAGAGTCAGGGAGGAGCCTGGATAAAAGCAATAAAGAGCTAGATATGCGTCTGTATAAAGTTTGCAACACAGTTGTTGAGAAGTTAGCAGAAAAAATAGCAACAAGCTTATAGTCATAGCAGGAACTAGCAGATGTCAAGAGTCTCTCATGCATGAGCCATTTACTAAGCAGACTAAAAAGCAGTTTCGTGATGCCCATGGGCAGTGTCTCCAGTTTCACTTTGTTTGGTGTTCTTGGTGTTCATTACCTGATCCAGTCTCATGTCCACAAACGCCTGGGAGGCAAGGAGGAGGGACAAGGTAGCCTTCTAACACACAGACTTCTGGAGGCCTCTCCTCTATAGCAGCCATGGAAAATAGGAAAGGCTGTTCCACAGAAGGATGCAACTGGGGCTCATGGGATACTTGCAAAACTAGGGCAGAATAAAACTCCTTAGTGCACTTCTTCTGCCTCCCTTCTATAAGTTTGTGAGGATATTTTCCAGCACTGATAGAGGGCAGTCAGTCAGCAGCCAGGATCCAAGAGGCTGTGAGAAGGAAGAGATGTTCAAAACAGGAGTATCCTTATTAACAACCTGGTCATACTGGGCAGAATTGAGAGTACTGTTACACAATCCATTCTCATATGCTCAGAACAGTCTCAGTGTTCTACAGGAAAGGGAAACAAAGACAAGAATTATGAATGTCATTGTGGTCACCTAGCCTGTCTGGCCTTATGGTATGATTGATCATTACCTTGGAACATTATGTTAGGGTCTGCCATGTAAAGATTTCTTGGCATAGGCAGGTCACTGTAGCCTAGGGGTAGTTTCTATCACATTCACCAATGAATTTTATTGCTCTTGGCATGGAAGGTAACCTTAGGAAGAAAAGACTGGATATCTCAACCAAAAGGAGAAGAAACAACAAGGAGTCGGATACAACATGGAGTTATCCAGGATAGTGACATGATCCCCCTTCAATCTTTAAGTGGTTAGCCAGCCACCATACCATTTTTAATCAAAGTGGAGCTGAACATACAGTACATGCAATGGTACGTTAAACATTGGTACTTTAGTTTGGAGGTGGACTTAGTGGCATACACTCTTAAAAATCTCAGCATTCCAGAGGTAGAGGCAGGCTCTGTGAGTTCAAAGCCAGCATGGTCTACATAGGAAGTTCCAGAACAGTCAGCTACACAGCAAATCTCTGTCTAGAAAAAAGAAAGAAAGAAAGAAAGAAAGAAAGAAAGGAAGGAAGGAAGGAAGGAAGGAAGGAAGGAAGGAAGGAAGGAAGGAAGGAAGGAAAAGAAAGACAGAAGAAAGAAAGGAAGAAAGAGAGAGAGAGACAGAAAGAAAGAAAGACAGAAAGAAAGAAAGAGAGGGAAAGAAAGAGAGAGAGAGAGAGAGAGAGAAAGAAAGAAAGAAAGAAAGAAAGAAAGAAAGAAGAAAGAAAGAAAGAAAGAGAAAGGAAGAAAGGAAGGAAGGAAGAAAGGAAGAAAGGAAGAAAAGAAGAAAGGAAAGTTAGTTCTAGCTTAGGAATTTCTAATTGAACAGCTCTGTAATAGCAACCCAAAACCTGTCACATAGCTGTTCACTAATGGTGGCATGTCTTCACAGACACATGGGGAAAGACTGTAATCTATATATTTCAAAGCAAATAACGTACTTATTTTGGAGTTAAGTCTAACCAAGGTATTTCATTTTTTTCTCCTCCTGTGCCTTCAGTCCAAAAATATTACCATAAAATGCTCCTATAATAATCACACAACAATCTCTCCCATGACAATATTATCAAAGCAGCTTTTAGACCTTAAATATTCCCTTGAGTCAGGACCTCAGCTTTGACAGCTTTGTCTTTTTGAGTCATTCTGTGCTTTGACATCTCCTAAAGTATGAAAAAAAACACAGTGTTGTTCTCCAATTTACAGAAAAATATCAAAACTGAACAGTATTTTTAAAAGAAAACATATCTCAAAATAATTAGAGAATGTTAGTCTTTTATTCTAATTTATTCTAATAACAAGTGTCAATTTCATGGAAAGAATTTGTAAGTTTTGCTGTTTTGAAATTGAATGAGTGCAACTGTCACTAATCACACTGAATATTGATGTACAAATTATAGTGAGACCTGTTGTTCAGACATTCTAAGTACACACTAGGCACTCAGTTACTAATATATGAATTCATTACAGAATAATTTTATTTCAATAATCTTCTGATTTAAAAAATCTTTAGAACATTTATGTAAGGCTACTTGGTCATATCTGGGTTCTCTTCATAATTTAAAAAAGTTGATAATAATTATAATAATAATAGAGTGGAGAGATGACTTACAATAGTGGTTCTCAACCTGTGGATTGTGACCCATTTGGGGGTCTAACAACCCATTTCACAGGGTTTGCCTAAGACCATCTCCTTATTAGATATTTACATTCTAATTCATAACAGAAAAATTAGTTATTAAGTAGCAACAAAAATAATTTTTGGATTGGGGTCACCGTAACCTGAGGAACAGTATAAAGGGCCACAGCATTAAGAAGGTTGAGAACCATTGGCTTAGAGGTTGAGAGTACTTGCTGCTCTTTCTGAGGGCCTGAGTTTGTTCCCAACACCCACATCAGACAGCTCAGCACCTCCTGTATCTCCTTCACCAGGGGCTTTGATGTCCTCTTCTGGCTTCTGTAGGCACTTGCACATATGTGACAGACACACACACACACACACACACACACACACACACACACTAGTAAAAGGAAATGTAAATTAAAATAAAGGGTAACAGCAATAATTAGCTAATTCATATTTTCTGCTTTAAACTTCCTGTGATTTTCAATATGAGGCTGTTATTCCTTATGTTTGTCTATCTGTTCTGAGGAGTTAGAAATGTTCTGAGAACAGTCTTTTTGGCTTTGAGGTAACATTTCACCTGCAACCTAACATGACCCACTTGTATTACAATAATATGCTGAACAATATGCATTTCATCATGAGAAGAATGGGAAGACATTGTTCACATGAATTTTATTATTGAATCTTAAAACATTTTAAATAGGGTACCTCACATCTTATATTCAGTAATTATATGTCATTTTTAAGTAGAAGGTAAAGCATCCTCCATGACCTTGGGTAATTCCATTAAGCTTGAGAAATCTCGGTGTTTCATTTGTTTGTTTCATTTTATGATTTGTATGAATTGGGTTGAGTGCCAGACTTACCAAACTAAGCCTGGATAATTTGTTGGGTGATTTTCTTTGAAATGCTTATATATATGCGTGGGTATTTTTTTCTATTTTTTTAAAATGATGGACTGGAAAGAAAATTTAAGGAAGCACATGACGATTTGCTTAGCTTTTACAGAACTTTTAGAGTCATTATTTCATGAATGGGTCATAACAACTTTAAACAGTAGCAACCAGATAGGTGTATAGAAATGATTTTATAAATAAGTATATAAATATATTTACAGAATTTAAAAAGAAGTCATAGTTTAATCTCTGTCAATAACATCACAACTTCACTATAACTGGTATATAATGCTTTTCCAGTTAAGAGATTATGTGACTAAATTAAATTACTAAGGGATAGGTCTAAACATATATTAAGCACATTGTGTGTGTGTGTGTGTGTGTGTGTGTGTGTGTAAAGCAATATAATAGGGAATTCATACATAGAAGATATAAAACTCTACTTATAGACATTAAAATAATTACAACTTAAAATAGCTTCATTAGCATGCTTGAAATTACTAATGGGGTAGATTTTCTTTGAGTTAATCAACTCAGTAAAATCTAGCAGAGCTTAAATCACTCCAAAGAGCCCCACTTGGGAAATCTATCTGTTGGATTCAATAACCTGAGCAGTAGGTCTGGAAATGTGCCTTGCCTCCAGAGGTGAGAGGTAGTAGCTGCAGATAGGAAATGTCAGCTGAAGAGAATAGTAAATACTCCAAGAGTCTGGTGGCCTGTTGTGGAGAGAAGTTTCTGGAATACTTATAATAATTACTTCACAAGGGAAGGAGCTAACATAGATCTACCAGGGACAGTGTGAGGTTTCATTTTGTTTCTGTGATTTGTGGCTGCTCTTAGTTTTGTTTCTGTTGTCATTTTTCCCTCTGATAGAAGAATTAGAAGAAACATTGGTAAGAGCAAAGCAAGTCACACTCTTCCTCAATTTATGTCAAGAATAAGATGAAACTTCAAGTCTAATATGACACTGGGATTTTATTTCATTTTTAATATGTGCATACAACATGTGCCAATCCAATCGAGGTACATTTGCTTGTCAGAGCTTTATGTTTGGAGCTGTCAAGCTCCTTTCTCCTACTTGTCCATGAAATGCTGAACAATAGGGATCTACATTCTCCCTACTGTACTGTGAGATACCAGAGTTTATTCCTTCTGTCTGAGTTTGGGTACTTGCTATCTGACCTGTCTTCAAACACCTTGTACTCATCTTTTTCAGCCTTTCATAATCCTATTAGACACTCAGATTGGCTTTTTTTCAAGCTTCTATAAGAAAAAATATGCAGTATTTTTGTTTCTCTGTCTGGCTTCTTCAGCTTCTTGATCAAACTATGTAATTGTTAAATAATTAATAAGGGCCATTGTTTTAAACCAAATCCCAACTTGGGTCTAGATTGAAATTTAGTTGCAGCCACCCTCTTCATCCCATTGAATTAGACCACTAACCCATTTATTTTTAGTCAAATTAAGCAAGCTTTATTTTTCTGTCAGAGAAAACTATTTTCCTAAAGCAGAGTTTAAGAGAATAGCATCAAACAAAGGAGAAAGTGGAATTTATGTAGCTCAAAAAACACAAAATTATGGGGTTTCAACAGCTGAGGGATTGACAAATGAATTTTGAATACCTAGTAACTTGGCAGATCATCTCAAAATTATTTGGCAGAGCATCTTATCAGGATGGAGGTCAGGGTATAGGGTGTTAAACATGTCACATTCCAGAAAATGGGTCAAGACATGGTCAAACCAAGGAAATACAGAAAACAGAAGTGAACTGATTTTGACACTGTAACAAGATAACTTCTAATCTTAATTTTAAAAATGGAGTCAGGCTGGTCCACCAATCCACACTTATATTTGATGGAGTGAAAAAGAAGAGTTACCTTAGTTTTCTATACCCTGTAATATTTAATCCTTTAAAAATAACCTGGAGGAATCTTTTGTTAAGAAAGCCATTAGTTTCTGTTATCCAGTCTTACATGAAAAGTATTTTTGAGAATGTCAGTCACCTGATTCTTTTCGTTCTACTTCCGACAGTCTTTCTGTACCTATGATTAGCTTTTGAGAACATTTTGGTGGTTATTTGTTTTTTTAGTTGTTTTTAATTTTTATTTGTTCTTCTCTTTCTTCCTTTTTTTTCTATATCTTCATCACATAGTCTCAGACTGATATTAAATTAAAGGCAAACTCTGAACAGTGAACTCCAGTAGAGTGGAAAGAAGAAGCTGTATTCCTCTAAGATGCAATAGTACAGAGTGAATACTTCTATTCTGAAAAAGAAAAAAAAGGGGGAGTGAGGTATAGAGAAGAGGGATGGACCAAAGTAACATCAAAACTGAGTAAGAGAAGCATTAAAGATCATAGCATTCAGTAGATATTCATGGCTGTGTATACTCTTAATTTCAGCACTTTGCAAGTTGAAGCAGGAGAATTAGAATTTTTAGGCCAACCTGGGGTACATAGTTAAACTGCTCCATTGCTCTTTCCTTGGAAAGTGCCTGTGTCCAGTAATATGAATCTCTAACAGCATGGGTTGTCCTGTCCCTATGGAGAGTGCCACCTACAAGCTGCACTCTACATGGTCTCTGTCTCAGCTGGATCCAAAAGAGCTTTTCTTGGCAAACATTCAACTTTTCTGGCATCTCTTAACTTCCCGAGGTCTCCATTGTGTCCTTAGCATCAAACATTGCCTCATCAAGAAATTCCCTCGGGGATACTGGCTGCCTTACCCATCACCTAGCTTCCTTCCTAGGGTTTATTTTAAAGTCTGAATGGAAGCCTACATAACCCTGTTACTCTTCCAGTTTACATATCTGCAAAACTAGCATGTCGGGGATGATACCAAAGTCAGGCCCCAGCTCAAACAGTAGCTCCCCTTTGAGCTATCACCCCCACCTCATCTAAACCATGACTGTAATTATGTCAGAGTATCTGGACAGCTGATCCTTGGAAAACACTTCTTTAAGCTACCCAATGTGAGCAGTGTTCTTCTTTCAAGGGAAAGTTTTCTAAATGAGTTTATATGATCACGCCTCTGGCCACAGTATGCTTTGTGATACCTCAGGTATCTTCAGGGTATCTTTCCTATGATTCCACTATATTGCCTTCCATGTAATGGTGTGAATCTCTTTAACACTTACTGTGGCTCTATCTTTTGTATGGTATTTTAATGGAAAACTCTAAGCTTTTCTAGTATTTCCATTCTGCTTTGTGTTCATAATTCATACTATACATAGATAAAACGCAGCCAGCAATATCCATGCCATTTCTAGACATCCAAATTGCCCCACTCACCCACCAGCAAGTTTCAACTTAAATATCTAAGTAACATTAACATTTGTTTTGTTGTATTAAGTTCAAAAGATGCCATAAGGTGGTGCAGTAGTTGATCACAGTAGAGTGTTGTGTTGCCTCTATACAGTCTCTAAAACTCAGTATCATACAGTAAAGACTCAGTGAGAGTCCGTGATATGAGTGAAATATTATCAAGAATCTTGGTCCTTCCCCCTTCTAGAATTAAGAGAAGTACCTTATAACAATTATTATTAATGTGTTCTTTTCTCTATTGTTTTAAATATAAGAATTTTTTTTATTTGCTGCAGTCAAGGCTAAGACCTAAGATGGAGAACACAGCAAAGTTCTGATATATCTGAAGGAGAAAAAGATGTAGAGAGAAACCTTTACTTTATGATATTTGTACTATACATGTTTATGTATAAACACATCATATGATGTGTAATTCCAATAGAGTTATGATGTTTAACTTATAAACATTTCCATTGATTCAGAACTTTGCCTAAATTCTGGTAAGCTAACACAATTAGATAGGCTATCATGTTGCCTGTAGAAAACTGACTTTAAGTCTTCCTATAGCCTTTAGCTATTTTTGATTGGAAGTGGCTGCTAATTTCAAATTCTTCCTGTAGTATAATAACCATGATAGCTCTGTATGTCACCTCTGTGGACTTGTTATATTTTAATGTAAAATACAAAAGGTTAATTACTGTTCAGAGCCTGATGCTTCTGTGGGAGTAACAGCAAGTTATTTATTATCTGTCCTCTAGTTAATTTTATTAATTGTGCTAGATTAACAATGTCAAGTAGAAGAAGTTAATTAATAAGTCCTTTTTTCTTGTATTTTATTCTGTTTCAGTTGATCTATCTCTAGTGAACAAGGATGAAAATGCTATCTATTTCTTGGGAAATTCCCTTGGCCTTCAACCCAAAATGGTTAAAACATACCTGGAAGAAGAGCTAGATAAGTGGGCCAAAATGTAAGTACCATGTTAAAAGGAATATGTCTTCATCTGACAGAAGAATTTTGAAAATTACAAAAGGTATCTGATTTGGGAACGTTATACTCTAGTATTTTAGGACTAAGGAAAACCTTAGTAACTGTAATTTTCAACACTATAATATTTTGATGAAATAATTTTGGGCCAGATAAGGCCACAAATTTGTGATGGAGGGAGAGTAAAACAATATATTTAAACAATAAAACCCCTCTTCTACATCTAAATCAGTGTAGCCATTTTATTTCACATACTTCATGCTCAGCACAGACATTAATTTATAATTTCGAATGTTTTTATGATTAATTCATGACTAAGTTATCGATGCTGCCAAAATATGGAATCCAGGCTTGTTATGATAACAATAGGCTGGTGACACAGACAGCCGTGGATGCACCGAGTGAGATGTATCATCTGATCCTAACATTGTTAGCCTTGTACAGTTTCCTCAAGTAGAGAGTTAAAAGACATCTATTTGTAGGCTTGCTATGTCGTGAAGAGTTCTTCCATGAGCACCCTTTCCCTCCTGTACTGTGCTTACTTGTAGTGTTCTGACTGCTAACCCTTCCTCTTCCCACCCTTCCTGAGCCATCATCTTCTATAAACCAGTACTCTCGGCCATAAATCTATCTTGCCCAAATGTCACTACATGAAAAACATATCTCCTTAAACATTTAAAACATTTTCATTAACATACACAGTTGTACATATTGATGAGAATATCAGTGTGATATTTTGATATATGTATAAAATATGTACCAATCAACTGAATGTAATTGAGGTTCCCATTATGTTATATTTATTTTATGAACCTTTTGAGGTCTTATGTTCTAGTCTTTATAGCAAACATAATACCATACTGTGGAGAATGATCCCATCAGTTTTATAAAATACTAGAACTTATTAATTTTGTCTAACTGTTTTCAGATACCCATTTTTAACCTTCTTCAATTTCCCCTTAAGCTTAGAGATATCCATTTGCATTACTTTCCCGTTCTTAGGAAAATAATCTGGTTTTATGTATCTTCTCTCTTTCCACAGTAATTACTTATAGAACTGAAATGAGATATATATAAGTGTTTGAATTTTTTGTCTCATTTCTGAATTGTAAACACTTGAGTATTTTAAACAACCAGAAATATTTTTTAAATGTTTCCTCTGATCATTTGAAAATAAAAAAAATTATCATGGAAATGAGTCCCACCTGAAGGTCAGGAAACACCATTTCAGAAAGATGAAGCCACATTAAATACAAATTCAGGAACAAGCCATTTGGCACTCATAAAATCTATGTCTCCTGACCTTTCTTTCTTTGTGCTCCTTTATATGGGGAACAGTTTAGTTCACTGCCTACATGAGGGCAGTTCCCATGACTCTCAGGTAACACAAAGGTAACGCAAAGTTCCCAATTTTCATGGTTAAGAATGAGAGCTCTCAAATTAATGCAAGAATGATGAAAGCTTATATAATTTATTAGGCATGTTATAATTTCATCTGCATGACTTTTATGTATAAATTTCAAAATACACATCATCACATTTGGAAGCATTTTGGACTAGCAGCTTTTAATATTCAATAAATGAGGGTCACAGTTAATAAAAATGGTTGATATTCATTTTCGGCCTTTATATGAGAGAGAGCAGAGTTAAATTGGATGATTTTGCACTTTTGAAAGTGTCTTTCCCTCTTGAATACTCAGGCACCTGGGCTTTGCATTTTTATGCTTTAGGTATTTAAAAGATGCTGCCCTGCTGCTCCATTCATTCCACATCACACCCCAAACCACCCAGGGACCAGTTGATGATTGTTGAGATGTTAAAATTATGTTTCAGGAAAGTGCTTGTCTTTGTGAACTTAGACAAAGCCAGAATCTTAGTTAAATCCTCCTAGTGCTTATTAGACAAATGATTCACAGAGGAGTGCACTTAAAGGCTGAAGGCAATGAACACTGAATTAAAGGCCTTTTCTAGACAAAAGAGATCCACTCACTTGCCTTGATTGCTTTACTTCCCCTTTCCCTCAGCCCTGGGGATCTAGTCAACCTTGTGGCCCCATCTGCACCTAAATAGATAACAGCAGTGTCTCAGATGTGCAATGATGCTTCTCTTCCTTACTCCCTTGCCCCCACATCTTTGATCCAAAAACAGTTTTTATTTGTTTTTTGCTCCCAAAATATTTAATTTGAAACCCCATTTCTAATTCTTTTTTGTATGAGATTCTGTTGGAATTTTTTTTTTTATCAACTTAGCTCCAAATAATGAATGGGCCTGCAAACTTTTTGACAGCAGAGAGATCATCAAAAGGAAGTAGGTTTTACAAACAGACAGAAAAGGTTTTCTTAATGGAGTGGCTGACCAAAGAGACACAGGAGGTGTGTGCTGAGGTTAGTGAGCAAATATCCTGGGTTGCAAGCTTCCAGCTAGGAAACTGACTCTGTCCTTCTGAGGTTGGGTCTGTGGCAGCCTTACTTTAAAGATCTCTTTATTCCCATTCAGACAATGTTCCTTTTTTAAAGGCTACTTTGCATGCAAAAGAACTGTGACACAGTGGTAGGTAGGCCATAAGTCCTTTCAGTCCCCTTTCTAACTATTGTTTTGACTTCTATACTTCTCCTCTTGTGCCCTTTGCCTCTACATCTGGGACTCACCAGTGTTATGGTAAGCTTTATCTGATGCAATACTCCTCTCTCTGCGTCCTTCAGACTCATCTTTATTCAGAGGCTGGTACTCAAGCCAGGTCTGTGCCTCTCTCTCATTTGACCTAGAGAAGATTCTCAGTCGAAGAACGTGTTAATCCCACTGATCAAAAGAAAAAGACCACTACCACAAGATTTGAGCCAAATTTGAAGCAAGCTTTAATACTGGCCAGAAATGATGGACTCTGACCAGGTTCATTCCAAAGTTCCCTCGAAATGGCACCAAGTCATATCTGCACAGAGGCTTATAAAGACAGAACTCATTAGGCTACATACTTGCTCCCAGGTATAATTGGGAGCAAGAATATATCCTGACGTACTTCCTGCCTGCATACTTCCCAACTATATCCAGTCAGAGGCAAACATACATCCTCCCATACTTCCTGCCTGTGAAAGGCCCACCTACATGTGATAAAACACGTCAGTTGGAGTACATCTGATACAGTTGGATTATCCAGGCTTGCTTAGGAAATTGAAAGCACATAGCCTGCTATCTTACATGAACAGCACCTACTATTCCAGAAAGTTATCTGTCCCTGGACAAGTGGGAATTACAGGATTATCTGGTTTGGTTTTTGTTTTTTGTTTGTTTGTTTTTTTGTATTGTAGAAATCCTACGAACAGTAAATGAAACTTAAAACACATAACTTTAGCTCTTACTAAAGCTATAAGCTACATTAATTTTTCCCCTAATAAATTACAATATAAAGTGGTGTTTCACTGTGGTATTTTCATATGAAATTTATTTTTCTTGATGCTCTCCTTCTGCTTCTCTCCACTGGCCTCCTGCTCCCAGGCTTGTTCCATTCTATTTCCACTTGTTCTCCTTTCTTATCTCATGTATTGTTATTCTAGTCCCATCCCCCAAACATTTTACTTCTATACAGTTCCTTTTCTAGTTTCACAACCTACATCTATACTCATGTTTATGTATGTTCTCATATAATAGAGAATGTGCAATGTTTCTCTTTCTGAGTCTAGGTTGTCTCATGTAATATCCCTCTAGATCCACCATTTTAATACAAATTTCAGAATTTCATTTTCTTTATAGCTGAATAAAATTCTACTGTATGTATGTACCACATTTTCATTATCTTATTATCTCTTGATAGTAATCTAGCATAGTTCCTTTTCTATAGCACAGCAATAGACATGGATATACAACATATACATATATATGCTACAGAGTTTTTTAGATATATATCCATGAATGGTATTGAGATGGTGTTTAGTGGGAGTCTTTGAATTCAATGGAAGCTTTCTCATTCACCTCAGGTGGGCTTTGATTCAGAAGTTAGAGTGCCAGAAGCTCATGGTCACAATAAAACTTGAGCTGAGTCAGTGGCTCACAATTTAAAAAATGAATTGTATGGAACACAGAGGGTGACTTTTAGATATATGATTAATTGTAAGAAGTTTAACAACAAAAGTCAAACATTCTACACAGCAGGAATGAGTACATCATCTAGCTGCTACTCTGAGGGCTTTTAAAGGACTTACAATAGGAAGGAGAAGGTACCCTGCTGAGTGAGGCCATGGGCCTCCTCTCAGTTTCAGTGAAATCCTCATGAATAGCTCCTAGGCTGGGTGCTCGCTCATTTAGGGGGAAAGAGATAAGGAGAAAACAGACCAGGAACCCCAGAACTCCTTTGGAATTTTGGACCTCTACCTACAACAGAACCAGGAACAAAAATAAAAACTGTTTGCTTTCAGCATCTCAGTTCTTAAAACCATCCATCCATCCTAACTCCCATTCTTCTGAGTATAACTGGTTGTATGGTAGTGTTTTTTTCAGTTTTCTGAGAAACTTCTATATTGATGTTTATAGTGCCTGTCCCAATACCTGCTCATCAGCAGTGAATAAGGACTTCCCTACTTCTTTGCTAGTGTTAATTACCATTTATCTTCTTTATGATGGTATTCTGACTGGATGAGATGAAATCTCAAAGTACCTTTTATTAGCATTCCCCTGACAGATGAGTATTTGAAACAGTTTTAAAAATATTTGTTGGCTCTTTATGTTTCTTCTTTTGAGAACTATGTGTTCAGTTCACTACCACATTTATTGATTAGCAGACTTGGGTGGGTTTACTTTGAGGAGTGTTTAATTATGCTGCCAGTCCCAGTGACTGATAGTTTCTTTTGTTATGAAAGCTTCAAATTTACTGAATAGTCTAATATGAATTAAAGTGTGTTGTGTCATTCATTGATAAAGACATTGTTAAAAAGCATAATCTTAACAAAAGTATTGAAAGTATCAATATAAAGACATTGTTAAAAAGCATAATCTTAAAAAGTATTGAAAGTATCAATATACTTTGACAAAGTGAGATATCAATCAGGGATATGGGTATCAAAGTAGAAAATGTCATACTCTTCTCTTTTGTAGTTCACTGCACACATCCTGCCTATTTATCTATAGCATAAGCCACTTCTGAATGTAATTCTGACCTTGTAATTTATGAATCCCACGTTTGATTACTAATGCTAAAAAAGAAAAATCAAGGATCAAAACACTTAGAGGTTTTTAGTGCTTGGATTTATAAAAGTCCTAAAATAATGAAATAGCAAAGACTGGAAAACTTATGGAGAACAGAAATGTATTTTCTCACAATTCTGCAAAATTAAAGTATGAGAAGACATGGTACTTACTGAAGGCTGCTATCTGCTTCCCAAATGCTGCTTATTGCCACATCACAGGCAATGCATGATATACCTGCCTTAATCACATCTTTTATAAGGCTGTGAGTCCTATTCATCAAGTCTCTGCTCACATGATGTAAATCACTGTGTAAATGCTGTATTACAATCATACTGGTGTCTTAAGTTTTAACTTATTACTTCTAAAGAAATATATCTAGGCTCTACCTGTATCCAAATTATTTCTTCTACAATTTCCATTTATTTAAGGAAAAATTTTACTCTCCCTAAATTTTAATAAAAGCTCTTACTTTTGTGTTTGCTTTAAAAAGTCCTTATTATTGTTACTTTGCAATTTGATTTTCATTTATGTAATTTCTAAAATTTATCTGAACAGTTTAATTTATAATTTAATATACTTAATCTGTCAAATGCAATTGTTTAGGAAATTCTTATATTTTGAAATAGAAATGTAATGTAGACAGACTCATTTGCTATTTAATAATTATCAATAAAAAGTTACTATAATTCTGAACATGGTATCATATACCTAGTATCCCAGCACTCAGGAGACTGAAGCAGGAAAATTGTTTATTTGAGATACCCTTGCGTATAGAGCAAGATCTGTTCTCAAAAAATGAAGAAAAATATCCTATAATAGTAAGAAATAGTAATATTCTTCATCTCTATGGTATGTGAGAAAGGATAGGCTATCAGCTTCTAATATTTGAGGGGAATGCTTTATATTAAATTAAATATTTCTGCATTATTCAAAGGAAAGTAATACGAGTTAAAAATCAAAATGGTAAACTCCAGTTAGAAGGCAAAAACTTCAGTCCTAAAACCATATTGTAGATTGAGAAACAGACATTAAGTCCCAAAGACAGAACATATAACCATGGTATTTAAGTCATTTCCATTCTTAAATCTGGTACATAGATGATGTCTTCTGTTCTTCACAAGAATAATTATACCTGCTGTGGTTCTTCCTTCAGAGGGACTTTTGTAAAACATTGACAACTCATGTAGAATTAATTTTAAAAAAGTGTTTCATCAATTTATACTTCTGAAACATTTCAGCAGGCTGACAGGCAATGATTTAGATGGGAATGTGCTTGTGGACAGTGAGATGATGAAATAGACCAGAGAAGTTTTCACCTGAATATCCCTATGATAGTTTTATTTAATTATGAATTCCTTCCTTTAAGTAAAAGAGGGGCATATGAGTAAGAAAATACAGATTTCAGCATCATTGTTAGTTAGTCATCAATTGGTTCACAGATAAAATTGTGTTTAATTAACGAAGGCTGTGAAATTTTATTTATTACTTATGAGGAAAGCTTTCTAAATAGGGCACTTCTCATTTTGTACGATGGGTAAAATATGGTTCTATTTTAAAGAGAATCCAAGTTTCTATTAACTTCCTAATTAGATTTTATATCCTGGAATCTATTTCATGAGCAAATATTGCTCATAGCCACCTCACAATACACTTCACTCCTGGCAATGATTAATGGTATGGTAATGGGTTAACTCTTCATATTTCTTTTCCAACATTTGTAAGAATTGCAGCTATGCTAAGTTTATTTTAAGCAACTTTGAATGAAAGAAATCTAGTATCTTTCTCAACTCTAGCTCATTTGTTTATAACTGTACTTTAATTTACATCAATTCTTCCTAATGACAGGCCACTTTACTTTGGGTTTATTTGAATACAATGTTCTAAATACATTTCACTACCCCAGGCTAGTGGACTGACAAAATGAGGAAGTAGCTGTGGTGTGTAATATTTTAAGGAGAAGGAGATACCAAAAGCATTGCAGTGAGAAACATATCCCTAAAGATTATTACCGTGGTGTCTACCAGAGTGAAAAGTAGGTGGCATAATATTTTGAGATATAAATTCTCTGAGGCAGAACATAGCATTTTACTACCTAGATGTAATAAGATATATTGTGCTATCAGCAAAGGCCAGAGAGCTCTATGTGATTAAAATAAAAAAAGATCCAAGTATCTGCCTTTAACTACCATTTAATGATAATGATTTTTGTCTTTAACATTTATACTGGGAGAGGCAAGCTGCAGGCTATCTAATAATAGTATGAATAATAATAACTAGCAATTGAGTTGCTCTTTTCTTCCTCCCAGTTCTTAGCAGTTCTTATTCACACAGAAAGTCCTCCTCCTTGATCTCGGTTTGTATGGTAATGGAAATATTAGCTTAAAAATCCCTGTTACGGACCACAGGTTGATGAAGGCAGTTTAGCATTAGATTTACATTAGGAGAGATGAGTCAGCAAAGGAATATTGTGCATCCATCTCTTTTATATGCTATCTCATTTACTTTTTCTGCCAAACCTTTAAGGAACATATTGCCACCCCTTTATTCACTTTTATAGATGTGGAAGATTAGCCCCTGGAAGTTTCTAATAAATGTTGTTTCCTTCCAGTAGAGACCTGACATTGACTCAAGCTATCTGATCAAAGACAAATGTCAAACATTCACAATGTTTTTGGGTAGTGTGGCATCAAATGTGAAGGCATCTTAGCTCACCATTGACAGATGACAGGATTTCAGTGGGTGGCCATGAGCCTTGACTTCCCTTAGATGCAGAGCATATGCATAAGCCATATTTCCTAGTCTACAAGGTATCAGATTAAGACCCATCCATTTCAGAGTTATGGGAGACATGAGCAAAAAACAGCATGCTAGATGCTTCTCCATATACTTTGATTCAACATCCTCCGTATTTTCATTTGTTGGGAAATTTTAATCCTGAAGTATTCTTTCATATTTTCTGTATCCTCCACCCCCACAAAACCTGCTAGGAAATTTACTGCAATAATAAAATTGAGCTGGGATATGAGAGGTCAATTGCTAGAAAATAGATGAAAATGTAGTGTTGATTTTGATTGTTAGTAAATTTTATTATTTACATGAAGTATCACCACAAGTATAGTCATTTTATGTATTTCTATCTCATTGTAAATTAGGCCCCCCAAGCAGAATAGTATGTGTATTCTTGTATAGCTTTTACTGTAAGCTGCAAGTATGTTATGTAGACTGTTGTAACAGTCTAGGAAATTTCAAAATAAAGAGGAAAAATTGCTTACACTAGAAAGTGTTTAAAAAAAGTGAAACATCACATGGATAATCTCCCTTCCCATGACAGTCAAGAAATACAAGTTATAAATGAATGATGAATCTTAAACATACACTACCCAGGTATCACTTCTTGATTTTAAAATGTGATACTTTAATATAATTACCTAAATATAACAAAGGCATATACATTAGTTACTTGTCTTGTCACTGTGACCAGTCACCTGTGAAGAGTCAACTTGAAGAGGAAAAGATTCATTATGTGTTGTGGTATGTTTAGTTGTGGATAATATTTTAGTTACGATTAGTCTTTTACTTGTTTACACCTCTGTGCTATCCACAGCTTCCACCCCCAACAGGACATTCCTGTTATTTTGTTGATTGAGGGTCTGTCTGAAAACAGGAGGAGAAACATCTGGGGATGGAGGGGTGGAGCAAGGAAGGAGCCAGGAGGAGGAGGAGGTGTAACAGGAGTAGGAGGAGAACCAAGAGGAGAGGATGGGGTGAAGAAGCCTTGGAGTGAGCTCTCTGGCTAGCGGCTTGAGTCTGGAATTCCCTGAGATTTGACATGGTTTGTGATTAATAAAGAGCATTGGAAAATTCAATGCTGGACTCTCGTTAAGCGGCTGAACCTTAAATTAACAATTATGACTTATGGTTCGAGGATACAGTCCATCATGGTAGGGATGTAGCTACCTACATCCGTACATCACTGCGTGACAGTATTTGTAGCTCTCAGCTACTGTGGCAGGAATATGAGGCTGTTTGTTCACATCTGGGTGGATATGGAATAAAAGTAGGACATAGGACAGACCTAAAAACCTCAGTTTTACCCCCTAGTTACCCACTTCATCCAGCTAGGCTCTATCTCTTAAAGGTTCTATTACTTCCCGAAACAGGGCCAACAACATGGGAACATGTGTTCTGGCACATGAGCCTGTGGAAGATATGTTAACTGTAGACTAAAACACACAGAAATATTGTCCTTGCTAATATTTGAAACAAAAGCACACACACACACCCCACCATCACTACCACACACCTAAGAAATGTTTATATCCCTTTTCAATTACAGGGGAGCCTATGGTCATGATATAGGAAGACGTCCTTGGATTATAGGGGATGAGTGTATTGTAGGCCTTATGAAGGACATTGTAGGTAAGTACAAAACACAGTGAATATTTTTCAAAAGAATTGTGAAGATATAGTTTAATTATAAAGTTATAGATCCCATTGACTAACAATTTGATTTTCTAAGGTAATCCATAAAAGTAATATATATATATATATATATATATGTATATGCTAAATATATATTATATATATATAGAGAGAGATATGTAGATATATCCTTCAATTATTTCATTTAATTCTCTATTTTGTAGTACTAGGGATGGACCCTAGTTCCTTAATCACAATAAGCAGTTGTTTCTCCACTAAGTTGTACCCCAGGCCTTCTAGAGTATCTGCTTGTTTTTAACAGTCTTTATCTACAATCCAGGCTATCTTGGAACACTTGCCTTTGCCTCTTGAGTGCCAGGATTATAAGCATGCTCACCATCTTAGAAATTTTTAAACCCCTATTTATCATCTTATAAGAGGAAAAGTACATTTGATTAATTTACAATCAAATAATATTTTTAAAAATCAAAATGAATACTTTAATATCATTACACAATAAACATTCATTCTCATTTAGATGATTAGTGTAAAGCATTAAAAGGATTGCTTCAGTTTAATCCTTGGTGATCTATTTGAATAAAGACTGGGATGGTGCAGAGACCAAGGAGGAGGTGTGGGGACCTGAGTTTATGGTCAAAAAGTCTGCATCCTAAATTTGCTTGACTAAAAAAACAAATGAAAAAAGTTTTATCATTGTAAATGTGTGTGTGTATCTGTGTGTTGGAATAAGAATGGTCTGATAAGTTCATGTACACACACACACACACACACACACACACACACACATGTACATACATACATACATACATACATATACATAAATTTTTGTTGCCCAGCTGGTGAACTGTTTAAGAAGAATCAACATACTTGTTGGAGTATGTTTGGTCTTGTTGGAGGAGGTTTGTCACTGAGGGTGGGATTTGAAGTTTTGAAAGCCTTTGGCAGGTGCATCTCTTCCTGTCTATGGCCTGCCAATCACCATATAACCGTTCAACTACTATTCCAGCACCATGCCTGCCTGCCACCATCATCCCTGCCATGATGATCATGGACTCATCTTCTGAAACTGTAATCAAGCCCCCAATTCAATGCTTTCTTTTATAAGTTGCCTTCTCTATGGTGTTTCCTCAGAGCAATAGAACAGTAACTAAGACTCAGTGTGTGTGTGTGTGTGTGTGTGTGTGTGTGTGTGTGTGTGTATGTTCTAGCACACATGTATGTGTGCATTGTGTTGTTACTTTTTAATTAATGTATAAAATTGTTATGTACACTGTTGTAGGTGAGGAGCTGCCTAGGTTTTGGCGTTTCTGTATTATCTACAGGTGTTAAATTTATGTGGGGGATATTTGATTGGTCATGATCTGCATGTGCTACCAGTAGAACACCTGAGGAGTTCTGAATGAATAAAAACACCTGAGCTCAGATACTCTGGATTCCACTGTCCAGTGTGGCACTGGCCAGGCTAGTGGTTCACTCTACAGAGGTCTGGAAGGATTTGCACCCATGAAAGCGAACGTGCCTCCTTGTCCTGTTTACTGAGCTGCCACAGCAACCTAACAACTAAACATGGCACTCAACATGGTAGCAGAAAGTAAAGAAGCGCACAACATCATGCGAGCTCATCAAATGGGGAGACAAGGAAGAGGAGAAACTCCTGACCTCGTAGAATCCAGCAAAGTACTCTCAAAGCAGTATCCAGAGGACAAGATTAAGGTATTAATAAAAGGAAGGCTCTTTAAATGAAAGTTGTAAATGAGGAAGAAGCTCTTAGGTGAGAGCCATGTTCAGACAAATGTTTTGGCCAAATGTTTTGGATGAACATTTATGGTGAAAACAAAGTTCAGCTGAGAGCAGCAAGGTTCTAACTGCTTTTCCTGATCATGTTCCAGATCTATGGAAGGAGTTGTATGTTTCCCCTTAGTGGTGGTGAAAAAAAAAAACAAACTGCCAGAATGTTTCACAGATTCTTCCTGCCTGGCCCAGGACCACCTGCTGTTGTGGAAGCCTAGCTTAGAGCCAAAAAGCTGCTTGGTTAAACTGAACAATTTTTTCTCCCCCATTCCCTACAAATCTGACTACAAGCAGTCCAGATACTGGTGATAGTGATAAGAACTCACCAATGAGGGAACCCTTCCTGCAAACAAGGAAGGACTAGCTGTTTTTCCTGAAAACCAGACTCTATCTTAAAATCTAGAAACTGTTTCCTCAAGATCAGCACTCAGAAGCTGTCTTTCAGAACTGGTTAAGGTTGTATCATGCTGGTAGCCAATTGATGAAGGTGCAGCTTCGGTAGCAGTTGAAGGCCCAGAATGAAAGGGTCATACAGAGGAGTTGAGGCTTGGTACCATGAAAAGAGCCTAGGAGAGGCTATTGGTAAAAGTGCAGCCCATTTGCAGCAAGGGACTCCAGCGTTTGGGAGATGCCAGTACCATGGGATGACCACTAAGAACAGCAGCAGCAGTGGAGTGGAGCCAGCCAGAACCTGGAGGACAAGCTGTGTGTGCTACAGAGGCCAGAACCAGTGAAGAGACACAAGCCCTTTGGAGGAGCCCAGAAGATCATGAGTGAATTCCAGATAGTTGGACATTGATAATGTTTTTCTGCTGTCCAAAAACATTGTGAAAATCTTGATAGATGTCTGGTTTCATTAGGTCCTGTGCACTAGCAACCCTGGTGATTGTTTCTCTTGTAAATGATTTTGCTGGTGTAGTGTTAAATTGTGTTGTAGAGATAAAGCAAATATTTTTGTCTTATACAGAAAAGGGAAATTTTGTGGAAGTTTGTTTTTAGTTATGTATAAAATAATTGTTTTGTGCACTGTTGGATGAGGAGTTTCTGAGGACTTCAAGTTTTGCACTGTCTGGAAGTGTTGGATTTGATGTGGGGAACGTTTGATTGCTTATGGTCCACATGTGATATTAATAGAACACCTGAGGAGTTCTGTATCAATAAAAACAATGAACTGGGATGATCATGGTTCCACAGCTTGCCAGGATGGTGGGTCAAGTTCATTCTGCTGAGGTCTGGAAGGGTTTACACCTATGAAAAAATGCCTCCTTGTCTTCTTTGTTAAGCCACCCAGTAACTAACAACTCTTGTGTGTGTGTGTGTGTGTGTGTGTGTGTGTGTGTGTGTGTGTGTATAGAGTAAAGGTGCCTTCAGATGTTAGAAGAGGCCTTTGAATTCCTTAGAGCTGGAGTTCCAGGCAGTTTGAGCCATTCATCATGGATGTTGGGAAAGGATCTTAGGAACTTTGTAAAAGCAATGTGGACCCTTAATCACTAAGCAAGTCACTCATTCCTGAAAGTTTTAATGTAATATGACTATTGTAATATGCTATTTTGTGGCATAATGAGTTTCCCAAATTAAATTTTCTATCCTATTGATAAAATTCATGATCTTTTAGATAATAAATTAACTTCGTATTTCATTGACTTGAATATTTAGCATTGACTGAAATTTATGAGAAATTTAGAGTACATTATACTTTTACAATTTTGTATGTTATATGAAAATATTTGATATGTTTTAGGAAATTTCCAATTTTCAAATGATTTTTAAAATCTCACCCTGTATCAGAAAATATAAAACTATCTTTATTTTTGTCTCATTTGATTCTGGGAAAATAACTAGAAGATTTAATTAACATGGACAACAGTGGAAACTGGAATACAGAAGTAAGACTCACATGCAGAAAGGCATATGACAAACCATTAAAATGTAAGAAATAGAATGTTTATTCAAAAAATGATTTGTGGTACTTTGATGAATTCCAAGGCTGTAGTGAGGGAAAAAAAATGAAGATAAAAAAGTCCCTGTTTCTGTTGTGGCTGTAGAACAAAAATCAATATGCATACAACCACTAAAACACAAGGAAGCCCAGAAATCATCGCTGTGACTTGTGCTATTAGGAACTCAGTTTTTAGTTGACTGAGTACCGTACAAATGCATGGAAATCCATTTTATCTAATCCCTTACTTAGAAATTCTTTAAGGAATTGGAAAAAATATGTAAACTCTCAATGAACAAAGTAGAAAGCCAAAACAAATGATTTCCTTGCCATTTGAGGAATCTGTCAGCAAGAAGACAATTGCTAATTGCTTTTGTATAAATAAATATAAAAAACTACATTTTAATCTTCTAATAGAAAAACAAACAAACAATAATCCTTGCATTACCTGGCAATTATCTTTCAAAGGTTTGAAAATTATTCAGCCAATCACATGAGAGAGTATTATGACAATAGGAATAAAAGAGAAATCTATTGAAAGACTGTGTATACTATATCCAAAAGACAAGTTCCATGAACCCCTGTCTGTGAACTCGGGATCCTCCTATACAGACTACCAGAGACTGGAGGATTGAAAAACAGGAAAATCAGGTTTAGAAAGAGGAATGGCATGCCATGTTCATCAGTCCACTTTCAGTCTTCCCATAACAAAGCCCAAGACTGGGCAGCTTTAAAAGACACTTTTCCCCCCCTCTGAGGCCAACAGCACATGATCTCAATGCCACCAGACTCTCTTCCTGGCTTGCCCAAGCCAATTTCACATTTCCCCTCAGTGGCCTTCCTTTCTTGTAAGAAAATTGTCCATAACTGATTAAGACCTCACCTCTATGACCTCAATTATTCTTAATTAGCACAGCGGATTGAGGGCTTCAGCATATGACCTTGAGGAGACACATCCAATTCATAGCATATAAATATAAGCATGTTCTTGACAGCAACCAGAACTCACCAGGAGACTATGACTTCTCTGTGCTTTAAACCTAAAGGCTCAAACAGGAGGTCAACCCCCTGCCAGAGACTCAATGGGACCACCTTACTGTAAAAAGCATCACATCTTTAACGATCATATTTTACATTGTAAATTACAATACTATGTTATCTATTACAAAGTTTTGAACTCTGAATCCAAAAATTTGGAAACAAAAGTAACCTTTTTTTCCTCTCAATTTTATTTTCTAATGTCCAAATTTCTATTGGTTTGATGTGAATGTATTATGGGAACTGAATATTGAATACACAAAGAAAATACCACTTCCCATGAAACAGAAAGATGACAGGAATAATATTAGGAAATATGTTTCAGCAGCCAAAAGTATAGCTGCTCTGGAAGGGCTCAGAAATTTACAAGTGTAGCTTTTGTGTCAACACAAAAAAATCCTCAAAATATGGGATCTTCATTAAGAGCCTTCATGAAAAGCTGCTAGGTTTGTGTGTGCAACCTAGATTCTGGGATCTAGATCCCATTAATCCCAGAAGCCAAAGGGCATCCAAACTCAGGAAAGCTAGAAGTACAATATCTCCTGCTCTACCTAGGGTTTCTCTGGGAATAGCACCCTTGACCATTTGTCAGAAGCCCCTGTGCATGATAACAGAGGAAACTCACATGGAAAATATCTGTATTATAGGTAATTGTGGACTGAATGGTTGTTTTGTAGAGCATTCGTATTGGTTCAGTGTTCGGAAACCATTTGTTGAAATTTCTAACAAGATAAGCAAATGAAAACTACAAATAAATGTTTGTACAAATTCAACATGAGAATGTATGTTCCTTTAGCATGCGTGTGTGTTTGTGCGTGTGTGTTAGGTTTTTTCAGATAACAACTGTATTCTGACCCTGTTATTTTGTGTTTAGTATTTATCATCCTCAAAAGGGAGTTAGTATGTTTATGTACAGGTCAGGAAGTGAGATTTATTTATAAAACCAATAAACTCCACATAATTTTCCTTTGACCATTTAAAAGTTTATAGGGCTATTGCAACTCATTAAATGTACAAGTGTTTTGTTGCTCAATAAATATATGTATGTCACAAAAAGGTAGGAAAGACATCAAAGCAGTCATTTAAAAGCAGTAAAGAGGGAAAAATGGACTATAGGTGTTCAGTTTGTTTGGAAAGGAAAAAGTATCTGAACATTTTTAAATTTGAAGGAGCCGCATTAATTAACTTTGTGAAGCTTTATCTAGCTTGCAAATACTAAATGTCATATAATTTATGTTCTGATGTGTTTCTAACACTGGAAACCAATTCTTACAATGAGATTACATTCCCAGAGTCACTTCACACTGCATAGGTTACAGGTTTGATCCCCCTCTGCTGCTCCAACATGTGATACCTGCCATAGGTCCCTACTTTGAACTGACCATCTGTATGTTGGGATTCTCACAACTGATTCCTTAGTCGTTATAAGAGGACAGTAGTTTACAGAGCATAAAACACACCTTCCATGTGCTGAGGAGCTTATTGTAAACAATACAATGTAGCAGCACAACAGTAAGGAAGCTCAAGGTCATGTGGGAGGGCTGCCACCAGGCCTTGCCAGGCTTTCCACACCCTCAGTGCACACATCTGCTCTCCAACTCAGAACCTGTGGATTTGAGTCTTGTGAGGCTCAAGTCTGGTCTCTAGCAAAACAGGAGGTAGTAGTTGAGGTGACAAGTTCCAACCATCTGGTCACATGGTCTCTCTTTTGACTTCCCATAAGTCACACCTTGCTAGGGATGACAGAAGATCCTCTGATCATTAGGGGAATCAGTGGGTTTTAGGAGCTCTGTACCAAAAACTTAAAGTAAAGAGCCAAACATAGGAGACATTTCTCCCTTCTCTTGTACTTTTTTTTTCTCAAATGTTGAATAAATTAAATTAGAGATATTTCAGTTCCCCTTATAAAAAGGCAAGCAAAAGTTAATCATTCTTAAAATGTCAAAAATCTACTTTGTATACATGAAATTCAATAAAATATATAAATAAATTCTCAATGCCTCAAATCTTATATTAAAATGATTACCAAGCTAAATACTTAATTTCCTACTGCAACTCATAATTTGCCAAGTGAAATATTCCTAGTATTGTTTTATTCTCTACAGAATATCAACATGTAATTTTTACAAAAATGAATTATAAGCAATATTTTTGCACAGAGGCCATGCTAATCTTCTCTGCATCATTCCAATTTTAGTACCTGTGTTGCAAAAGCAAGCACAAAAGCAATATTTTTAAAGATTAAAGTAGTAAATACTACTTCTAAAATTCTATGTAAAAGAGAAATATTTACTCCTCAATATCAATTAAAAAATCAATTCAATGCTTACATTAGTACAAACAGGTCTTTTCTGATTTGATTATGTGTGAAAGGATAAAATTAACTTTATTAGTCTTTATTGGCTTTATTGTTAGTTTAGAATTGGAAACATTTCTCTAAATTAGATTTTGTATGACATTAACAAATATCCATTCACCCTTAATAAGGAAGCCTGCAAAAGGCCAAAGTAACAATATCATCAAAGTCCAAATTGGTGACTACATGAGTTTATTGAGATCACTTACAGTAATGTGAGTGGCACAAAAGCTATCTATCACTGATAGACCACCATATCAGAGGCAATGACTAACAAAAGCTGAAACGTTGGAGCTGTTTGTACAACTTGCAGGTAGCTCTACATGTTGGAAAGTATGCACTCTTCAGTAATCTTTACCACGTATTAAGGGGTATGAATCTGGTAAGTTTTAGGACTTTCTGAGATTTATGTGTTGTCTCACTGAGTCTTTAGTCACTTCCCTTTAGAACTTCCTAAGTTTGAAGAAGTGTTAAAAAATTTCCCTCAGGGATGACTTGCTTGAATTCGGAGTAAATTGCTACAGGGACTTGGGAAATTAACTCAATGACAGAGGGCTTGTCTGGCAAGATCCAGGCCTTGTGTTTAGTCACTAGCACTATAAATAAACACACAAGCAAAGGAAACTGCTACATAGAGCAGAGTAAGTGTTTCTGTGAGTTAAGTGGAGGGGTTTGGTTTTATCCCAAAAGAAAACCCCAAGACAAAAGGGGATAGACTATTCATTTCAAAGTTAGTTTCCGTCCAACTTAGGATGGAAAGACAAATTGGTTATATCAGGTTTCTGTGGATTACCTGTTCTGTGAAGGTATTAAGGCCATATTATTCAGACATTAAAGAGTTTCAATTTTGGATATGAAGAAAACTATTAATAAAACATTTTGTATAGAGCTAAGAATCCCACAACACATAGAACATGGGGTAACTTTCCCGTATAATTAATGTCATATTAACAAGATGCTAGAAATAGAAGTGCTAAAGAATATTATTAGGATTATTATTAAGTCTACTTCTCCTGGATACATAAAAAGCACCAAGGACTAGATGCATGAATTTGAGCTTATAAGAATGTACTGTGAACATTTGCTTTATGAAACTTGTGGCTGATTTTCAGAGGAACAATGATCCCCAGGTGATCTGCCTTAACTGTTCCAGACCCTCCCCTATGCACCAGCCATCTATGGGCCATAAAAAATTTGCAACTAGAAAAGTTTCTTTTGGTTTTGCCTAAGTATAGTCCTGATATCAAATGCATAATAGCATTTACATCTGCATAATAAAGTAGAAAGAAGATGATACAGCAGTCTAAGTGGACCCTCTTACCAGACAGTAAGCAGCTTGGTGACTTGCTCTTCTCAGCTTGCAAAAACTTTGAAATTACATTGGGATTAAAGAGACAAAGAAGGAAATTGGTTACGAACCTAGGTCTCCCATATTTGATTTATGAGGAATGTCTTATATATGGTACTTCCCAATGTAATTCTGAACAAAAATTATTCTTATTTGTAAAACTTTTGGTTAGTTCATTTTGGATATCAATTTCAATATTAATATAATGAAGGAAACCAGCAACAGATTCTTCCTTTGGTTTCTAAAAAAGGCTGTGTGAGATAATAAAAGAATTCAAAGTGTCAGTTTACTTCCTGAGCAGAGTCTGTAATGGTTCAGCTCACATTAGCCTCCCAAGAATGGCCACTTGAACATTTCTGAAATTAAACAGTATTGGTGCACAGTAATGGTTTCATAAATGTTACCTCTCCAGGCTTCAATACAAGAAAGCAGTTCTTGGATTTAGTTGAAAAAACTAAACAATAGGGAAACAACCACCTCAGAGAAGCAACTCCAGTTTTGACATTTATCAAAAACCACAGGTGATCCCCTAAGGGAAAGAACCTTCCAAGTCTTAACCTTTCAGGAGGCTGTGCCCTGAATTATGTTTCTTCATTAATTCAAAGACAGCACTTAAAATAAGAAAGGGAACAAGGAGAAGAAATTTAGAAAGTCTTATTTAACTTACACAATTCATCTATTAGATAAATATTGAAATGTTGTAGAACTCTGTTGTTTTCAGAGTTACAACTTGAACCCATGAGGTCAATTAGGTAAGTTTTCTCATGAAAATAAACAAAAAATGAGTTCATTTGCCATTGCTTTGATGTTAAGAACAATTCATTCTTAAGTGCCTTTAGTTATATTCACAGTAAACCTTTCTGTTAGTGTTTTAAGACCTGAATGCTAGTATCCTACCGGGGTATACCTAGGTATGCACATTTGCATCTTAAACAAATGGATTCTGTCTTTAAACAGGGCTCAGCAATAGGTTAGGAAGGCATTTAGTGAAGTACTCTGGTGAATTTCATTTATAGTAGTCAAAGTTGGGATAATGGTGTGGGGATAAATAAACATTCAAATTAGTGAGAGTGAGAGACTATTAATAAAGATTTGCCCTTGAATGTGAGGACGAGATGGCAGGAGTACCAAGATCAGTCCAGACCAGTGCTTCTTGGATGGATGTGCTTGTAGTGTCAGAACTTGCCCATACCAGAAACATTTTAAGTCCTCTAAAATGATTATTGTATCATGTGACCGAACAAAAGTTTCCCAGAGAGCAGTAGTTTAATCAATATGTAATGTTGAAGAAAAAATAGATGTCTGAGGTTCTATATAAAAGACACTCCATTAATCTCTTCCATTTCCTTGTTTTCATCTAACAACTACTGTGTTTTATTATGTTTTTTTAAATATTTTGCCCCATTAATTCTGTTTCCTTGCCATATTGTTTTCTCTTTCTTTTTTACTTCTACTTTTTGCATCAAAACTTTTTAATAAGTAGTTTTCACAATAAATACTTGTAAATAACAGAAATAATCATATGATCGAGATCATAGATGTTTTCTTTAGTGTTGGTGAGAAAATCATCCCCATAAATAGGACTAATTAAAAAAATCTGGAAAGTTGAACCATAAAAGGTATGAACACTTCTCTGAATTGTCAAGTCACAAGGCTCAGTCTCCCATCTGCCTGCAGTTCTCACACCTTGGGAATCAGTTCATATGGTGATTAGATAATATATTTCTTAATGTTTTCATCAGATAGTACACATTTATATTGTCTTCCCCTTCCATGTATGAGTAAATCATAAAGATCATAAAGGTGTTTCAGCTATGGTATTTTGTCACATAGCTCTTTTGTCTTGACAACTATGATCAATCTCACTGTGATAATAGTGAAATAGGTTTGGCAGAGTTGCCTTCTGTTACTAAAGGTGAACTTTAGTTTGATGATGTGGTATTTAAAGATGTTACTTTAAAGATATTATTAACCTTAATATTATTTAAAGTTCATTTTCAAGATGCACATACAAGGTACTCTTTGAGAAATTTACAAAACTGGTAATATGGTAAATCACTTTAAGTTTCCAGGTCATAGAAAATGGTTATTACTTTGGTTTTGTTATTCATAAAATCAAAGGGGAATACAGTTTTTTAGCTGTCTACATGTATGTAAGGACAAGTATAATTTGGTAGATAGGTACAGTGGGAAAACCTCCATTTTTTATGATGACACATCAATATGCTCTTATCTTTTAACAACATTGATATGATCTAGTAAAGCTCCAGTCTCGTTTTCCAACTACATTCCAAACCAACAAGAAAAACCCTCAAGAATGATGTATTTTTTGATGATTATTTTTCAGGAGCCCATGAGAAAGAAATAGTTCTAATGAATGCTTTGACTGTTAATTTGCATCTCCTACTGGTAAGGTTTCTCATTTGCAGAATCTGATATTTTTTACCTCTAATTTATAAGCCTCTGATAGGCTATGTATTCCAAGATAGCTTGTGAGATTATTTATATTTTCACCAAGATGTGTTAGACCATGATCTCATGGTTCTTCTTAATCATGGGAGAGTTGCCTCATACAAAGAGCTTTAGAATAATGAGTTTTTGTTATAGAACAGAAGGAAAGTATAATAGCACTTGAAAGAGAAAATTGCTCAGTGAGAATACTCATTGGCAAGCAGCGAGCCTTTCAGAAATGATATTTCCCTTATGCTGAAAAAAATTGGTTGTTTCAACATAAAACTAAAATGCACCTTTCGTAGCAGAGGTCAACTCTGCCAAACATATTTCACTGTTACCATGGTGAAATTGATCATAGTTATCAAGGCAAAAGAACTGCATGGCAAAATACCACAGTTTAAATACCTTTGGGGTGTATTCATGCACAAGGAGAAAAAGACACTATAGATGTTATTGTCTAATGAAAACATGCAACAGCATGTTTTCAAATCATGTTTAAAAGTGCGTACATCCTTATTTTTGACTCCCAAATAAGTTACTTAATGTCTCTTTAATATTGGTCAAACTTTTCAGTGTCTCTGATAATTAGTATTTCCCTTTCTAATAGTGAGGACAACAGTGTCTTCCTCATAGATGTGCAGAACTCAATGAGGCAATATGTGAAAATTAATTTAGCACTCTGGCCAGTGATGAGCTTTCTGTTGTCAGAAGTTGTCATCTATATTCAGATCTGTACTAAGCTTAATGCCCAGGGACTTCATGGGGAAACGAAAGAGCCAGTGAGCAATCAGTCTACTTCTGACCAGTTCCTCTAAGATGTACAGGGGTTTCACAATGGGGCTGAGGTATGTTTAGCTGGCTCTAAAGGAAAATGCCATAAAACAAACAACCAGACAAGAGGGAAAGGTGATAAAGAGAACCAAATTGGCAGTGTAAGATATGTAAATAAGACATGCATCGAAGAAGCTATTTCAGTCTCACTCTAGAGAAATTGCCTTTAAATGCTTAAGAAGATATTTTTTCAATTAGCATTTAGGTAGAACTTTAGAATGTGTTTTTATCTGGTTCACATTTTCCTCTGAGTTTGTTTTCCTTTGATAAATGTAATGAGGCAATATCTTCACCCTCTTCCTAATTCATTGGAAACTAGGCTAATTGAAAAAGTACCCCTGTCAGATATCTTAGATGTTTAATTAATTAATGTCTTTAAAATGTTGGAACTGAAAGTGTTGCATAAAGGAGCAAATGTAAATTGCGTGTTAATGCTTCTCAATAACT
The DNA here is from genome assembly GCA_026225945.1 of Cricetomys ansorgei. NCBI lineage: Eukaryota > Metazoa > Chordata > Mammalia > Rodentia > Nesomyidae > Cricetomys > Cricetomys ansorgei. The sequence goes on along the minus strand of JAMJFZ010003721.1, from coordinate 54,701 downwards.
CTGTTTCATTGTAGTTATCATTCTTTAAGCCTACACCAAAGCGGCACAAAATTCTTCTAGAAGCCAAAGCCTTTCCTTCTGATCATGTAAGGATTTCTTGAAGTTATATTTATGTTCTTTCTACTCTTCCTAGAGGGACATATCATTTTTCTGACTTGAATGTTTATTCACTAGTCATTTCCAAGTAAGCTTAATAAAAAAGATCTGTCAAGTTCTCTTGATTTAAGTATTTTTTTTAGAAATTAGATTTATTTCTTTTGTTCAAGTAAACGTGTTCAGGGAGGAAAGAACTGAATGGCAACATTGATTTATGAGTCTTTTAAAGATATTGAGCAAATTGCTGCTGAAATCAAGTGTGGTTATAAATGTGCCATTAATTCCTGTTGCTGTTTTATTTTATAAAATCAAATTCATGCAAACTCCTCTGCTTAACCCTTTAGTAACATGAAATTGCCATAGGAACTTGTATTTGCACCCCATGTGTCATAATATGAAAGCAGGTTTATTGATTTCTTTCTGTCAAGAAAATATTAAAGATTAAAAAATGCTGATGCAGGGAGATGGACAAGTCAGTAGTTTGCTGCACAGACGTAAGGACATGAAAGGGAGTATCTGCCACTCACAAGGAAAGCTGAGTGTGGCTATGTGTTCTGTAGTCCCAACACAGGAGACAAGCAAGACAGTGGCTTAACATAATACCCTGTTTCATTGTTATTGTATTATTTATTCTCAGAGGAGATATTTCAGTGCACTGGTATGCTTTGGGCTTAATTTAATAAGCAAACTTTCTATCTTTTTCAGTATGCTATTGAGTCACAGATTCAACTCAATGGACTTGACATTGCCGAAAGTATGCGGTTGATCCAGCCAAGAGAGGTATCTGAGAAGGAAAGAAATGTTCATTATGCTTCTATTTCACGTCAGTTGACTTCCCTCCATTTTCATCAAAAGTTTATTATCTTCACGGATTTGATGTAACTTTCAAGAAATCATAAGAGATTCATGCATTGGTTACTGTTAGATCCTTGTGTTTTAAATAAAGAATAGATTAGAAATACATTTATTTAAAAGCTAGATACATGGCAAGAAAGTTTTCTTTTTATACCAATAGAGTCCATAGTGGTCAAACAGGTAATAAGGAGTCAAAAATTGGGAATACTGCTTAAAATTTCAAATGTAGTTGCTGATTAAAATCAAATTAAAGACTAGTGATGACGGTGAAATTGTATGGAAAATGTCTTTCATGTCCTTTTGCGAAGTGCCTAAATATTCCCTTATATTTAAGATACAGTAAGTTTTCTAAAGCTGATAAGTTGGAGAGTATGGGATTCCAGTGTGTATAGTAACCAACACATAGGATTAATGGTATAAAAGATTCTCACAAGGCATCTGTTTTCACACATGCTATATAAGTGGCTGGTTTCTAGCATAAATGAATATGGTCACCAAGTCCCAAAATTCAGTGTTATGGATGATCAGCATTTTATCCTCTGGGTCCACTCTAACCAGTCCTTTCAATTACTAGGCAGCTCCATGACAAGATGAATGAGAGCTTTATCTCTCTGAAACTTATATTTCTTATTTGATTCATGGAGATTCTTTAGACAAATGAATTATGTATTAGTTTCTATGATATCTTCTTTAGTTTTTTTAAATTGTAGTTATCAAACTGTATTAGAATTTTAAAATAGCCTTAAGTTGCTAATTCCCTAAGTAGAATCTTTCTTATAATTAGTAAATTCATTTCTTTATGTGTGTTAAAAATGTATTTTGAAGGCTAAGCAGTGGTGGCATATGTCTTTAATTCCAGCATTTGGGAGGCAGGAGGGTCTCTGTGAGTTTAAGACCAGTGTGGTCTACAGAGTGAGTTGCAGGACAACCAGAGTTACAACAGAGAAACCCTGTCTGCCCCCTGCCCCCTACACACACCCAAAAAGGTGTATTTGGATTAAAACAGAGACTTCAAAATTACTGTTTTTCCTATTTGGTAAATTCTTCTAATAGAAACTGCACATGCACAATCACACACACACACACACACACACACACACACACACACACACACACACACATACTATACTGAAGTCCTCTAACATAGAACTTGGCCAGTAGCAAGAAATTTGAAAAGTTAAATTGAAGGATAGTATAAAATTCTTTTAATGAGCTTTCTATATGATATTGAGGCAATTAAGCATACACAAATTTATCTCATATTCTCTACAAGAGAAAATTTGTGAAAAGTTGCAAGTATATCATTCATTCTCACCTGCTGGCACATGCTTTGTGCTTGATTGATTTCTTCCAGCTCAAGTTAATTTTTCAACCCTGAATCCCAGTTCATTCACAATTTTCAATCATTAGTTATGGTAAGGAGGTAAGAGACACTTTGTTTTGATCTTTTTTCTTCATGTTTGTCTTCATCTTTACATTAGTTTGGAAAAAGATTAAATTTTAAAGTAATTGAAACATTGCTTTGGTAAAACTCAGATGTATAAGTGAGTTTTAATTAGAAAAAGTACCTCTAACTTGATAAGTGCAATATGAATCTCTAGCTTTTCTGTAATATATTTCATGGCCTTCTCACTCTTTTGTATGATTAAAGATGATGGGAAAACTATTTACAGGTGTGTAAATAGTAAAGATGAAGTAAAAACTGAAGTAGAAAGGAGTAAGCTGGCTTGTGAAGGCTGGCCCTTAAAAAACATCTCTTTAGAATTTTATTTTGTATTTCTTAATAGCAAAATGTATCCCATTGCTGCTCTTTTGCCAGATTTTTGAAGAACATTGGCATGGGGAAACATAATCATCTTTCATTTCCTTACATTGGGAAAACATTTGTGGATATGATATAACATGTATATTGTTGTCATACTGTGCAACTTAGACTGAATTTGACTTAGGGGGAAGAGACCTTAAGGATGGAGGACATACTTGAAGTAATTGAGGAGGAAGGAGACTCGATTGCAGTGATCCTGTTCAGTGGAGTGCATTTTTACACTGGACAGCTCTTCAACATACCTGCCATTACAAAAGCCGGACAAGCAAAGGTAGACCACTCTTCCCTCCTTATTACTTCCCCAGGCAAAACTCTGCTCGAGAGTGGTTCACCTGCATTGTTTTATGTGTGCTTTAAATTATTCTAGGCATCTTTTTCTTTAAAAAGAATAAGACTTACATTTTAAGATATAATTATTACTGCTATTGTTATGATTGTTGTAGTTCAAACACTGTTTATATGACATCAATGATCTAGTCTCATTCCTAATAATGCTGTCTTTACCTGGGCTCCTAACGTCCAGGATCTGAGTTTTGCACACATGATTTTACTCCTCAGATAGCAAAGTGGGGCTGAAATATTAAGGGTCTTCAGGACATGCAAGGACTACTTAAAAACCCTACTTCAGTATAATGTCATACCGTAATCCATTCTAAATGTAAACCAGAGTTTGCTTAAAGCTAGATATGCCTAGATGGAGAAATATTGACTCTACTACAGCTCCTGTAGAGTTATCACCAGGCTTGGTTTTACCCAAGTGACTTTAAGGGTGCCATTTTATTTCTAACTGTCTTCTAGCTTTATAATACTGCCTATAGAAAAAAAGTTTATTTCCCCCACATACTATTAATTCAAAATTAAATTATTTGTATTTGTACATCATGTTTCAATGTATATAATGTATATAAGTGACTTAAGAACTTTTTACTAATTTGGGGCTGTAAAAAAGAAATCAATTGGGAGAAAATTTGAATGGTCATAAGTTATATTTAAATGCTAAGTAGCAGTTCTGTTTGATTATGCAATCAATACTTGTATTTAAAAAGGTGACAATTGCATTTTATTCTGAACATTAATAAGTTATAGGATTACTATATATGTGAGATCTAGCTAATATATGCAGTTATTGAAGCTAATGAATGAAACTAATGAAAAGAACTTTAGCACCATTTCCAGTGGTCTCTAGGAATTTCCAGCTAGGACATCTAGCTGATTTGATGGATAACTGTGAATGTGGTGCATTACAGAAGATATAAAGATAATGTCTTCTTAATTTAGATATTAAATCTTAAGCACCCAAATAAAGGGAGGCCAATAAAAGTTGTGTTTTAAAATATTCTGCAAGTAATCACCAGCCATGTTCCTTTAGTATGCAAGCATATCTCATTAACCTTCATAGAAATGACAGAGAAGAAGGATCATAAGCTTGGCAATTGTACAGTCTGGGGTTTAGACACTATCTGGGTCATTGCCTTGTTACATGATCCACAGGATGTTACTTGACTTCCCTGAGCTTCTTTTTCCAAGAGTGCTAGTTCATCATAGCAGCCTCTACCTCATGCACTCAGGAGTTCAGAATGCGGTGTCTAGAGCATGGCATGGCTGCCACAGTTCTGCGGTTAAACAGGGGTCCTTTCCTACTTCTACTCTGTTCCGTGAATGACATTATGCCAATGTTTCAGATATGGACTTTATTTCCCATTGAAAATTAAAATAAGGGGGTTAGAGAGATGGCTTCCTGGTTAAGAGCACTTGCTGCTTGCAGAGGACCCAGGTTTGGTTCCCAACACTGACATGGCAGCTTTCAACCATCTGTAACTCCAGTTCCAGGACCCAGTGCCTTCTTTTAGCCTCCAAGGCACAAGGCATGCATTGAGTACATATACATACATGCAGGCAAAATATTCTCACACTCAAAATATAAATACAATAAAATAATACTTAAAAATAAATGTGTTTAGTGGGTTTTATATTTAATTCTTGTTAAGAGCTTTGGTTGCCTAAACCAGTCTCCAAGGGTTCCATAGGCTGTCATTCATTTAACATGTCTATAGAGCCAAATTCTCGTGATACGTTCAGCCAAAGAAATGAAGGGAAAAATAAGAAGTTCCAATCTAAATGGACGGATGCTATGGGAATGAACTAGGGATGTGGCTGACTTAGATTTACCCATTATCAAGTTTATTTTAATAAAGTTTGTCCTCTTGATGTACAATTGTTCTCTTTTTCAACTGGAGTTGAAAAATTGGGCTAATTTAAAATTAGACTTATGTAACTCTCCTGGTTGACATGTGAATATAAAGATGAAGAAAGTGACAGGGAGAAAATTAAAGGTGTCAACCAAGAAAGAAGCTGACAATTCTAGGGGGAAGGAGACATAAAATCCTCACTGTTAAGACTGAATAAGTGAGGTAAAAGAGAGGGAAATTTCCAGAAATTAAGCATGATAACAGCCAAAAATGACAGTGAATGGGGCAGTGAGAATTAATGGGTATGTTATGAAGTAAAATGGTCAAAATTCTGAAGTAAAAATGAAAAGTCATGTGGAAAGGAAATAAATACAAACATTTTGAAAGGTCTTTTAGAAACTGTATCTCTACCAACAATATCATGAATCGTAAGTAGTTCACTTGAGGAGTTATTTTGTATCTTGAAGTTAATTTTAAAATCAGTGTATAGTTCCTCAGATCTTATTAGTCAACCACATTGATGAGGTGTCATACATGTACCTTCTCTACCAGTTCTAGAAGAGATTTTGTCACAGGAGATATCCTGGTCCTCTGGCTCTTAGATTCATTTGCCCATTCTTCCGCAGTGTTCTCTGAGCCTTGGTTCTAAGAGTTGTGTTGTGCTGTGTCAGTTGGTGCTGGGCACCCTGTGACCACTTGTTCTATATTTTCAGTAGACATGTTGACATGGAAGGAGGGAATTTCAAGGGTCCCGGTTATAGACAAAGAACTACAGACAACTAAAAAACACCAAGAACAGAGAAATAGTCTTCCTCAGGGATGAGTCCTTTATTGATTATCCAATACCAAGTGGTCAGCCCTGAATTCATGCACATACAAGCAATACTAAATAAGCTAATCATGTTGTGCTTATATGTTTAGTTGTGTGGGTGTGGGTCTATCACACACACACATGTACACACTAATTCCATTCATGAGGGAGGAAGTTTTGTGCCTTAATTGCCTCCCAATGCTCCCATTCTTAATACTGTCACAGTTGCTATTATTTAACAACTTGTGAATTGGGAGGGGATACATGAATATTTAGAGAATAGAACTTCCTTTCTAAAATTGTATGGAAGTACAAAGCTTTTCAATATATAGAAATTTTGTGCTTGGTTTATTACTATTACAATTATAAGAATTAATTCATCCATGCTGTATTTAGCAGTAGTCCTGCTTCTTTATGTTTTCATTTCAGTATAACATTAACAGATAGAAAATAGAGAACAATTTTTTCATTGGCATCAGAGCATATTTTTGGGATTTTGTTCTCCATTGGAATACTGTCACTGTACATGCTATTTTGGTGGTTATTACAAATTAGTAAGGGTAAGCCTTCATCACATTTCTGGTAAGACTGTTTCTTAGAAGTAGACTCTCTGCTGGATGGTGGTGGCACACACCTTTAAACCCAGCACTCAGGAGGCAGATGCAGGTGGATTTCTGTGAGTTCTAGGACAGCCAAAGTTACAACAGAGTAACCTTGTCTTGAAAAAACCAAAAAGAAGAAGGGGGTGCGGACAGCAGCTCCCTGGAGCATAGGTTGTGTGTGAACTCAGTCACAATCAACAATATCCAGTTTCTTAATGAATTATGTAAATTTGGTGTCCACTCTGACAATACATATGAGCGCATCTATTACCATACACACCCAACAATAAGCTCTGCTGTCAATCTTAGGGTCAGCTATTCAGTGCCCTCATTACACATGAGGTCCAAATCTTTTAAATATGTGCTATATTCCTTATATTCTTTGTGTCTTTTCTTTTGTGAAATGCTTTTTTTAAAGTTTTTTACCCATTTTCCATTGTTACCTGGTGTTTTCTGATTAGGCTGTAGGTGGTATAACACTAATTTTATAAGAGAATATTAAGTTTCAGTAGGTGTCAAAGAGGAAATCAAATTTATAGAAGAACCATGACTTCGATTGATGTGATGAGTGTAAGATTTGGAAGTGCCTTTCTTAACAAGGGACAGGTCTGAAATTTGAGTGGCAAGGTTGAGGAAAATGAAACACTAGATATATAAAATCACAGGGAAGGCCATAAGGCATTGGAAGATATCAATTTGAAGATATATTTTCATCTATTTTTGGATCTACATCCTTATTTCATATTAGTGAACAACCCATCTTTCTGGAGCTCTGATTTCCATATTTCTCATATTTTCTTAGGTTGTTACTTGTTTCTAGTCACATTTATTCTCTAGACCGACAGCATACAGATGTGCCCCCTTATCCTCCATCATCTCCAGTAGTTTTAACACTGCCCCTCAACTCAGTCATCACTTCCAATTGAAAGTTCTGGATGATGAAAAAATGATAGTTAATGCTAATCTTTCCACAGTGCTTTGACATCCACCATGTGTCTCAAGATCATGTGTTTCATCATTCTGATGGACCCAGAGCTTCTTTCCTGTCATAATCAATGTTTCTCTTTCTTTCCTTTCCTCCTTTCCTTTCCTTTCCTTTCCTTTCCCTTCCTTTCTTATCGTTTCCTTTCCCTTCCTTCCTTCCTTCCTTCCTCCCTTCCTTCCTTTTTTTCTTTCTTCCCGATGCTTAAGATGAAGCCCAGGGATTTGCACCTCTTCTTCCTGAGTGCTAAATTTACAGTCATGTGGCAACATGCATAGCTTCTGATCTTACCAAAAAATTAACCAAAACCAGTTTTAAATTCTACTCTCTCACTGTCTACTTTTTCTTAAGTATTCCTCAACCAGATATTAAGATTTGCAGGCATAATGAACAGAATACTAATGAAAATCAGCCCAAACACACCACTTTGCTTTGCTAACCATAGACAGTAGTACCCTTAGGCTTCTGAGCTGTATAAATAAATAAGTAGATAAATCTGTGACGGACCTGGAGTTCTCTGACTTTCCACGTCATAGTCATAACATGGTTGTCCCGGACCCACTTCTATTCAAAGCAGCAAGAAGGCAGAATGGAAGATAGGCAAGGTTCATCTGTCTTATGTATCCTTTTTATTTGAACTACTAAATCTTTCCCAGAAAAGCCCAGCAGATTCTTGCTCATAACTCACTGCCTCTGAAGTGACAGCCAGAAGGGGAACAGGCAAAAAACGTGTTTGCTTTTATAGCCCTATAGTAAAGGTTACTTAAAATGTGCTGCAGAATGGGTTTGGGATTCATAACCCATAGTATTTCCTAATTATAACTGCAAATGACACAATGCTTTCTAACCTGTTGCCTTTGTTTCTGATCTATGTGAGCTTTTTCTTTCTTCCCTTCCTTCCTCCTTTACTTCCCTCCCTCACCACATTTTACAAGCATTTAAAACATTTCATAAGAAACTTATATAAGAATACATGATTTCACAAATTATAATTTCTTACGTTATATTGTGGTAAGAAATAGGTAACTGGGCATGGTAGTGCATACTTGTAATTCCATCACTGTGGAGGCTGGGACAGGAGATTTGAAAGTTCAAGATTAGCATTATTGCCCTAGGAGCCAGCTCTCTAAAAACTAGAGTAAATCAAACCAGACAAACGAAAGAAACAAGCAAATAAACAAAACTGAATATGTGAAAGAATAAAAGAATTATTTTCTAGGCAAAATTCTTTGTATGTTAGTCAGACTAGTTCTCTTTAATAAAACCAGAATCATAAACCCCTTCACAATACTCAGCATTTATTTCATGCTCATGCTACACACAGAGAGGCCAACCTTTTGTCAGTGTAGAGATTCATTTACTGTGATTCAGGATTGGACATTTTGGCTTCCATATCATGTTGGGGAACTTTATTTTTGGTTACGTTTGAAATTGTTTTACGCACTGTTGGGTGAGGGGCTATCCTAAGTCTAGGGTGTTCTATTGTATTGTTTGCACGTGTTGGATTTCTGTAGGGGTTGTTTAATTGCTAATGATCTGCATTTTCTATCAGTAAAATGCCTGAGGTGTTCTGAAAGAATTAAAACACCTGAGCTGAGATGCTCAGGGTTCCACTACTGAGTCTGTTGCTGGCCAAGATGATATTTCCCTTTGCTGAGATCTGGCAGAGTTTCCACCAATGAATATGTCTCCTTGTCCCTCTTGGTGAGCCACAGCCATCTACTGCTACAGTATTGTAGAGTTTTTGTGTGTCCTCCAAATGAGTAGAATAAAGGGTGTGAACAGCACAACAATTTCTCAGATGCCTTCAAATAGCAAGATTACTTGCACATGGAATCCACTGACTAACAGTTTGTACATTTTTCTGAGAAAGAAAGTTGAGCTGATCTGAGAAGTGCTGTTAATTTTGTGACCCTAGACTCAGGGCCCTCACATACTGATGAGGTAGGTAGGACATTTCATTTGAGACACAGAGCAGAATGTGCAGTAGTAATTTTAGTAATTAAGACTGGCAAGAGGGCAAAAGCACTTGTGCAAGACCAAGGACCAGAGCCTGATTCACAGAACGTACATAAAAGCTGACCTCTCACCCTCATATCTGCACCATGGCACGTGCACCTACACTTACGTTGTACAATACCTCCAACAATAAAGAAAAAATTATGTAATTTACATATCATACATAGTGTATTAATTCTATATTTTATATTAACATATGAATAATTAATATAAAATGTATCATGTTGTTAGAGTATATTATATAGTTTTACATTATGCAAATTATATTTTAGCATAATTTGGCTGATGCAGTTCACTTATTAGTATAACTTTTTTTGTCTACTTAGCAAATTAGGATGATAGTAATGGTTGCTTCATAAGTTTGCTTTAAGAAGAATTAAGAGAAATGATATCTTAATATCTAATGCTTAGCATGTGGTATGTACTCAATAAATATTAATAAATTTCAAGATGAAAAAGAGTAAATATATATTGTATTATACAGTTCCATTAAAAAAACGAGTGAACAACTGAGACTTTAATATAAAAATCAAAAGAGAATTTTTAACCAAGAAGAGAGTATTTCTGCACCAGAATGCACATAAGAGCAGAATAATATAGGCAGTTTGTTAAGAGTGGAGGGGACTAGACTGAAGTTTTAAAAGTTAATTGACAAACTAATGTACCATTTAATAATTTGATTCTTAAAAAAAAAATCTCAGTGCAAACTCTTCATGCTCTTTGTCTCCCATCAAATGTCTTATGACACACAGAACACTTGGTTCCTGAGAGTTAGCAAGTGCCAAATCATTATTCATTGAAGAGATAGATGAATAAGTGAGTGCTTTAGTCTCTCATATCTTTTACACATTATAGTAACACACATATGTTGGTGCTCACATATTTGTTTTCTTCTACCCTACTAAAACTGAAATGTAGATGGTGAATTAAAGGAAAAATTCTTCAAGCCACCTCTTTTTTGTGTAACAGTTTTTATTTTTATATGAGAATTATGTATTGATTTCAACCACAAGCTCTTTCAATTATTAATCATTATTAATAGTAATTATAGTCCAATCAGTGTTAAAGTTGAATTAATTATCATCCATGCATGTCGATATGTACCTGTAATCCTAGCCATGATTTGAAAAGCTGAAGCAGAAGAATCATTTGAGTACAATTTAGGGCCAGCCTGGATAACATAAGAAGATCCCATTTCTTCAAACCTGCACAGAATAGAGTGAGGGAAAGAGAAAAGAGAGGGAGAAAAAGAGAGGAAGGGAGGCAGTAAGAGGAGTGAGGCTGAGGGACTGGCTCACTGGAGACCAATAGTAGCTGAATAAGATGAGGCTCTGAGCTCAAATCTCCAGCACCAATGTAAAAGGCTAGGCATGGCCACAGTGTTCTTCTTACTCCATCACTGCGAGGAAGAGGAAACAGGAGCATTTCTGGGGCTTGCTGGTCAGACCTCCTAGCTGGACAAAGCGTAAGGCCAGGATCAGTGAGCAACACTGTCTCCTGGAAATAAGGTGGAACTGATAGTGTAGGCCATGTAACGTGCTCCTTTGGCCACTGTGTGTACAATGGACACATACAATATTCACACACACAAACACAAACACAATTAATTTTGGATACTGGATTACAAGGAAAAATACAGAAAAACTGATGAATGTCCACTTGGTAAAATCAATTTGTACAATTGATTTGTAAAAATACCAAAGCCTGCCTCTGTCTCCCAAATGCTGGGATAAAAGCGTCTGCCACCACTGCTTGGCTCTTTGAAAAGTTTTAACTTCTTTGAGGACACAAATAAATGGTTGTGAAGCTTTTAACAGAAACCTTGGCTATAATGTTTAAGTCAACTCACAGGAACTGTTATAGCATAGTATCAATAATGCTTATGTGGGGAATCAAAACTTGCAGTCGGGTTGGATGCATTAATAATAAACTAAGTCACCAATAATGCATTGGTGGCACGTAAGAGGAAGAGAAATCAAAGCTTCCCTTCTGTCATTTAACCAAGAGAGAACCCTATTTGCTCTCCTGTGTCTTCTATCCTGCAGAGGTGAGTATGCCTGTCCTGCCTGTCACATGAGTATGAATCCATGCCTGTCTGGAGGCTGTCACGGGAATGTGTTTCTGAGTCTGTCTGTCTGAATGTGCTTGTCCCTAACAAAGGACTTTGCCCTGTCCTTCATGGAAAGCACAGAAAGCATCACATAGAGGAACTTTAAAGAAATCTTTAACAGAGTTTTATGAGGGATTAAGTCACTGACTCCAACTCATCACAGCACACCCAGATAGCAAACAGTATTACAAATACCATTGTTTATAAAGCAGTATCTGTGGATTGCTTACAACATTTATGATGGATATTCATTTTATAAGGGTGCTTTTCAGTATTCATTTGCTGTTTTTAGAAAATGATTATCATAACACACATAAAAACATAAATGCACTAATCTTGGGTCAGGATTATGGGAAAGCACATAACTTGAGTTTTACACCTATGTATTAGTTTAGTTTGTAAATTAGTTAATTATTAGAGAAATCCAAGGCAAGTAGGATTGGTTGTTATATTATCCTTTTAAAGTCAGGGTAAGCATCCAGGGTGAAGACACAGTGGAATAACAGTCTCAAGTTTTAAGTAACCTCAAGGTATATTATTAACTCTGGCTGTGAAGTACAACAAAAGTTCCTATCTCTTAGAATATAAGATGCATAATCATGTGCCTACCTTCCTGATGATGCATTGAATTCCTGTGTATAATAATGTACATTGCCTACAAATATTTAATATTATGTTTTTTAATTAAACCATCGTTACTAGAAACTGTAAGTCAGAGTTCATTTGAGAGGATATTACTATTAATAGTACATAAAAAAGAATTTTGTCACTGTATTCTCTACAGTAAAATGTATATATCTGTACCTGTAACTCATCAGTAAATGTTTTAACAGAACATTATAATAACAAAATTCAAACAAGGAACTCCTACTAAGGTGGTGTCTCAGGGTGACCTTCTTAGAGAATATGAGATGAAGTTCAAGAAACAAGAGCAGATACTATGTGGTTAAGACCTTTCTGTCAGGGCTAGATATATGGTAGGGATTATTCTAGGAAGTATGAAGTATTAATAGGTTTACAATGAAGTACATATTTCAGTATAATTTAATTTTAGAACTTCTGAAAAGAAAGAATAAGATAGTGTATGAGGGAGGCAGAGTCAAGAGAGGCAGCCTCTTCTAAACCATACAAACTTTATGAAAAACCACCGAAGCCACTGCATGGCTTTGAACATATAAGAAGACAGATCTATTTTAATTTTTGAAAGAAATTTCCTACTTGAATAGATAAAAATTGAGTGGAATGGAAAGAGAGTGAGCAAAATGAATATATCATTATATTTGCAAAAATGTAAAGACTATCACTGTGATGCTTTTCAGAGTGCTTTTGTTCTCTTTGGAAATCATTCTTATCTTCCTTCACACAGTCATGATTAAAAAAATGGGTTTAAAATAATCATTAAAGATTGTTTCTACAGCAAAATCCTGAAGTATAATCTAGACTTGAATCTATCAAGGAACTCCAAGGAAAAGAAAAATGAAAATGTGTATTTGTGAACATATGAGTATGGGTAGCTGTATATATGGGTTCTTAAGATAATTTTTAAAAATGCTGTGGCTACACATAAATTGATTGATAGCAGAGCATCAGTCTTTATTTTAGTAAAGGGAAAAGTAAAATTAAAAATTAATATCTATTAGAATGAGAGAGGACTGTTGTGCTATAGACATCAAATTATCTATGCTCTTAAATCCTTCCATTTGAAATCCAGAAATTACTTAGTCAAAAAAGTTGGTGAAGATCAGTGCCAAGAAATACAGAACTTTTTCTAAGCAATCTTTATTGGGTTTTTTATTTAAAACTTGATTAAGTGAACCATGTAGGAAAAGAATAATTAATTTCCAGTGGAAGAGGATTCTAGACTCCAGATTTCATTTTAGGATTATAGATCTGGGAAAACCAAGCCTCCAAGTTGTCAATCAGGATTTGTGATATCAAAGCCATCCTAATCAAAGGCAGAAGGGAAACCTCATTCACCTGCTAATCTCAGGACCACCTGAAGATGTTATAATCATAGGTTTTGATTTTTTTTTAGATAATGCAAATTATACAATTAATTGTCTAAGACTCAGGGTAGTTCCCTAATATTTCATTTTTCTTACCCCTTGACTAATCAAGGAAGACTTATTTGTCTTCATTATGAATAAAAATTTAAAAATTCTAACATAAAATATATATACGCATTCTAATTTATTCACTACCATGACAGTGAAGAAAGACTGTGAGATTCTAATAGTTCCCAGCACAAAAAAAAAAGTACAAAATAAAATATAGCAGTCACCCATGTCATTTTCTCTTCCCAGTTCCTTTTTTCAGGTGAATTATTAATATAGACAAGTTTAGTGTTGTCACATTCAAAGTTAGTTGAAATGGAGAATGTTCATTTTTACCCACAGATAGTCTATCAAAGGGAAGGTGGTGACCAAAGAAAAGAACTACCAAATTATCTATAACAAATCTCTTTCATTCTTTGGGTTTCTTTTGGCATTTTAAAAAAGAGATTTATTTTTTTATTTTATTTTATATATGTGAACATTTTTTCTGTCATACAGGCATGCACTCCACAAGTGTGCCCGATAACCACTTAGGTCAGAAGCCGACTTTGGATCTTCTAGAACTGGAGTTCCAGATGTTTAGGGGCCTCCTATGTGTGTCCTGGAAACTGAACCATGTCTTCTTAAAGAGCAACAAGTGCTTTTAACCACTGAGCCATCTCTCCTTAATATGCTTTGGTATTTTTAAGACAGAGTCTTGATATGAAGCTATCTGACCTCAAGCCTGTCCTCTTCCTGCCTCCGCAGGAACATTGCATACAAACATGCATGGGCGTGCACGCACATACACACACACACACACACACACACACACACACACACACACATCTTCAAGGCCTATAGTATAGATTTTAATTCAATATCATCATATTTACATGAATTATACTTCTGGAAAGCTGAAACTTAAAAGATAACTTAGATTATATACATGTTCATGTCAAAAGAATGTTCAAGTGCTCTCCTGAGAGGGACATAGCACCAAGAAAGGCTCCAAAGGTTGTGATAGATTGGCCACCTTCCACATCTCAGTAAAGTTTCCTTATCCACATTTGGTGTTCTAGGGATTTAATCTAAAAACAAGCTTTTGGTGGGCTTGTGCTACCTCTTCCTCACTTTCATTCCATCCCCATTGCTATACTTTGATAACCTGACACTTTTTTCCAACAGGTCATTTTGCTTCATGGTGACTACTGTTAAGAAGCACTATAGTATAGCACTATACTTTTTAAAACTCTGTGTGTGTGTGTGTGTGTGTGTGTGTGTGTGTGTTTGTGTGTGTGTGTGAAAGCAGCTTGATTCAAATGAAATATTCATACTGTTTTTGCTTTAACTTGCACAGGTAAACTATTTTGTGAGGATATCCACTTTCATTTTTATACTTATCTTTCAATACAAATCATAGTATAAAAACCAGATGGTAGAAACAGCTAATTCAATGTCATTCAGATTTCAAAGAAAAAAATTTTTTGAGTTGAGATACTGCTGGGTTGGCCTCAAATTTCCAATCCTCCTCCTTCCATCTCCCAAATGCTGACATTATAATTATGTATCATCATACCTGGTAGCTAAAACATCATTTCTACTGCAATAAGTCATTTGATTTCTGTGTATTTATTTTCTCATGACATACTCTTTTTTTTTATTATTCATACCAGTCTCTTATTGGATTTCTTATCTTTAAAATTCAGCTCTCAGGGACAGGCAAGTCACAGAGCAATGCTCACTTTATCGGGAACTGTTGTCTATTCTGCAAATACATTGCTTAAGTATCATCAATCGATACATCTGGGACAAAGGGAACTGTGAAATCAATTTAGTGAGTAGAGTAAGTGTTACCAAGGAACTATGCACTTGTGCATTAAAACGCTTCATCTAAAATCATCAGATGCCAATCTCAGGGTAACTATTTGGGATATCATCCCAGCTTCCTTATTTCTGTCCCAGTTTGCTACTGACCTTCAATATGAGCATTTAGAATTCATCATCAGGCAGCTCTCTTCTGAGATAAAAGATTGTGTGGATTTATTTTCCATAATGCACATTATTTGTAATTTTCACCTTCTGTATTTCATACAAGAGCCTAAGGTCTAATACAACCTTGACTAGTAAAATTCTGCAAAAAGAAAACTTGCACACTGAGTTCTTTTTTAGATGCAATGTGACTCTTAGAAACTGTTTCTGTAGTTCTATAAGAAAGATTGTGTCTAATCCCTTTAGACTCGTGGTTTTCACTTCTATTTTAATACTGAAGAGCTGCTGTTCCCATTGAACTGTTTGTGTAACTGACTGACAGCCTTACATCCTATATTAGAACAGAGTAGATAACACTAAGTAGTGTTTGGAAAGAATTACTAAGACCCACAGAACTTACTGGTTTGTGGTATAAAATAAGCATAATATAGAAAGTAATACTAGTTCCTGCTCATAAATAGATAGCTGAAAGAAAATGAAAAGAGGAAGAGTGAATATGTCTGACATTCTTGATAAATTTGGTGTGTATAAAAGAAAAAAATTGAATTTCCATGCTGAGATGACTGACAGAGACGGTGGGACAATTGGAGCCCCTCTTATAGATCTTCTTTCTTCCTTCTTTCTCTCCTTCCTTCCTTCCATCCGTCCATCCATCTAGCCTATTTTTCTTTCTTTCCTTCCTTGCTTTATTTTATTTTATATTATTTTATTTTATTTTAAAGACAGGGTTTCACTACATAACATTGACTGACCAGAAACTCAGTATGTTCAGGCTGGCCTCCAATTTACACTGGCCTGAGCATCTGTACTAAAGCCATGAGCCACCACACACAGCCAGATCTTGACTTTTGTTTTTGTTTTTAACATGATATCTGTGTATGACTGTGACTCTTACCAGTGAGTGAATTTGGGAGTTAAATGTTCCAGTACTATGGCAAGAAAACTGATTATTAGCTTCCATCCTCCACTACATTCCTGTCTCTCTCTAGGAATTTAGCAGACCTCTGTGAATCTCATTGCAAAACCCAGCATCAGAGTTACCTAGCCAAACTGTTATTGTTAATTCACTATATGTTTATATTTCTCTATAAAGCCAAACAGTATGCGTACAGGTATTCATACACATATAAGTACACACAGAAACTTTCCTATACATTTGAAAACAAATTTTTCCATCATATATTTTTTTCTTAAAAGAATATTGTCCTAATCAGTGCACAGTATAATCTGGATTTTGAGTCAAACAAAGAAGGGTGTTCAGAATTCTCAATCACTTCATTGTTCTTTAAGCTATGTGATAAGAAGTCCAGATTATGCTCACACAGAGTACCAAGAGAGCCCACCATTAGCCAAGAAGCAACTGAATAGACTCAGGACGTACCTAGTATAGTATAATCCTGTAACTGTATAGTCTGGTGACATTGTAGTCCTGGTGACACTGGAGACAGATCTGTCTTGTTTCGTGGAGTCTGGGCCAGCACCATTCAGTGAACATTCAGGGGTTTGTTTTACAAATGGATAGAGTCACCCTTATGTGTGAAAAGGATCAGAAGGCTACATCTGTAAGTTGCAATTCAGCTGTCTTAAGACAATGGTTATTTGCCCAGTTCATTGTTATATGATTTTACCGGTCTTTATTAGCATGCAAATGCACACCTGGTAAAGATTAGTCCAAGTATTGATGTAAACATCCTGTCATGTATCATGTTCTGTATAATTTAGAGGGCATTTTGGGATGAAGAAAGAGCAAACTAAAAAATAGCAAAAAGTTAGCATATTTCAGTACTCCCAAAATTATCAAAATTTAGAATATTTTGAACTCCTTTCAATTATCTCATCCTAGTTAATTTAAAAATTCTAAAGAGTATGTTTTCTCTTCACTGGAAATGTTATCATTAACCCTGGGCTGCATTTGACACCACTGATCAGAACAATTATTAGTGCTGTGTTAAAGAGGATTGAAAAACCAAACCCATATTATATTCCTTATTTGAGAGTGATTTAGAACATTTTTAACTGCTATTTTTGCCCTAAAATATTTCATTTTAAAAGATACCCTCAGCAAAAACAGCATGCATTAAAACTGCTTCCAGAACGAGCTTCAAAGATTCTTCTTTTATAATCCAACATCGGATTTTTCAGATGCTTTTGTCCCCTGTAGCCACTTGCTGTAAGCCATGGTCAATGCCACTATCTTCACTGGCACTGACAGCTTTGTAGGTGGGTTGAGAGCCCTTGGACCATGTCTCCTTTGAACTGTTTGCAGACAGACTTCCAAAGACAGCAGGAAACTTTCTTTCCCTGAGCCCTGGAGAAAAAGGAATTGTTTATAACTGATTCATTTTCTCACAGAATTGCTTCAGGATTCATATGCCACAGTGATGACATAATATTCCATAATGGCACTGGTTGTAAGTCCATCTATAGTAAATAATTTGAAGTTGAGGACTTCACCCTGAAATATACCAGTCCTATGATCTTGCCAGTGACAAGTGCTGAAACAAACACAAAAGTCTCCTAGGTTTTGATCTCACTGCTAAGACTGAGCGATTGGGGGCAAGACTGTGGTCTTTGGGGAAAAAGAAAAATGACATAAACATCTGGAAACCATGAAGCTCTTTTGAGTCCAGAAATGGCAAAGCCAGCAAGAAGATGACCATTGCTGACTATGAACAGTTCTGATACTTTTGATTTATATGCATCATAACCTCTAGGGCATTCATTCTGTAGTTCAGGAGAGCTTTCCCTTCCCATCTGCTAGTAATATCCCGAGATATTTGTGTTCCCCTTAATGTTTTTGTGCCTCGAGTCTAGCTGGAGTGCAGTGGTTTATGATTGTGAGTAAGAACTACTAACTAAAGAAAACACAACATCAGATGAGATAATACCTATTGGCAGCTGTAGGATCTTATTTGTTTATTCCTTTGCTTACTTATTCAACAGTATTTTCACTTACTGTGTCAGTATCTAAAACAGTGAGATTGGAAATTTGCACAAGAATTATGTAAGGGGAAATTGTTGGGAATCACCCTATCTTTAGAAGTTATTTTGTAAACATAAACTGAGCCATGCATGTTTCCTGTGGCTATAATTGAATAATATAGATGGAATAATTTACAAAAGTATGTTGTTTTATTTAACATGGTTCTAAATGTTGAGAAGTCCAAGAGCAAGCCCTGGGATCCTTGGGAAATGCCTTTCTGAAGTTTATCATATTCAGCAGAGAACATTACTAGGAAAGCAGAACAAGAAGGAAACTCTAGGGTCTTTTACTTTCCTTATTCATACTCAGTAATGCCAGGTGTGGGGACACCCTGACTGCAGCTGATGTTAAGTACTACCCAAGGGCCCCACCTCAAATGTTATTTACATATGAATTTCAGGGTGAAGTTTCCAACCACTGAACTTTGAGGGACTCTACAATTATATCATCAACAAAATGAAGAAAGAAAGAGTATCAAGGAAAAAAAAACCATATAAACTAAAAGAAAGGATCATTAGGACCTCTGAGAAAAGACCAGTTATTGAGCCCTAAGGGCCACAGCAGCAACCACTACCACTTTCTTCCTGATCTTAACAGGAGGTTTTCAGAGGGAAGCAAGATTTTGTTCAAATCTATTGTTTAGAAAGTTCACTAGAAAAAAGGAAGACTGGAAGAATTTGCATTTTTTGAGAAAAAAATGACTAGAACTATTCAAAGGTGGCTAAAAAGTAAGTTATTGTGTTGGTTGAACACGACTGTGTTCCATGCAGTTATGTCAAAATGCTTGTGCAATCGCCCTGTGTGGTAAATCTGAGTAAAAAAAAAAAAAAAAAAAAAAAATGTGTTGAAAATTTGTGAATTTTTATTTTAAAAATTGTGTAAACTAGGAAAACAAACTTTGAGGTCTTCTCCCTCTTCTTTTCGTCCTCCTCCCTCCCTCACCCCCTTACTCCTTCCCTCACCCCCTCCACTTTCTCTTCCTGTTTCTCCTCCTCCTTCTTCCTTTGCATTTCAAATCAGCTACTCTCATTTGTAAGATACTGGAAACAGCTGAGGAAAGGCTGCTTGGAAGATAGCTCACTATAAAGCTTTGTTTTAAGATGCTGCCATCTAGTGAAACTTCTGTAAAATCACACTGTGGTCAGCTCCCTCAAGTTTGTATCTTGCTACAGTCCCTATTTTAATAATTCATGTTTTCTGCCATCCATGCAAAAGAATTGAACATTCAATGAAATGTACTGTGGGAGCCTGGAGTGGCTTTCTGTATGATGCTACAGTCATGACCACAGGGCATTAATAATGGGATCTGGTAGGTGAACTTCGTGCCTTCCTTATAGCCCATACTTGATAAATTATTCATAATGAAATAAAGTACAGACTTTCATATTTCTTGAGTTTTCCAAGAAAGATGGATTCTAAAATTTGTATTAAAAGATGAATTTGGAAAGTTCTTTCATTAAAAAAAAATTGTTCCTCTAATTAGAAATGTGGGTGAGTAGAAAAACAACTTGAGTTCCACATGAAATTTCCAACTTATGTGTATCTCACAATGCACAGTAACAAGTGCATATACCTATTAATCCTAATCATGAATCTGCTGGCCCCAGATTCTGATGACCTCCTAGTCGTTTTGGTGTGGATTACTTGTATTGACTCCCAGTTGCTCTCAAAAGGTAGTACTACCATAGAAAACTTCTTGCTTGTATGATATATGTTCCTCAATTTTGAGTAAGAAAAAAATGTACAAATTCATCTCTCCACCTTAGAAGAAAACAACAAAATCAGCTATATATTATAGATAACGTGTTCTTTTTGTGAAATAATAGATCAAGTCAGATTATAATAAGTAGAATTTTGTGAACTGAATTTCCAAGAATAAAAGCCATGCCTGTGTTAAGAATTATACAAAGCTGAATAAATCATTGACTGATTAGAATGTTTGTGATTGTGGAGAGCTTGTGCAGGCTTGGAGCACAATTATCTTAGGCTATCTTTAGTCTCCTTAATAGCCATTTATTGTTCACACCTGTGTGTTGTCGGTCATCCTGGTGACTACTAGATGGAATAATTTGGGAATGTGCTAACAAAACTAATTGCTTCCACTAGCCCATAGACCTAGAATGTCACAAGATAGCACCTGAGGTCTGTAACAGAGATTCCTCCATTTTGCTATAAGAACATGATATTTCAATGAAAGTATTTGGTAAGTGACACTTTATGGCTCTCTTTTGTTCTGTTACTATAAACACTTCATGAAAACTTCTGCCATACTGGACATGATATATTTAGGGTAAACTGAATCTGTTTTCTTCGGCATGGTCATGTATATTTGGATCTGGAATAAAATGCTTCCTATTCTCTTTGAGGCAAGTGCAATGTTTCTGTATCAGCAATTCTGAACACAAAACATGAGGCCCCAAGAATGATCCATGTCATTGCAGGAGTAAGATGCATCTATGACAGTAAGATGCATCTAGCATGAGCCTCTTATACCCAATTTCCAGGTACTGCCTCATTGGGTAGATGTTGGCGAGTTTTTTCTGGAGGTTGGACTTCACTTGCATAGGTGGATGATGCTCTCTTTTGTTTTGAGTAGTTGAGATCCTGCTTGGTTTGGATTCAATTTGATTTTTGTTTCTGGAACATTTGGTTCAAGGTTTGTCATTTAGTTTATTTTCAGAGCATTCACTTACAGACATTTGGTTTGTTTCTGTTTTTAAAACTTTTGTTAATTTGTTAGAGTTTGGCCTTCTCCCTCCAATATCTAATTCTGTGTTTTACTGTAGCCTCTATCTATCACAAAATCATATATATGATATATAACCAAGTGAGAGGGAAGCCCAGAAAAATACACTTATTCTTGGGATGGTACGTACTTTATTGGTTCAGTAAGAAATCAAACAAAGGCTGATCACCAAGTTTCTTGAGTTCCCACATGTTACTATAAATGTCCAGGACAAGTCTTAGATGTAGTGGAAGGAATTGACAGGGTGAGAGCTACTGAGGGGCTCCTGCCAAAAGTAGCATGCAGATATTACCCAAAGTACAGGTTTCCAGCTAGCAGAGAGAAAATAGGAAATAGTTCCTCAATGGAGAACATTTGATATTTCTGCTTGCTGTAGTTTGTTTGCTTGGCCTTTCCTTTGTTCCTTTCTGGTTTGTTGTTGTTTGTTTTATCAATCTCAAGCATGTTGTTGGTCTGTTTAAATTTTTATCTCATTTCGACTTAATTTTGAAAATTCATTTGCATCTAGAAATTTACCAAATTCTTTTAGATTTTCTACTTCAGCAGGATACATTTCAAGAAAAGACCTGATGATTTTTTAATTTCACTGGTAACTTCTGTAATGACTCCCCTTTCATTGCTGATTTTACTTGGGTCTTTTCTCTCTTCTGTTTGGTTAATTTGGCTAAAGTCTTGTCAGTCTTACTTATCTTTTCAAAGAACCAAATTTTCACTTTATTGATCCTTTATATTGATTATTCTGTTTTCCCTTCATGAACTGCTGCCCTGATCTTAATGACTTCTTATTGCCCTTTCCAAGAACTTTAAGTTGCAACATTAGATTATTTATTTGAGATCTCTCTGATTTCTTTCCTTCCTTCCTGCCTGCCTGCCTGCCTTCTGACCTTCCTTTCCTTCTTTTGCCTTTCATTTACTTTACTTTTTATATTTGTTATTTATTTTATTTTTTAGTATTTTTAATTACATTTTCCCTGTCACAAACTTTTCAGATTTTCCCCTACCTACCTACCCAACTTCATGTGATTTCTGTATCTTAAAAAAAAAGACAAAAAAACAATCCAAACCATATGATCTCTTAAGTAGACACATAGAACTACAAACATCACTCCCATATTTTTGATATATTATATTTTCATTTGTATTTGATTCTAGGAATTGTTTTATTTTTTTTTCTTGACTTCTCTAAGAAATCACTCAATGTTAAAAGTGTATTGATTAATCTCCAGAAGTTTGTGTGTGTTCTAGAGTTTCTCTTACTATTGTAATCTTAATACTTTGATAGTCAGATGGAATAAAAAGGAATTATTTAAAATTATCTGCATTTATTACACTTAATTTGTGTCCTAATACACCAGCTGTATTGTGCAATGTTTGGATGGAATGTTCTGTAGATGTCCATTGAGTCCATTTGACCTATGATTTCATTTAACTAAGATAGTCCTTTATTTATCTATTTATTTGCTTGTTTATTTATTTGTTTGTTTGTTTGTTTGTTTATATAGGAGATGACCTGTCAGTTGGTGAAAGTAGGGTATTGAAATCACCTCTCTACTATTGTGAAGTTAATCTGTGACTTTATCTCTAGTCCTATTTATTTTTTTGAAATTGAGTGTACTTGTGTCCAGGGCATATATGTTTACAATAGTAATATTCCATTAATATTCCAGTATGAAGTTGTTGTCTTTATTTTTCCTCACTAGTTTTGGCTTAAATTATATTTTGTCAGGCATTATAACAGTGATATCTGCTTATTTGTGGGACAATTTGCTTGGAATAGGATTTTTCATTCTTTCATCTTTAGGTACTACTTTTGAAATGAAGTATGTGTTTTGGAGGCAACCAATAGATGACATCTGCTATTTTGATCCAATCTATTAGGCTGTGTATTCAGATTGGAAAGTTGAGACCATTGATATTCAGGTTTATTGAAAGTTGTGTACTAATATCTGTCATTCTGCTGATTTTATAATGTTGTTTTTAATTTATTTGCCTCCATTGCTTAGTAATATTCTCTCATGGCTTATTCCTTTCTGTAGCCTCATAGAAGGATTTATGTTTTTCTTAAATCTGTAAGATTCTTTTAAGTATTTTCTCTAGAGCTGGCTTACTGATCTTAAATTTATTTTGTCTATATTCATCACAAAAGTACTCTTTTTAAATTAAATTATAATCAATAGCTTAGATTGGAAGTTGTTATCTTTCAGAAGTTAAAATGCATCACTCCAAGATCTTCTAGCTTTTAAATTTCTAGTTAAGTAATCTACTGCTATTTTGATGGGCCTTCATATGTGACTTGGTATTTCTTGCTGTTTTTAATATACTTTATTTATCCTGTTTATACAATGTTCTAATGAGAATATGATGATAAGTTTTTTTTCCTACCCTAAATGCCTTATCTATCTGGATTGGCATCCCTTTTCTTAACTCTGGTAACTTTTCTAACATGATTCTTTTGAAAATGTTTTCTATTCATTTTGAATAATATTCTTCTCTTTCTCCTGTGTTTATAACTTGTAAATTTGGTCTTTTTGGGGAGCTCATATATCTTGGGATACTCACTATTAACTTAATTGTCTTATCATTGTCCTTGTTGAATTATTCCAGTTCCTCTACCTTGTCTTCAAGCTTAGAGTTCTATCCGTTCCTTGATTCATTCTATTCTGAGAGGTTTTTTTTTTTTTTTTTGGTTGTTTGAAACAAGGTTTCTCTGTTGTAACTCTGGCTGACCTGGAATTCACTCTGTAGACCAGGCTTGCCTCGAACTCACAGAGATCCACCTGCTCTGCCTCCTGAGTGCTGGGATTAAAGGCATGTGCCACCCAGCCAACTGAGACTTTTTTTAAAATTTAATTTTACCTACTAGTTTTAACTTATTCTACTTACTATTTTATTTTACTTACTATGATTTTTATAACCTTCATTTCAAATTGGGTTTTCTTCAATTTTTTGTTGAATTCTTCTTTTATATCATCTATCACATTCCTTATTTGTTCATCTGTTTTTGTCTTTGAACATACTTATAATCATTATTTTGAGTTCTCTGCCTAGGATTTTATCTAACTTACTAGATGTCTTTGATGTAGGAGTAATAATATTTGAAGGAGTTATATTGTCTTGACTTTTCAAGTTTCTTGCATTAGTTCATTGGGAATTATGTATTTAGTGTTACTTTTTTGCTAAGTTTATTTTTTTATAAAATAGGTTTTTTCTTTTAGTGTTTGTAGTGTTCAGTTGGGACTTGGATGAGTAAGTGTAAAATAATAATAATTCTTCATATCAGGAGCTCCAGGTAGCCAGCATAAATACTGTACAATTCCCTCTGTAGGATGTTAACTGGGAGAACAACAAGACCTGTTCATGTACCACAACATAATTATGTACCATTACAAAATTTTCAGACTAGCATAGGCTCAAAAATTGATGGATCATAAACAGGCAAAGATAGCATTTTGTTAAGACAATTAGAAATGGGACAGAAGTAAGGTAAGTAAGTAAATATTTACTTAAAATAAGTAAATCTAATTAAGAATTAGATTCACTTTGAAGAAAAAAAATTAAGGTAGATGAAGTAGCTAGCCGGGTGAAGTTGAAATATAATTAGGATCTATAGAATTTATAGATTGTTGCATTGATGGAAAGTTGTAATTAAGTACAGGAAGGATAAAGATAAGGATGCGAAGAAGAAAAGACATGGTGGGGGGAGCTTATGAGATGTGACAGAACAGACTACATTAGACTAGCTTAGTCTAGGCTAGACCAGACTAGACTGAAATGCTTTAGAGTAAACTGGATGAAACAAAATAAACAACAGCCTAAAACCAGCTGAGCATCAGACAAATGAAAACAAGACCGTCATGACACATGTGGTATCTTGGGGACTCTCTGAATCTGTGGGAACCAGGGACCATCTTCCATTCTGTTATGATTTTCACATGGAGGATTTAAGAAAATCCCTTCAATTGCCCACAAATGAACTCTGGATTGAGTGCAATAAGAAAAGTCCAGTTTGGCAATACTGCCTTTGTTTCTCCTACTGCACCTGAAGTTTCATCCTTACCCCCATTTTTGCATGACAAGTGCAAACGGCAACATAGTGAAGAAGGAAATAGAGGCAGTTTGTGAAAATGGCTTTGGTCTAGAAGGTCACGTAAAGAGTTGTCAGAGCTGTGGGTCAAATGTGAGCTGGGGCACCAGAAAGGGTACTGTTACAGTTCAACATATTGTGGAAGGCTTGAGATACTTATCCTTAATGTTTCTAATCATTAAACAAATGGAAACCTTGTTATGCTCTTCCCTAGGGCTGTTTTGTTGGCTTTGATCTAGCACATGCAGTTGGAAATGTTGAGCTCCACTTACATGACTGGGGTGTTGACTTTGCCTGCTGGTGTTCCTACAAGGTAAGAGCTAGCAAACATCTAGTATCCTTTTATTTCACATTGGTTTTACTCTAAATAAAAAGCTCGGTCCATGACTTACATTCTATTTCTGTCAGACCTGTGTTTGCTGATTTAGGAAATAGTGAAGTTATTTGATAGATTAACATGTAAAATAATTTAGCTTTATTATTATTCCTACAACTGTAGAAAAAGTATTCATTAAATTTCTAGGCTTCTATGAAAATACATTAAATACATAGAAAAGATTCCACACTTAGGGCTTAATTCAAACTAATGGCTTAGTTTTCTGGATTTGAAAACTAAGTTACAATGTTTGTATATATAAAAATAAAATTTTTAGACAGTGAGCATGAGACACAAAGCACTTGAAGAAAGGCTTTGAAATCTGTTAAAATGTAATTTAACTGCTACCTACTAGTGATACCGGGCATTTGATGGACATCTCTGAAGGTTTTCAGATTCTCATGTCCTGGAGTGAGGCATTAGACCCAGCTCCATGAAGAGCAGCAGAAGCAGGGCTGTGTGTTAGAGAAAAGCAATTTTCTAGGTTGGGAAGTGTGCAAGAGCAAAATGAGCTTAGTGATCTTGCTCCACGGGGATTGTAGTTTGTTTGTTTTACATTCCATGTATGTTCTATCTGTTAAATGTAACTCTACATACAACTTCATGCATCACATGAATGTGTTTTGAGCATCTTATGTCTCCCCAAAAGGTATATGTTAGCATTTTAATGAGTCACAGGTCACCTTCAGACACCAACCACTTGCATCTGTCTGAACCTGCACTGGTGCTGGAGTTGGTTAGCCTACAAGAGAGGATGAGAGGATTAGGCCAGCTATGTTTTCAATAGAGCAAGGCTCTCCAGAACCTCACTCTGCCTTACTCTTCTGCCTCAATAATTTGAGTAAAATCTGGTGAAAAATAATATAGTGACATATTTTCAACTTAGTAATATTTTTCATTTGTTCTTCTTTTAACAGTAAGACTGAATATTGCTTTTTCTGCAAAAGCTCGAATAATCACAGATATTGAACTGGTCAAAAGTTATAGGCTTATTTAAAACAAGTAAAATGAAATAGTGTTTATTTTTCTCATGTATTCAAGTAAACTCACAGAATTTCACTTCTTTTCCAGTATTTAAATTCAGGAGCTGGAGGTCTGGCTGGTGCCTTCGTCCATGAGAAACATGCTCATACAATCAAGCCTGCGTGAGTATACCTCTGAGTTTTTACTCTTTTATGAATAAATTAGCATGCATTCCTAGATGTTAAATATTCCTAAAATTGCTCACAAACAGGATCTGGATTAGATTATGATTATTTTACCACTCCATTAACAGTGCTGTTCTTTATCAGAAATAAAAGCTTTCTGAAGATTTCAATTGGCTGAAAGAGTTTAATCAAAAAAAGGAATCTTCAGTGCCAAATGAGTTTCTGCAATCATGTAGAGCCAAGGGTTTAATGCAAAAGCCCTCTTGAAACTTATATTTTAAAATTTTGCTGCCTATGTTTTCCAACTGCTATAAGTACAATACATCTTCCCAACACCCAGACCACAAGGCTGTGACCATGGCATGAAAGTTATAGATTGTGTTTGAGTTCCCTGATGCCAAGATGCCAGATGAGCACTGGAATCATGACCTTTTCCAAGTCTCTATTGACTGAGTTGGCCTAATCATCTTCAGAGTGAGGACAGTAGAGTGAGAGTTCCTCCTCCCAAGAGAGTGAGAGTGAAATAAAGTCATTGTACAGCAAGTCCGGGTGTCTTAGCACTTACATCTCCAGGCTTTGCTGCTCCTCCTCATCTTTGT
Organism: Cricetomys ansorgei; assembly: GCA_026225945.1. Lineage (NCBI taxonomy): Eukaryota > Metazoa > Chordata > Mammalia > Rodentia > Nesomyidae > Cricetomys > Cricetomys ansorgei. Next base: position 27,251 of record JAMJFZ010003721.1, on the reverse strand, counting down.
CTTCTGATGCCAGTGATTTTGATTTAGTCAGGCTTAGGGAGCAAGCCAGATTGGGCAGGAAGGCTCTTCATGGGCAGACCCCTTTACCATCTGCCCCACCATTTCCCTCCTTTGTGGTACACTTATTCATCCCACAATCCTCCACAGAAGATCTAGCTCTGTGGGGAAGAGCAGTGCAGGTACATTCGCTGAAGGAGGAAAATGAGAAAATAAGCTTGATTTTCCCAGGCCGATTAGCAATGACAGCTTGGGTGTGGAATGTCTTTGAGAATAACAGAGGTGGGTCAAGGGTATGGGTGGGAGAGGGCAAAGGCCTGGCACCAAGCTCCCTGAAGCCATAGCTACCCTCTGACTTCCTAAGGGCTCTATTTAGAGGTGATTTATTTTAATTTATTTAAACTAGGAGAACCTGGGTAGCACCATGGTTCCACCTCAGCCTCCTTTGGGATGAGAAGAGATAGGCGTTCTCTTTTCCTTATTGGCTTTTTTTCTACTTTTCCCCTTTGCCCTTCCAGTCCATTTGGAGCCTGGGGATTTGATTAAATCTTCATTTGTATCCCCAAATTGTCTTCCCCTATTCTCTTGATTCTAACTTGTAAATAAGGAAAATATTATTGAAAAATCATACTTTATGAAATTTCTTACTCTTCATCAATATAAATCAAAGACAACTGGACTGTGTCTAATAGAGGCTTAAATGTGTTATTAATAAAATTGCATTTACCTTTAAAGCTGTCAGTGTCACAGGATAGGTTATAAGGAATATCTTCTATCCTGTGACACTTTCTTATCCATGAAACCCAAAGAAGCTGAACGCTGAACAGTGGACTGGTTGTGCAAAAGCAATATTTGATCACTTTATACACTCTCTTCACATTATAGAATAAGTGTAAATACAAATACAACATACCAACAAATTTATGCATTTTTATTTAATAAGGGAACTTATTGTGTGCCTTTTATTTTTATCTAGTGTGGAGATAAAGAAATGACATCCTGCATCTCATTTGTGTTTTTGTCCTGGAATGTGTTTGATGAAGGCATCAGGAATCCCAATACATTAGTTTTCTGCATCCCTTAGCCACTGGCTCAATGATTTAACCTTTAAAGAAATTATAGGTGAATTAGTAGACCTTGGAACACCTCCCATTTCTGCAGTTATCTGCATGTTAATCCTAGAAATTTAAGATCATTTTCTGTGGGTTACTTAATCATGTCTGAAGTCTCCTCAAGATTTTAAGCTTATAAAATTAAAGAGTACATTTCTTTGGACAGCTATTTAGTCAGGCATATATCTTCCTTGAATATATTTCTGTCAGTAGATTAAATTGTTCTCCAGTTCTAAATCTTCAGAGTAGACCACAAAGCACATATTATAAGAATACTCTACATATCCTAAGTGATCTTTTTGGGGGGTGTGTGTGTGTGTGTATGTTAGAATGTGTGTACATGTGTGTGGGGGTGCATGTACATGCATGCATACCCAAATGTGAAGGACAGATATTGATTTTGGGCTTCTTCTTCTGTTGCTCTCCACCTTATATTCTGAGACACGGTACTCTCAGTGAACCTGGAGCTCACTGGTTTTGCAAGGCTAGATGACAAGCAAGTTCCCAGGATCTTCTCGTCTCTGTCTCCCATGTCCATGTTTACAGGAGTGCACTATCACTCCCAGCTTTCACATAAGTGCTAGTGATCTGAACCCAGGTCTTCATGCTTGCAGAACAGGAACTTTACAGAATGAGGCTTCTCCCTAAGTTGGGAAGATGACTCTGTGAATAAAGCACTTTCCCAAGCATGAAGACAAGCATTTGTAGTCCCAGAATCCATAAAACGCCAAATGTGGTTGCACACATATTATAATATCAACGTGCCTGTGATATAATTACAGGCACAAACAAGAGCCTCTGCAGAACATCCCAGGCCAGCTAGCCTGCCTGGCATATTTCACAGTGAACAAAGTAGAATGCGAGGACAAATATCCAAGGTTGTCCTCTGACCTCTCAACCTGTGCTGTGGCATATGCCCAAGCACGTATACAGGAACAAGCAAACACAAATACACACAATGCACAAATGCATACATACAGCACATACTCAAACACACACATAACAAATGTTCCCACTATTTCATTTACCTTAGTTGTTTTCTACATAGATGTTATACAAGGTTTTTTTTTTGACTGTACGATGAGTAACCGTCTCAGCCATATTCATTGTCTGTTATTAAGTTGTCATAGAAGATCCGATGTGTGATATCTAATTGAAGGGCAAACTGGTTAGAGACGGACAGAGGAGGAAGCAATTTATAGATGCCTCAGGCCATGCTAGGAGTTAAGCTCTGACCTCCCCCACCCCAGTAGAGATGTAATGTACTTGATTTCTCTTGCAATGAATGAGAAGAAGAGGTGAGCATGTGCTTATTTGTGTTTCCTTCTGTAGAATCCTTAAAACATGGTCTCTTGCTGGTGTGCAACTTCAAGAATTTCCCTGCCCTTTCAATTCACTTCCCCTAAAGGAAATAACATCTGCCTCTATTTCATAAACAAGTTTTGTGAGGGGACAAAAAGCAATTTGGTGTTTCCGAAAGCATTAAATGTTGTCAGTTAATTTTATTATATATCATCAATTATATAGGGATACCTAAATATATTCAAAACTTCACAAAGAATACAATTGGGTGACATTTCTAAAAATGTCATTAGGATATTTTTCCATACTTACTATTTGGGACTTGTTTAATACTTCCCCTGTTTATGTTGTTGACTCCCAGTGAACATGTAGCATTTTGCCTATCAAAAGCACTTTTTGCAAGCAAGCAAGCTAACCCCAAAGATTATGGTTTCTGACTGTCTAGGAGATCAAATAGTTCTTAACTGTCACCAGTTTCAGTGGACCTTTGAAGAGGTGACTGATTTTCCATTCCTGAATTTTCTCCTCTCTCCCACTTGCCTTCACCTACTGCTTCCTGGCTCCCTCCCTTCCTCCTCTCCTCTTTCTCCCCCCTTCTCTCCCCTTTCTCCCTCCTCTCCCCCTTCTCTCTGCTCTCCCCTCTCCCGCCTCTCCTCCCTTCCTCTTCTCCCTCCAGTCCTTCCTTTCCTTCCTTTTTTAGATCTTTAGGGCAGATCGTGTAGCCCAGACTGGCCTGGAAATGAGAACATGCTACTTTGATGTCCTGCATGTCTTATTAATCACAGGTGTGCCAGCTGGAAAATGAACTTCTTCTCTGGTGTTCATTTTGTATCTTTACTAGCCACCACGGTTTAATGTTCTTAAAAGAGAATGCACTGCATTGTAGCTAGTCAGCGTGGCATGTGGATGGAGTTTAAATGAGGCTTAACTAGCAAAGCTACATTACAAGAGCCTGGCTTTTGCTTTTCTGTTTGCTGTTCATTTCCTCATGTCCTTAAAGCTTCTTTCAATGTGATGTCAGAATGACTAACTCCAGGGCTTCCTGTTTCTAGGTTTAATTCCCTTTTCCAAACCCAGGATCTCCTGGTAATCCATGTTAGGGGCATAGAGCTCTGTATGCATGGGGTGTTGCAGTCTTGCACAAAAGCAGGGTGAGCTATTCCTGGTACTCTGCTCTGTCTGTGATGGGAAGCTCAGTGCTTCACTGAGGCTTCACTTTGTGCTCTGTTGTGTGTTTTCCTTCCTCACACATCTGCAAATCAAGCCCCCCTTGGAAAATGTTCAATGAGGGACAAAGATTAAAAATATTAGAATACTACACTGAATTAGACTGATTCCATAATGAATAATGATGACCAATAAAGTTATATTGAAATAAAAGGTTGTTTCCTTGTGAATAATGATTGTCATGCAGAGATCACATATAACTTGAATTTCAAAAGTATCCCTGTTAATTCTATTTCCAATTAATAATTATATTTCAGCTGTTAGTTCTGAGATTTTAGTCTGTTAATTGTGTTTAATAAAAAGTTTATTGCCCATACCTTTTCCATTTTCATATAACTGCAGAGAAACTTGGAATTTTTGTTGTTAAATTATTCATTATTGTAGCTGAGAAACATATAGACAGCCTCAATTCAAAAGCACAGATAAAGGCTAACAATAATGACACACATGGCCAAATCTGTTTTGTTTCTTGAAAAGGCTGACATCTAGTGGTTAAAGATGTTATTTCAAATAAGTAACAGTCATTCATCTTTTAACAAATGTTTTCATATATCTAGATGATAGATAGATAGATAGATAGATAGATAGATAGATAGATAGATAGATAGATAGATGTGGAAATATTACTCTTTTTATCACAATACTATGTACACTGCAGCAGTCTGCTAATCATTTCTTTCAGAATGATAAAGAACAGAATGTAGGTGGGAGTAGAGGTATGAGGAATTTCAGGTGTATAGTTAAAGAAATTTTAGATGTTCATCATGCCTTGCAGAAATGGATAGTCCATCTGGTCCAGAATGAGTCACAGGAAATGAAATGCATTCTAGAAAGTTAGCAATTTTAATATAACTTTAGAATGTTTATGATACAATGTTTCCATTAGTAACTGAAGCATATTATATCTATACCAAGAATTTTACTTCCCTTTGTGTTAGAAAGTACTTTTGGACATTATATGAAGCTAGTGATGTAAGATAATGCTGAGCTCTTTTTGTGCATAGGGAGAATGAGACTATTAGAGGGCAGAGGCAATCCACTGTGTAAAGATCAGAACTCAAGCAATCTCACCATCTCCTAGTTCATCATCACCTTTTCTCATTCAATGTCACACTTAACCTAGAACATTTTTAAGAATTAAGATATAGTGGGACTGGCTATGAATAAATGGCATATTGGGAATTCTTCTACAGATACTTAAGATGGACAGCTCAATCTACGAAGTTAAAACTTCCCTAAAATGTGGGGATCTATTTTACTTTAAATTCTTTCAGAATTTTTTACATAAGTATTGTATTTACACCTCTGCCACTCCTTCCTCTCCTCCTCCAACTCTTCCCATGTCCCCCCATTTACTCCCAGGATCATTACCTCTTCTTTTATTATTATTCCTACATAAATGTGTGTGTGTGTGTGTGTGTGTGTGTGTGTGTGTGTTTAAACAGAACCTCCTGAGTCCATTTAGTATTGCTCATATGTATATGTGTTCAGGATTGGATGACCTATCAGGACGGCTTATCCCAGAAGAAGATTGATTTTCCCTTTCTCAGCAGCCATGAATTATTCACAGTTCTTCATCTAGGGGTGGGCTTTGTGAGATCTCCCTTCTCTATCCACATGGACATGCCAGTTGGGGTTGTCCTTGTGTATATCTTGCTATCGTTATTGATGTTTCAAATTGGAGAGAGGCTCCCCACCCTCAGTTGTTCTCTGCATTTTGACCAGTTGTGGCTTTCAAGAATAGTCTCTGTTTGCTACGAAGAGAAGCTTCTTTGAGGAGAGATGATAATGTATTCTTATCTGTAGGTATAAGGGTGAGTATATAGAATGTAATTAGGGATTCTATGGTTTAGGAAAGTAGCAGTGGTACATTATCCTCCAAGGTCCGAGACCTAACTGGCTGTTGGTAGTTGGCTAGGTTTACAGTACCCATTATGATTTCCTTCATGTTAAGCAGATTGTAAATCCAATTAGATGGACGCCGGTTACCCCCAAAATATGTGTCACTATTGTACTTTTTAGGGTATCTTGCCATTCTGGTCATTGTTGTGTCTCATAGGCTTTACAGATGGCTAGGACTATTGGTTACTACTTTCTTGGTAGCTTACATAGCATCTTTCAATACTATGAGAGCTAGTCTTTAGAGAGGTGGCTTTCATGTCTGTTCCAAATTGATTCCTTCAGGTACTATCTCAAGCGGTTTGTTCAACAATGAGATCTTACCTTCAAGTTCTGGTAGGCAACTGAGGGCAACAGCAATAGCTTAAATTGTTTGGGAAGTCTCCTGGACTCCCCTGACCAAAAACATGAAGGGAGGTGGCACTTTAATTTCCTTTTACATAAACATAAAATAATACAAAAGGAGTACTTTTACTTCCAAAGGTTTAACAAGCAAAAGTATGTGACAAATAGCAGTGCTCATATGACTTTGATTTTGTGCTAGCTTTACAAATGTCCAGTTTTCTATTTCATATGGTCCAGTATAATGTTTGCCCTATTGATTTAGGAGTTTCAGTGATATCTGAATTCTATGTTGTTTTAGGATTTATTATGTACATAAAGTAATTCTCAGGGCTAGGCAATGGTGGCACATGATTTTAATCCTAGCTCTTGGGAGGCAGAGGCAGGTGGAGCCCTAGGAGTTCAAGGCCAGTCTGCTCTACAGAGTGAGTTCCAGCATAGCCAGAGTTGCAACAGAGAAACCCTGTCTAGAAAAAAAAACAAAAAATAAAATAATTCCCAGGTAAGTTTAATAAAGAATAAAAATGTGCATCAAAATGTTCCAAAAGACTTAAAATTATAATCATATACCATGCTTTGCCCAAGTAAACAATTGTTATTTGGGAGATCAGTTTATGTACCTTTGTTCTTGGGAACACCTTTTTGATATTTTCCATATCCATGTACATTTAGAGGTAGTGACTGATATATCTGGGGCAGTGTCATGATCCAAACCATATCTAAAATGCAAACCTTGTTTTAGTTTTGTAGTGATCTTTTCTGAATCACTACTTACAAAAATATTACTAACACCTTCTTGTGTAAATGTTTCTAGATCAAAGAGTACAGGTTGCAGAAGAAGTTGTGAGATAATTCACAATTCTTGTGGTACTTTTCGAAAAGATGAACCAGTGCCAACTGATATTTTATTTAATGACTATGTAGACTCCATGTTAGGAAGAGAAGGCTTCATATAGCACTTGCTGTGGTTATTTTTACCTCTTCTGGAATTAGGTTTTTGATATTAGCATGAATGAGTATTCTGTTTCAGCTTCTTATTGTCTATTTCTGTTGTTGTTAATATTTACTTCTTGTTCTTCCACACTGCTGTGGTACTATGTTCTCTGGTTTCTCCAATGAGTATGAGTACTCTTGGTAAGTATAGAACCTCCTATCTTTTTTGAGACAGGGCCTTAAGTATCTGAGGTTATCATCTTCAATCTCACTGTGTAGCCATCCATGCCTTGGTTGTTTGGATTACAAGTGTATATGACTAAGCCTGTATACATGATGCTGTAGATGGAACCCAGGGCTTTGTGCATTGTGCACAAGCACTGTAACAACTGAACTGTATGTCCAGACCCTCTTTTACCTTTGCTTTGATTTTCCAAAAGTATTAGCCTTTGCTCTGCTTGCCTAGGAATAGCTCAACCATGGTGATGATTTTAACCACACATTTGGAGAATAAAAAAATTCTATCGCTAGCTATTACTTTAATCAAACTGTAAATTGTGAGAGTTCCTCATTACCTACACATTAGCCATTGTCCAATGCAATACAGAGTGATGCAAGAAAATAAATTTTTTTCTAAAACAAAAAATGTTCACTGATCAACCACCACTTATAAAATTAGTCCTTACTTGAACATCCTTCCTCAACTAACTTGGCATCCAATTCTGTGAATTGTTTTGTGTAGTCTCATATTATAAGTAAGAGGTGATACAATGGAAGCATAATGAACATTGATTATGAAGTAATATCTTTCAAGAGAGTTCATGATGTAAGTAAAGTTGAAAAAACTGTTGATTCATAATCATGGGCAGGAATATGACACAAGTAGAGCTGTTAGCATAAATAGATGAAGAAATATGATAAGAATTTTTAATAAAATAACTGAAACACCAAGGATTTTAGAGAAATACAATTCTTAAAAATGTCTCCAAGATTATGTGGGAAAAGTTAAACATTATATGAACAGGATTATATTTTGTCACCATCACAATGCCTCAAAATGCAGACCAAAAATAAACAGTAGATTTATAGAGCTGGAGAAATGATTCAGCAGTTAGGAGCACTGACAATTGTTTCAGAAGATCTGGATTTAAATTCCAGCACATGCACAGTGGTTCACAGCCATCTGTAACTCCAATCTCAGGTGATTCCCCATCTTCTTCTGGCCTTTGAGGTCACCAGGCACACATGTGGTGCACAGACATACATGCAGGAAAAACATCAATACGCATAAAGATTAAAAACCAAATAATTGTTTTAAATGGCATCATTTTAATTTCAATTTTTTCAGGTTATAAATTTAAATGTTTTATAATTTTAAATTCATGTTATTTTTTACTTTTTTATGTATATGAATGATTTTGTGCAGTATTTGAGTGTGTAGTTCCTACACAGGCCAGAAGAGGGTGTCAGATACCCTGAAACAGGATGATTTGTTTAGATCTGTACTCCATTTTTAATTGATTTTTAAAACCTAGGTTTTGTTTTTTGTTCTTTATATATTTGAAATATTAGTCCTCTATCAGATGAGTAGTTTATAAAAATCTTTCCCAGTCTATAGGCTGCTTCTTTATCCAAATGATACCACACTTTGGTGTACAGAAACTTTACAGTTTCATGAGCTCTCATTCATTAATTATTGATCTTAGTGACTAGGATAACAGTGTTCTGTTCGGAAATTCTTTTCCTGTGCCATTGAGTTTGAGGCTATTCTCTCAATTTCTGTTCAATCAGGTTCAGGATATCTGGTTTCATTCTGAGGTCTTTGATCCATTTGGAGTTGAATTTTGTGCAGGGTGATAAGTATGCATCTATTTGGATTATTCTATTACATGTAGCCATCCAGTATGACCCGCACCATTTGTTGAAGATGCTGCCTTTTGCAGCATGTATTTCTGGCTTCTTTATCCAAAATCGTTGTGTGGATTTATGTCTGAGTCTTCAATTAAATTCCATTGATTGACCTGTGTGCTTTTGTGCCAATCCTGTGCTGTTTTTATTACTATGATGCTGTAGTATAACTTGAAGTTATAATAGAAGATGATGATACCTCCTGTAGTTCATTTATTTTTCAGAATTATTTTTTTAGTTATCTTGGGTTTTTTCCCATATGAAACTGAAAATTGCCCTTTCAAGATATGTTAGGAATTGGTTAGAATTTTGATGGGGATATCATTGAATCTATAAATTGCTGCAAAATCTTTTTTTAAAATATAATAAATTTTTGCTGTATACTCTAGTCCAGTATTGAACTTATGATCCTCCTGACTCATGCTCCCAAGTGCTGGCATTACAGGTATGTATTATTGTGAAGAGCCCTTGAGAAAGTAAAAATTCTTTCAGACGGAAATTTTAAAAAAATGTTGTAATTCATTTGGGAAGATACCATTTAAACAATCATAAAATTGATTCAAATGACAGAGAACACCAAGTTAGAATCTGTGTCCCAAGGCAACTTGTAATTAGTGGCTGATTTTGCTGTAGAACTAAAGACATGTGTGACTAACTTGAGTCTGCTCAGTCTAAGCTTAGACCAAGAGAGGAAGAACTTAAAGCTAAATTTCTCTGCCAAATAGAATGCATTATTAACTAAGTGATCACCTTCATTCTGTTATTTGAAATCTGAAATTTTTGTCTATAAGAGAGATTCACTCCACAAATTCCATCAATTTAAAGAAGTATAAAAAGAAGAAAAAATTGCTTAAATGGAATTCCTAATGGTTAAGTCAAGGGACCCATTTCTTGTTATTCCTTTCACTGGATCTTTTATGAAAATGTTATTGGCTTAACATTTTAAACCTGCCTCACTATCATCAGATTGTCCTCTATCTCTATTCTATATTGTTTCAGAATTTATGAACAATAGTAAAATCAAGATTATTTTCAGTTCTCAGTTCTGAAGCCACACTGAACAAGTGAGTTACATCTGTCCTCTGATTTAGGCCTCAAATTGCCGGGATCTGGGGGTCCAAAAACAGACAAGTCTCTTTCAGAAAATTCATCTATGGAATCATGGTATAAAACCAACTCTACTTTCATTTATAAACTATTAATTTTTAAGATCAATCATTGTGAAATTACTATTTTTCTCAATTAGCAAGTTGTGTATATGTCTGGTATGGACATGGAGGGGGAAGGGCATTGAAGAGGTTTGCTAGAGTATGTGGTTAACATACCCAGTGACACATCAATGAAGAAAAGTGATTTTCATTTTGCCAGCAGGTATCAAATGCAAATAGATTCTTGGTTAGAGGTAGGAGTTTGTGTCTACTTTCCCTTCTCTGTTCTTGGATTTTGTCTGATTTGAACTTGTATGGATTTGTGCATGCTATCAATGTTTCTGTGAGTCCATATATACATTAGTCCTATTGTGTCTGGAAGACACTGTTCCCTTGCTGTTGTCCACCACCTCTGAATCTTATAGTCTTTCAACCTCCTCTTCCACAAAGATCCCAATCTTTAAGGGAAGGGCTTTGATAATGACAGTCCAATTAGAGATGATTGTTCTAAGTCTCTCATTCTCTGCACATTGTTCATTTGCAGATGTTTGTATCAATTGCCATCTACTGCAGGAAGAAACTTCTTTGATGGGGGTTCAGTGATGTTGTGATTTATAGGTCTAGTAATATGTCATTAGGAATCATTATATTGCAATGTTTCTTTATCCAAATAATAATAGTAGGCTTACCACTAGAGCCTGTGACTATCTAGTCTCAGGTTCTTGGCCATTTTAGCAGTGTCAGGCATAGATTCTATCTCAAGGAGTGGGCCTTATATACGACCAAGAGTGATTGGTTACACCCATATCATTTGTGCCACTTTCACATTAGTATATCTTCTAGACAGGTAAATAACTGTTGTAGGTCATAGGACTTGTATGTAGGTTATATTATTGCTTTTCTCCTCTGGTAGCAAACAAAATATGTCACAACACTATTCAATAGGGATTAAGCTTCTAGTTCAACACAGCTTGAACTCACTGTGTTCAATGGCATAAGTAGTGTCTTCAGCAATAGAGTATTGCTATGAGGTTAAAAAAATATTGCTACTCAACCTAAAGTTCACTCATTTGGCTAGACTGGTTGGCCAGTGAGGCCCCTGGGATCTGCCTGGCTCTTCTCACTTACGCTTGGGTGACAGGCTCATAGCCATATCAGACTTTTGTTTAATGGTTGCATAGTTGCATAGTCTGGGCCTTTCCAGCTTTATATTTTTTATTATTATTATTATTATTATTATTATTATTGTCAAATTATAATATAATACCAATATTCTCATTTCCTTTCTTCCCTCAAAATCCTCCTATATGTTCCTCCACAATTTCCTTCAAATGGTCTCTTTATTCACTAATTGTTATTGAATACATATATTTGTGCATTTTATAAATACATATATATTCCTAAATATAAACTGTTTTGTCCATATAATGTTACTTGTATGTATGTTTTCAGTGATAAATAACTGAAAGTGGGCAACAAATCAATGAATTGGAGTGTAAGTGTGAGGAAGACCCATGACTAGTTTATTACACTACCTGTAGTTCTTTTTGTAAGATTGAAGCCTTGTGGGCTTTTTTCATCCAGTTTGGCATGTCCATTGGTATAGTTCTTTTTCAGCTCATGTTCGGGCAGCCATGTTGGTGAGATTTTATGGGTGTAGCTCCTGCTATTACTAGTATACACAATGTCACAGCAAACACCCTGATCCTCTGACTCTTATAATCTTTCTATCCCCTCTTCCACAATGTTCCCTGAGCGTTAGGTACCAGATCGCTTTGTATAGATAGATGCGTCCACTGGATTGGGATCCATAATGTTGCATTTTGATTGGTTGTGATTTTCTGTAGTGGTCTCCATCTGTTGCAAAGAGAAGTTTCCTTGATGAAGGGTGAAGACTACACTTATCTGTGGGTATAAGGACAAATTTTTACCGATTGCTAATAAGGATTATGCAGGTTTAGTAAACGAGTGGTTGTAGATTCTTCTCCAATAAGCATGATTTCACTAGTACTGAGTAGTTAGCTAGGTTTCCAGTACCAACAATGGTTTTCCAGTTACTGAAACATGAGGTTCTTATATGGGTGCTAGGGATCTAAAGTCAGCTTATTAGGCTTCTGCAGCAAGGACTTTACCCACTTCATCTTCTCCCCAGCCTCAGCAGTTTTTATTGTGTGAAATTTCCAAATAGCTCTCCCATATGGCAAATTTAAGCAGTTACCATAAAAATAACTTATTTGTACTGAGGTGTGATCATAATTAAAAATAAAATTGGTTAATCATCTTGTTTTCGTTTTACTGAGGAAAAAATATAATACCACCTATTAAAGGAAAGCAAATAGTAATTATCCACATTATAAGATCCTTAATGCCCTTCTTCCTATCACATCAGTTTTCACTGATAACAATGACATAATCATTAATTGGGGAATTCTGAAGTCCTTTGAAATCTCAAATTTTACTTTATGCTCTAAAACTACAGTCTCAGGTCTCAGAAGGTACATGGGGTCAATGATCCTTTCAGACTTGAAAAGTAAAACTTGTCAAAGAACTTCAGCTCTTGCATTAATTACTTCAACTTTTGTACAGAAAATGACCTTTGAAATGTGCAGGGGTTTTTTTTCATAAAATTTTAAGTAGCATTATCTAGAAATTGCATGTATCCCCCAGCTCTTCAGGATTGCTGAAAGAGCTGAGGTAGAAGTTTGCTATGAGGATACAAACACCTAGTGTGTGGGCAGCTTGGGAAATTCTCTCATTACTCATTGGTCTGGGGCATTGTTGTATGTCCAAGACATTCTTGAAATAAATCTAAGACCTATAGGATCTAGTTTATCTTTGCTTGTTTGTGATTTCTCAGAAGAAATTTGCTTGGGTAGGAATTTACCTGCCACTTTTATGGTGGCTTGCATATCATTTTCTGTTTCAGTCAGCTTTGATGATGTCTCAAAAGACTAAACACAGTAATTTAGGCAAAAAAAACAGCCATATGACACATTTTTTAAATAAGGGTTTGCTGTCCTAGTAAAATTTCATCATTGTCTATGCAAAGTAATTGAAAAATAGACTGTAAAATTGAAACTTCTTAATTCTGAATTACATGAGTAAGAGACATTGTACTATTAATCTCTCTTTCATATCCAAAATGCTAAAGAAAAAAGTTTTAAAGTATGGCTTTTTCTTTCTTTATTCCCTCCATAATAGACAAACCAGACTTTAGCATATGGAGGCATTTATACTCTGCAAATTATTCTGAAGGGGGTGTGATTTGCAAAATGCTGACAAATTAAATATGCATTTCCATATGCTTCTAAAAAGATCAAATGTATCTGTGAGAACTACCTACATAAATCTTTCATGAGTTTATTCAATAGTGATGCCCCAAATTTGAGTACTTTCTAAAGTCCCAGGTCAAGATGTCTTTTACCTTTTCTTGTACTCTAAACTTCAGTATTCTTTCAAAAGATTACAAGGCAATATATGAAGATAATAAGATACTTCAAGAAAGTTTATTCAGAAAAATGTCAAAGACTCTTTGCAAATAATGCTTATTCCAAAATATTGATTCAGCTTTTATAAGAATAATATAATATTATGAAACCAGCAAACAATAATTTTCATTAATTAAAATTTAATGAATTTAAGAGATGTTTGTGTGACTGTACTTATATTGCTAGCTCACTGGCCATATTTGAATATGTCTCTTGCATAACGATACTTGAAGAGATAATTGAATATATGACAGAGCCAAGCAAAGTGCTCATGTTGACACATGGATGGGCAAATGAAAGGAAGAAAATGAGTTTAACTCAGCAATATGTCCTCAAACTGCTTTAAAGAGAAGTGTTAAATAGCTGACTTAGAACTGAGCACAGCAATGGTGAGGAGGTGAATAATTTCCAAAAATAGAAATTGAAAAATATCTCTTAAAGCTATCCCATATCAAGCCTGATATCAGACCTGCTTTGGAACTGGTTGCTACTTGCAGAAAAGGAACCAAAATTTGTAGACTCAAACAACCTATGTTGTTTCTTCACACAAAGAATCTTCTTTGATATCAGGACTGTCAAGCCAGAGTCTTTTTTTTTTTTGTCACATAACCACTTTTTTGCCAATATGCCCATTAACCAATGACTGGATTTAGACATTCCTTGCTCTTTCTCTCTGGTTAAGTTGTGTTTTATTACTTTTGATCCTTGCTTTACATTTCCCCACCATTGCCTGCCTTTATGCCCCTGAGCTCTCTGTTATCTCTCCATGCTCAACTCCTGTTATTGCAGAGATACATTGTCTACTTGTAATCTGACAAAAGAATATCTGTTTCCTCAGTTTTTAAAGCCATTGCTTTATCAAAGTGATGTCCTGCTATGACACTGTTGCCAAAGAATATGACCACATCACTTATGTACCTACCAGACCAGATCTAAATGTTACTCAACTGACTTCAAATGCCAAAACATAGAGTTCTAGTATACCCAAAGTGAAGTTATTTGCATTTGCTCATCCAAATTTAGACACTGAATTGAATGTCTAAAAGACTGTCAGAGGAGCCTATGAGAAACACTATGACTGATAATAGATGAATAAATCTTAGAGCAATCAAAAATGATGATCAAACAGCTTGTAAATGTTCATGAATAGAAGCTATGATCACTGAATATCACAGAAGAGTGTTACCTTGAATTTTTACATAAATATTGTCTACATAAAGAAATAGTTTTGTACTTCTATACTATATAACAAGAAAAATTTAAGGCATAAGGAAAGTACCAACAAATATGCAGTCTTGCTTATCTCCATCAAGCTTGTGCTTCTGTTGGAGAACAGACCATACACATAATATAGAGCAATTGCATGTATGTTAGAAATCAACAAGTCATACAGGAGATTTTAAAAGTATAAAAGAAGAGGTTCATGGACAAAAATTTTGTAGGAACTTCAGTGTGTGGAATTTTGAAAAGGTCTTCATTACACCCATATGAGAAAATAAGGTTTAGCTGAAGGTTTAAAGGATTACACGCATGGATGAAGTTCCTCTAAAGAGAATTGCAAGCAGAGTAAATACTTTATCCAAGGCTGTAAGACAGGAGCAGAACTTGAGTATTTGTGAGAAAGGAACGAAGCCAGTATACTCTGAACAGACTGGGTGAGCTGGAAATAAACGAACACAATTTGACAGGTAAAGACAACTCTATTTCTCAGTCCTTTATTCAATGGATTTGGATCAATTGCCAATTTTGTCTGAAAACATTTTGTGTTAGAAATCTTTAGATCACCAAAGCGAATCCTTAGGGATAGAGTGAAAGAAGGAAAGGGATGGGCTTTAGAAGTCCTTCTGGGGCTCTCCGCAGATATCTAGAGGCTCTCCCAGTGCCTAGCCTGCAGATGTCCAGATTTCGAAAGAGGATAGATAGGCAAGTAGGTCATAAAAGGGGCCAGGCTTATGGATCTATGTTCTGAGATCCATGGCAGCTTTCATAAATAGTGTGTGAATGGAAACATATGTCTTTCTCAGGAAAAAGAACAAATAACAGGTGGCTCTGGTAGGCATAAGGGCCTGAAAGTTGTGAGGACCAAGGTTTGGGAGACTGCAATAACCTGAAGCAGGCTATTTTTCTTGTGGAGGTCAAAGGAGGTTATTAGAGTCCCTGTAACTGTAGTTATAGGTGGTTGTAAAGTGCCATTTGATTTCTGGGACCCAAACCCAGGTTCTCTGTAAGCACTTTTAGCCACTGCAATATCTCTTCATCCCCTCAACATTTCTTTATGAGAAAAATCCCTTAAGACTAGAAATAAATCCTCAATATAATAAAGGTACACAGGTAAACCTATAAATAATGTAATACTAAATTGAGACCTCATTATTTATAATGTTATCCACAAGATCGCCAGACATGTACAGTATGCACTCACAGGCAAACACTTCTGTACAAATAAAAATGCATAGGTCTTTAAAAAAACAAAAGCTATGCTTAACTACCTCAAATGCCTTTTCTGAAACTATTGGGATGATTATTTGCTTTCTATTTTTAAGGTATTAATGAGGTGTATTACATTTCTTGATTTGCATATTAAACTAATCTGGCATCCCTAGAGTTAACCTAGCTTATTCAGGATATGTGATATTATTAGTGTGATCTTGAATAATGTTTGCAAGTATTTTTGTAAAGAATGTTTACACCTCTTTTAATAAAGGATATTCTTCTGTAGTTTCTGTAGCAGGACACTTTAAAGAAGTTTTTATCATATTCAGCTTTCTGTATAATTACATGCCACTTGGACTAATGGGAACTTTGCTGATAATATAAAGGATAGCTGGGACAGTTGGTGGTTGGCAGTGAGTTGGTGTGATATTTGCTAGTTCTCTCTGTAGCTCCTGTTCTTCAAGCTAAGGATAGCCAAAAAGGCCAGTGAACATTTCTTTTTCTTTCTCTCTTTCTCTCTTTAAAGGCTACCTACAAGAGCAGTGAAGATATCTTTCTGTCTTTCCTTTCTCTTTTCTGAGCTAGAGGGTAAAATAAGCACAGAGAAATCTGTTACAAGTTAGGATCTGTTACAGTACCATTCTACTAGAAGTGGCATCCAAACAAGGGGCACAACATAAGGATAAAAAAAGATAATGGGAAACTTGTTCTCAAGTTTAATAGAGGGAAAGGCAGAAGATGAAGAGATGGCTTGTTTGTTCAAGAGGCCAGCAAACTGTTTGTAGCAGCTCTTACCACTGGAATATACACCATTTTGTTCTCAGTGGTGATTTTCTTTTTCTTTTTTGGCGTCTATTTCTTTTCAAAATAAGTTAAGGAAGTAGCTATGCAACTAGAAGAGTTACAGGGGGATTGGAAAGGGACAAGAGAGGAAAAACATAGCAAAAGAGAGAAAAAGGAGCTCCATTTTTTTTCTTTCTCTTCAAAAAAAAAGAAATTATATACAATAAGTTGGCAATGCTACTGGAAGAAAAAAAGGAGGGATTAGAACAAAGGAATTGGTGGTGCTACTAAAAGAAATATGGGGGGGAGATTAGAAAGGGTGGAGAAACAGAAAACTGAGGAACTGAGATCACAACTGGTTTGTTCCCAGTGACAGAAGAAAGATTTTCCCCTCGAGTAGATAAAAGGGAGACGTTTGAACAGGACACTGTCCTGTTAGGAATATAAGGGAAGAGTCTGCACAGGAAAATGATCAGATAAGGCAGCCTTTCCAAAGAAGGTACTTAATTGTGAATCCTCAGTGCCACCTGAGGTAGAAGGAAAGCAGACTAGGTCATAAAATCATCTTCAGCATTTCCAGTAGTGACATACCATATTCCAGCTTATAAGGAAAACCCCCAAGGTAATAATGAAATAGGATGGCATCTGATCAATGGATCAGAACCATTGGAGACATTGGTTCCAGTACTTACACAGCTGCTGCAATAGGACAAGCTATAGTTAGGGAACTAAAGTACATGAAGAACATGGCCACTTGCTAAGAAATTGTGACCAAGGTGTTTCTAAAGGCAATGATTTCTTTAAATATCAGTCAGAAAAAAGGAGCAGGTTGCCCCAGTGTGTGCAGACCATGTGGAAAGGGTTGATATTGCATGAATGATCCAATGTGCAGAGCCAAGAGAGACATACAGGGGATTTCCTTGCCATTGGGAAATGCCACAGAAGACTGAGCTCAGCCCCAGGAGAAAAACTGAGCAGCCTATGTCCTGTCAGCATTGGGGTAGAATGGAGGCTGAATAACCCAAACTCGGTGTTGGAGATGCTACTGAAGGCAGTGCTGCATGAGATCTGGCCATAGACAGACAACTTATTCTATCCCCAAACATCAAATACTATAAAATTGATACTGGGTATATGATCCTCTTCCCCAAGAAACAGTGGGAATGATTCTAGTTAGGAGCAGTTTGTCATTAGAGGGGTTCATTGTACATCCTGGAATTATTGATGGAGAAATTTAAATTATCACCTATGTAACAAAAGACCTGTAGTTTAAAATGAGGGACAGGGTCACATAGCTGTTACTGTTTCCCTATATCAGAAGAAAAGGCACTCCTGTAGAGAGAGGGAAGGTGGATTTGGAAACACTGGGAACTGAGTGTTCTGGCAGGCTGTCTTTAATGATAAAGGATCAAAATTAAAAATGAAAATAAATGACACTGAAATAGAAGGGTTGTTGGGCACAGGCACAGATGTAACAATAATCTCCCAAGGGTCATGGAATTCAAATTGACCCCTTCAGAAAGTAATCACACAGTTTATAGGGAAAATGGGTTACATGTTTGGACCAGAAAGATGAAAAAGAATAACAAAGACCCCAGAAATAGTCTACATAGGGCTCTACTGACTTTAATTTTTTTGAATGTTAATGAGACAGGACAACAGCAGCTGGAAGACATTGGACAAATGCAGAGTTTAATCAACCCATGTATTATAAATATGTATAACATCTGAATGGAAATCATAACAAGCTTTACATTGGGGTTAGGTTTATGCCTATATTCCAGTGGAAATGAGAAGTTGTGGGTACTACCTAAACTGATGTGTTAAATTTGAACAGGGAAAAGCTTCTAAATACCCTGACCACTGACCTGGAAAGTGTGACTATAGAAAGAAAAGTTCTTTTAAAAATATAGAGCTTCTAATGTACAAAAAAAAAAAAAAACTAAAAGGAACAAAGAACCAGCTCTGGGTCGTGGAGGAAAGTTTCTGAATCCTAAATTTCCACATGACTCCAATACCAGTAACAATGAAGAGTCCAAGGAAGATGAAGAACATTAAGCCTTTATGAAAAACTATCCCTGTGTGAATCTGACTGTGGGTGATTTGAAACAGTTGGCTGGCAGTCATCAAAAAGTTCCAGGAAAGGATCATGAGAGTGATGGCTCACAAAATGCCAATCATTGCAAGTAAGATACATTTACCAAGAGTCCCAAGACTTCCAATGGCCTGTCAATGCATGGCTGTCAGTGCATTAGTCCTGAGGAGATTGTGATATCCCTTTTAGAGGAAGAGAACAATTACAGCAAACAGAAACCACAGGAAAACACCTTAAAACCTAAGTTCCAGGCATTCAAAGGAATAGGCTGTCTCTATGCAAAGGACTCAGTGACAAAACATTGAAAAAAGACTGTTGCCTTTAGTAATATCAATGGACATCAGAATTCTTTGAGACATAGGATCCCTATAGCATTTTTATTAAAAGAAAATGGATCCACATGTGCTAATGGCTCATCAAATAAATTGACTTCCTGAAAACCTGCAAAGAAGGTGAACAGGCCAAACCATATTCAGCCTGCAAAGAAACAATATACTTTTGAGAGTGAGAACCATAAAGTAGTGTATTCTACTAGTTTTGACAAGAAAATAAAAATTTTTTCTCCTGTCTGTTGCTGTTAAAAGGTACAATGCCTCTAAGTCTTAGTGCAAAGAGTCACAAGAAAGAATCCATCAGAAACATTTGCCATCACCCTGAAAGAGGAAAATCTTCAAAGAAAGAGAGGACTGATTCAAGCAACCTCACATCTCTTGAGAAATCACCAAAGGTGTCTCCCAGGGAAGACCCTCAGAAAAGCACAGCTGTTTCTCACTTTCTGCTAATAATGCATCATGTATGAATGCTAAAGATAAACTCCTGAAGACCCGAAAAGATAAAAGATGACGTAGCAGAAAACCTCGAAGGAAAAGTAATCAATATCATACAACTTATGGCTTAGTTTTTAAAAAAAAAAAGAGGGAAATAAAGCAGTACATTTTAAGAAGTTTTTTGTTTTATGGAGCTTTCTGTATGATTGCATGTCATTTGTACTTCTGGAAAATTTGCTTAGCATATAAAGACTAGCAGGGGCTGTTGGCAGTTGGCATTTGCGTTGGTGGGCTGGTTTGATAGATGCTAGTTGTCTCTGCAGCTCCTGTCCTCCAAGCTAAGGACACCCAAAAAGGGCAGTGAACATTTTTTTTCTTTCTCTTTCTCTTTCTCTTTCTCTTTCTCTCAAGGCCACCTGCAAAAGTAGTGAGGATTTCTTTCTTTTTATCTTTCCTTTCTCTTTCCTGAGCAAGAGGGTAAAATAGGCACAGTGGGAATTAGTTACAAATTAGGAATCTGTTACAGTACCATTCTACTACAAGTTTCATTTTTTGGTTATGTCTGTATCAAATTTTGGTATCAAAGTAATATTGACTTTGTAGGATGGGTTTGATATTTGTCTCTATTTTCTTGAACACTTTGAGAAATACTGGTATCAGAAGTATTGGTATGTAGAATTCATCAATGAATACATGTGGTCTTGGCCTTTTCTTTGTGAATAGATATTTAGTTACTGCTTCAATTTCATTGTTTGTTATGGAAATATTTAAACACCTTAAACATATCCATCCACTTATATTCTTCTGGATTTTATAGCCTTCTGGCTTAAATTTTAGTGGTCATATACTATTTAGTGCTCCAGAGGCAATGGGCCATGGGAGAATGAAGTTGATTAATGAAGAGGACTAAAGTCTCATGTAATGCCCAACTTTATTCTGTACATCAGATAATTTATACTCTGGAGGTTAAGAGGAGTCATTTGAATAAAGTGTACAATCACAAGGGCAAGCCCCATGTGGTGGGCTAGCTGCTTGTGGCAAAAACATGTTTTTCCATAGAGGCATATAAACAAATATCAATTACCAGTTGTAATGAATAATCTGAAGTAAAATCACTCCTATCAACGACACCTGGGAGGGGCATGCAAGCTTAATCCAAGAACAATTACATGTTTTTTTAAGAAACTGAGATCACAAGACTCTTGACTTGGTTTCTTGGAGTTTTCTCACAAGCTTTCAGAAATCTCTTCACATGTCCCCATTCTTATTTGTGTTCTGATAATATACATTTTGAATTTGTCCATTTCTTCCACATTTTATAACTCATTACAGTACAGGTTCTCAAAGTATTCCCTAGTGATCTTCTAGATTCTGGTTTCTGTTGTAATGTCTCCCTTTTCAGCACTGACTTTATTAACTTGGACTTTTCTCTTTGAGTTAGTTTGCTTAGGAGTTTGCTAATCTTGTAAGTTTTTTCAAAGAAACAGCTATTTGATGATTCTATTTATTGTTCTTTTAGTCTTTATTTCTTTAATTTGGAGGGTTAAAGACAATCTTTCTCTTTTTAGTCTTTATTTTTATTGTTATTGTTGTTTTTTGTTTGTTTTTGTTTTTGGAGGCAGGCTTTAGTCCTGGCTATCCTGGAACTTGCTCCTTAGACCAGGCTGGCCTTGAACCCAGAGATCTGTCTGCCTCTGCCTCCCAAGTGCTGGGATTAAGGGCATGTGCCACTATTTAGTCTTGATTTCCTTAATTGCTGTCCTAAACTATATTATTATTTCTTGGATCAGCTGAATTTTGTTTTGATTTTGTCTTGTTTTCCTCTAATTTTGAGATGTATCACTAGGTTGTTTATATGCCGTCTCTCTGATTTTTTGATGGGAGCACTTACAGCTGTAGTGTTTCATCTTAGGCAAGTGTTCATATATCCCAAGACTATAATTTTCTTTTGATTATAGTTAAGAATCAGCTCTGAGTTTTTCTGTAAAGAGGAACACATTTTCCCCTTGGTATAGTCTTTTGTTCTGTTCATATTTCTGTTATGAACATGTCATTTTGTATACTCAAGACAAGTTATCATTCCTCCTGTGATACTATATCAAACAGTAGGTCTTTGATGTTTCTTTTAAACATAAACAGAAACCATCATAACTCATACTCTTGAATTTTTAATATTGTCCCATACTCAGAGATGACAAGTACTTGGTTCTTTAGTGAATACACAAAAGTGAATGAAAGCTTGCTAAATAGGAAATGATTGAAAAACTGCTCCCAATTTTTGTTTAGATCACACTAAAAAATGATATGAAGAAACATGTTACTATATTTTTCCACCACTATTTCTCAGGGTCATTTTCTTCTTTAAAAAACAACACTAAGAGATTAATTTGCTAAAAGGTAAATTATGTGTACAAGGGTTCATTTGTTACATTGATATGTACCTGTAAAAGAATTAATTAATTAATTAAAATCATATATTTTTCTACATTTTCAGGCTGTAAAAGATTAAAGTAATACCGAGTTCATGCTTTTGCCTAAAACTTTACCTATTTCCTTTATTTTGCAATAAATTTTGTCTCCTTTGCATTTTCTTTAATGTTTTCCAAAAACTATCATTTAAGCTATTAATCTAATAGCTTAATTAATTAGCAACTTAATTCTAGAATAAATTTCCTCAAAACAACCTTCTATTGAAATATTTTATAAAATCTTTACCAAGGGCCTCATGTAGGTTAATTAGCAAATTTCTGGCTATCTTGTCAATGTTTACAGTGGTAATGATTCTTTCAATTGGAATGAGTCATATACATTTTTTTCCTTTCTTGTCTTTACTTTTCCTTTAGTGTGAGAATGGATTTTACAAATCATTACCAGAAATGTCTCTGATAATGTTATGTTTTAAGTCAACTGTGTTGCGTCTGTCTTTCAGTCAGCTCTTAACTGTTTCCAAACTAAATAACCATGTGCTCATTGGTTATCTTATATAAGTACTCACATTATATTTTTTCTTCTACTTTACTCCATTGATATTATTCAGACATTCATGAAATGTCTAAAATTTCTATATTACACTTAAGGAGGTTCTGATTTTTACTCTAAGCATGTGAAAAAGAATAAATCTTTTGAAGGCTAGTGAGGTGACTCAGTAGACAAAGGCATTTGCTACCAAGCCTAATGAGCTGAGTTCAATTCCTTAGACCCACACAATAGAAGGAAAAAAATGAATCTTTCAAGTTGTCTTCTTCTTGTCGACAAGACACTGTGGCACACAAGTCCACTAAATAAATAAATAAATAAGCCTATACATGTAGTCAAGTCCCTGAACTCACAAACCTATATCTTAGCTTGAGAGAAAAACAAAAGCAAATGAAGAAGTAATAATTCAGTATATTCAAAATATATAATGTGGTACTTTCCATGTTTATTGATTGGATGTAATTTGTAGTCATTTCTTATTAGCACATCTGGTTGATTGTCACTCACTTTTAACATAATAATTTCTGCACAACAATTTACAAAACCAAAATCCCAATGACATAAGTGTTTCTTTCAGTCTTAAGTATTTACTAAGAAGATGCTGTGGCTATGCTTATATATAACTTGTTTCACACTCCATTTTTATAGAAAAATAATTCTCAGATCTGGAATCACCAAGTAAATAGTATAAGTGTTTATAACTTTTATATTTACTATTCTGATGCTTCCTACTGGTGCACATCAGAGAGTATTCCTACAATAATATGTGAGGATTATCCTTTTTATAATATTTTACACCAATAGAGGGCATAATCAAACTTTTCAATTTTTTTCAGTCTGAAATGGAAACTATGATGTCTCTTTGTAGCTATAACTAGTATGGTCATTACTAAATAGAAAGCTGGTGTTTTGACACTTAAGACAACTTTTTAAATAACATTGAACTTTTTTATACACTATGGCCCTTCAGGGTTTTTTTTCCCCTCAGTTCTCCTATTCTATTTTTTATACATTTTTCCCCTTTTTTCTAAGATAGGATCTTCACCTATAGCCCACAATAGCCTGAAACTCAGTGTGGATCTAAGGCTGCCTCTAACTTTAGGTCTGCTTCTTTCCCAGGGCTAGGGCTCCAGGTGTGGAATGCCTATCACCCTTTGTCCATTCTCACTGAGTAATTGTGTTAAGACTTTCTAGAAATGTTAAACTAATTGTAACTGATGCATAAAAACACACAACAACAATCAATACAAATGCTAAATATACACAGTGATTTGATGTGTGTGTAAATTTTAATCTCAGATTAGTTGTGTCTATCTCATTCATTTATCATTTTTTTTGAGGCAAAGCCATTTATACCCTCTTTCTAGCTTTTAGAGATACACTATGATCAATTGTAATGTATCATCAACCCGTTATGTAGTATTACAACAGAATTTCTTAATCCTATCTAATTTCAACTGATTACCAGTTGATCAACTTTTCTTCACCTCTTTCTTTGTCCTTTCCAAACTCCAGTAATCACCATTCCACTCTAAATGGATGTAGAATCAAGCCATTTACATTCCACACTTCAGTGGCATCATGTTTGTCTTCCGTGTGTGTTTTGTTTCACTTAATATAATATTACCCACTTCCATCATGTTATCATAAATAGCAGGATTTCCTTCTTCCTTTGTGGTTGAATACTGTGTCTAGATATATATTAAGATTAACTAGGGGTTAGAAAGATTGCTCAGTGGTCAAAACTACATGCTGCTCTTCCAAAGAACCTTGGTTTGATTCCCAGCACCCACAGGTTGGCTAACACCATCTGAAACTCCAACTGGAGGAAATCCCATGCCCATTTCTGGTCTCTGCAGGCACTAGATGCACATGAGGGCCAGACATATGTGACTCACATAAATAAGTAAAATAGTGACTCACATAAAATAAGTAAAATTTCTAGAAGATTAGCTAATCCTTTGTGATAGAAAAAGAAAATGATTATTTAGGTTGTTACTTAAACAATCTTTTATAGTTGATTATCATGCAGAAACAATCTCAAGATTCTTTTTAGTTTTATTGCACAATGAATTATGTATCTGTCCACTTATTGACATGATGTGTATTGTCTTGATTGGAATTTTCACAGATAGTAAAATCTCCCAGGAATATTCTATCATCACATTTTTTTTCAGAAAGAGATTTCTTAATGTTACGTGTATTTCATTTGACAATTGAGTTAGCTTCACTTTTCACAAATAAATGCAAGATTATTTGCATTTTTATGCTCATATTAAATTTATTCATCAACTTGAGGATAATTAGTTTCTTTTTTATATTGATTAATAATCACATCCTTTTGTAGTTGTTTAGAAATGTGGGTTTAAATGTTTCTTGAAGATACACTTATATAATAATTCAAGTTTGTATTTAAAAATTTATTTTTGTAATAATTAGATACCAGATATTAAATTATCAATTTGTTCTTACCAAATACAAAATTGCAACTTGAAAGTAGTAATAGTTTATCACCTTTCTCTAATTCTTTCAGCCATAAACTCTTGCAGTTTTTGTTGGGAGCTTTGGCATTTCTCTGCAAATTTCAAACTCTTTAGGATTGTGTATTGGTATGCTCAAGATTGGTTTGATTTTATGTCTTTAATTCTAACTTAGGTTTATATTGATATCATATTGCTCTTACAAAATAACAATTTCTCAAATACTTTCTCCTTGGATGAATAATTCTTGTTAAGTGGGAGTAAATAATTTTGAAATTTATCTACTCTCCCAAAAGTAGTGAGATGAGTGTTCTTTTATGGCTTTAGGTTTTAATCATGTTTTTTATGTCTATGAAATCCTATGGCTTATACTTTTTCCTTCCTGAGATTAAGTTAAATGAATGGCATTCTTATAGAACAGTGCTCATTTTTTTTTATTTAGGTTTTAAAATATTTTAAGTAATTTCTCTTTCATGATGAACTAAAATTTTCTTATTTGTGATTATCCCTCCACATAATGTTTTATTTTGCTTTACTATCTTGCCTTACATTTTGCTAGGGAAATAGAATTTCCTGACCTTATGTGTAGTTGTGTTCTTTTATATTTTCAAGCTATTCATTTCAGTGTTCCTTTCATTTAGCTTCATATCGCTGCTGTATTTTCTGTATGGTGCTTAAGCAGTATGCCCAAATGAGAGTCTGTGCTGCTCTTACTCTTTTAAAGAAATTCTCAGTTGAATTTGTTTCCCTTTCTTCTAAATGTGATTGATAAAACTTTTCTTCTAATTTGCTAGGTAGTGAGGTCTTTTTCCACTCTAGCTTTTCTATTAGTTGCTGATTTTATTATATAATAGGATGTGTGTGTGTGTGTGTGTGTGTGTGTGTGTGCATGTGTACGTGCATTTTGAAAATAACACAATTTTTGCAATGATGAATGTCTTCTCAGATCTTAAAAATCCACGATAATCATTTCAAAATGCATTGTTAAGCTTTTGTTAGTTAGATTTGCTTCTGTAGTTTATGTTTTTGCCCACTTGGTTTTTCATGGACTTAAAAAAGTTAATGACTCCCTCCTGTCACAGGATTTCTGTCTTTCTCTATAGCTACTGGGGGACCAATAGTTACCACTCTCCCTGTGAGTTGCATTAGAGCTCTTACTTCCCTTGTATGCTCGCCCACTACTCTCTTCTGCTCTTTTCTCTTTTTCCCAGAGTATCTTGCCTTCTTCACATTCCTTCCAAATCCTTCATTACATCTTGCATGCATCCAATTTTCTTTTCAAATTCAATTCTACAAACTCATTTTCATCTATCACATTTCCAAAGATGTATGTTGTATGTGACAGTTTTCCTGGGAAGATACCGTACACAAAGACACACAGACAGTCAGACACACAGATACACAGGCAAATTGCACATGCACACACATCTATTCACCCCATAAAGGGATTCACACCAGAGTAACAGTTGCATCGAAGTCAACTTTGTAAATCAGTGAGTTTTCATTGGATTTACCAACAAGATTATTGGTAATGGATTTCTTATAGGAGCAGAGATGTCTCAAAACAATACCATCACCAAAATGGCCACCCCAATACCAGTGATGACTGGTGAAAGCTAAAACCCAATAGTGTCTTGCTAGGCCAACTCTCTAGAGTTCTACTGTAAAATATTGTGAAATAGTCTGTGACTTTGACCTTTAAGTTTTAGTTTATCATTTAAAAACAAAGCACCAATTTAATGTTCTTCTAAATCATTTGAGAGATTAAAAAAAATCATTGTATAAGAAAATGTTAAACAATTAGATTTTATTTACTAAAATGAACTCATGTGAGAAAATTGACTTTTTGCATATTTTTAATAGTGTCTTATTCTATTGTGTAACATTTATATACTTAAGTATTTGGTAATTTGCCCCTCAATTTATTTTAATATGCTGGCCACAAATTCCTAAATTAACTAAAGTAGTACTGTAGACCACATGCCTATTGTTATCTTATATTTAGGTTAGTGGGATGGTTTGGCCATGAACTCAGTACAAGATTTAAGATGGATAACAGTAAGTATATTCACCTTTATCATATGCAACTTTTTTTTTTTTTCATTCTCATTTTCAGCCGCCTTTGTGTTACATGTAATAGACATTCCCCTTGGAGAATGCTCTTTGAAAATGTCACTCTTGTTTCCAAAATAAGAAGTGACATTTTAGTGTGTACAGCTAAGTGTTTATAGATTTAGCATGATTTTACATTTTATCCCTTTGAAGAAAGATTAAAGGAAATGAAATCCAGCCTGTGGCTCATGTGGCTTGGTTATATTCCTGAATAGGAATGGCCAAACTATATGCATGGAAAGCAGGGGG
>JAMJFZ010003719.1:0-87384 GCA_026225945.1 Cricetomys ansorgei | reverse complement strand
AAGATCTTGTGGCTGACTCTACTCTTTGCTTTTTTCCCCGGGGCAAGATCAAGGAGCCCTCCACCATTACGGGTCAATGTCAGCTTTTTAACTTACAGGAGCTGGTCTCTGCAGGGGTCACCAATGTGGATGTTGGAACTTCTGCAAAGGTAGCCACATAGAGCGGCTACCATCTAGATGCTGAGGACTGAATCCAGGCCCCTGCGAGGTCACTCAGACATCATAAACGCTTGCAGGTTTTCTTGGAGAAAAAAATTCTCATATATGATGCCTGCACATCTCCACCTTCTGATCCCATCATTGTTTGGAAGAAGGTCTGCAATGCTTGGGGACACAGCCTGTACCGAAACACAAGGGTGACTGAGTCGGAAGGATGGAATGTATGAGCAGAGAACCAGGAACGATCCTGACTCGGAAATTTAGAAACGAAACAATAGAAAAGAAAGAAGGAAAAGAAATGAAAAGGAAAAAAGGAAGAAAAGGTTCGGGTCGTACCTCTCAAGTATTCACAAAGTCCTGGGTTTGATTCTGAACACTCAACCACTTAAAGGAAACCAAAGGTTATAAAAGGGCCTGTGCATATAGGCCAGCAATTCTCATGCTGAGGGGCTCAAGCCAGTTGGGGCTTGAGCGACTGTGTCCCAGGTTTCGATTAAGAACTGCTGCATGTCAGACATTTGCAATACGTTTGATAGAAGTAGCTTTGCAAAACAACACTTACAAGTTAGCAACAGAATAATTTCATTGTTGGGGTTCTCACAACACGAGGAATTGTCTTCAAGTGTGGCAGTCGCAGGAAGTTTGACAACCACTGTGTAGAAACAAGTCACAGCTGACTGAATCATGCTCGACAGCAGATCGTGATCAGACCGTAGTGATTGTGGAGAGTCGGTATTTTGTGGGTCCTGAATCAAATATTGTAGGGTCACTTCGGACTTGTAAACAGCCGCTTTGGCCATTTTATTTTATGACCCCTTTTGCCAAGAACAGATGTCAATGATCTTTCCAAGCCCACGACGATCCCCTCAGGATGTGGTGTTCATTTCTGACTTTGTCCTGTAAATCGAGAAACGCCATGCACTGTTCCAATCACGGAATCCACTATTTCGGGCAAACCGACCGTGTTTCCCTGAGACACAGGCATGCAAATGCCTTCCAAAACATCTCCAGTCCCCTGTGACGCGAGGGTTAAGCTTCCAGACCGGCTTGAGACCAAGGCAGTAACTTTCAACTGGGGCTCAAGTGCCAACATTTGGCTCCTGGCTAACTCTGCGGAGGCAGGCAACTTCCACGGAGGCTCCTTCACGCCTGGACTCTGAACCCTTCTGCCCCAGCAATGAGCAAACAAGCTCATTGCTGGGGCAGAAGGGTTCAGAGAATCCATTCAGGGACCCTTCGGGACACATGGATAGCCTCTTCTCGCTGCCCTGAAAACCTCCCTTCTTCAGACCCTGCTCATTTGCACTCCCACCCGTGACTCCTGATCCTTCTGCTGAGCCACTGGGTCCCTGTTCTTAAATTCCACGAACCCCTTCCTGTTTTGTCCCGGGTTCTTTCTGCTCACAGGAACTTGTGGCTGATGCTCCCCTTTGCATCTTTGCAGTAGGCAAGATCAAGGAGCCCTCCTCCATTATGGGTCAATGTCAGCTTTTTCACTTACACCAGCTGCTTCTTTCAAGGGTCAGCAGACTGGATGTTCGAACCACTGGAACGGTAGCCACATGTAGGAGCTAGCATGTAGACACTGAGTACTGAATCCAGGCCCCTGCTAGGGCAAGCAGGCATCATAAATGCTCTGGAGGTGATTTTGTAGAAAACAACTCTCCCTTTGGATGCCAGCACATCTCCATCATCTGATTTCTTCATTGCTGGTAAAAACGTTCTGCCACGCTTGTGGACATGGGCCTGTCACCGAGCTGCAACAGTGCTTGAAGCAGAAGCATGGGTTGTCTGTGAGGGGAGCTCAGATAGATCCTATCTCAAAAAACTGAAAGGGAATGAATAGAAAAGACAAGGAAAGGAAACGAAAGGAAAGCAAAGGAAATGTTTGGATCGTACCTCTCCAGGATTCACAAAGTCCTGGGTTTGATCCTGAGCACCCAAACACTTAAGAGAAACAGAAGGTTCTAACAGGGCCTGTGCATATGAGGCAGCAATTCTCATGCAGCGGGCACAACCAATGTGGAGCGTGAAGAACATTGTCCCAGGATTCGATTAAGAACTGCTGCGTGTCAGACATTTGCATTAAGATTCATACAAGTTGCTTCGCAAAACAAAAGTTGCTAATTAGCAACAGAAGAACTTCATTATCGGGGTCCCCACAACACGAGAAAGTGTATTCAAGTGTGGCGGTCTTAGGAAGGTTGAGAACCACTGTGTAGAAATAAGTCACACCTGAGTGAATCATGCTCCATAGCAGATCATGATCAGCCCTTAGTGATTGTGGAGACTTGCTATACTGGGGGTCCTGAATCAAATATTGTAGGGGCATTTCGGACATGTAAACAGCCACTTTGGTCATTTCTCTTTATGACCCCTTTTGCCATGAACAGGTGTCAATGTTCTTTCGAACCCAACGCTGATCCCCTCAGGATGTGGTGTTCATTTCTGAACTTTGTCCTGTAACTCGAGAAGCGCCATGCGTTGTTCCCACCATGGAATACACTATTTCGGGCAAACCGACTGTGTGTCCATGAGACACAATCATGTGAATGGCTTCAAAAACATCTCCAGTCCCCTGTGAAGCTAGGGTTCAGCCTCCAGACCAGCTTGAGACAGATGCAGTTACTATCAAGTGGGACACGTGCGCCACCGTGTGGCAGCAGACTGCCACTGCGGAGGCAGGCAGCTTCCAGGGAGTTGCCTTCATGGTTGCCCTCTGAACCCTTCTGCCCCAGCCATGAGCAGTAACTGCTCATGGCTGGGGCAGAAGGGTTCAGAGAATTCATTCAAGGACCCTTCTGGACACGTGGTGAGCCTCTTCTCGCCGCCATGAGAACCTCCCTTCTTCTGACTATGCTCAGGCGCACCCTCACCCGTGCGTCCTGATCCTCCTGCTGAGCCCCAGGGTCCTCTCTCTAAAATTCCAGGAACCCCTTCCGGTCCTTTCCCTGGTTCTTTCTGCTTACAAGATCTTGTGGCTGACTCTACTCTTTGCTTTTTTCCCGGGGCAAGATCAAGGAGCCCTCCACCATTACGGGTCAATGTCAGCTTTTTAACTTACAGGAGCTGGTCTCTGCAGGGGTCACCAATGTGGATGTTGGAACTTCTGCAAAGGTAGCCACATAGAGCGGCTACCATCTAGATGCTGAGGACTGAATCCAGGCCCCTGCGAGGTCACTCAGACATCATAAACGCTTGCAGGTTTTCTTGGAGAAAAAAATTCTCATATATGATGCCTGCACATCTCCACCTTCTGATCCCATCATTGTTTGGAAGAAGGTCTGCAATGCTTGGGGACACAGCCTGTACCGAAACACAAGGGTGACTGAGTCGGAAGGATGGAATGTATGAGCAGAGAACCAGGAACGATCCTGACTCGGAAATTTAGAAACGAAACAATAGAAAAGAAAGAAGGAAAAGAAATGAAAAGGAAAAAAGGAAGAAAAGGTTCGGGTCGTACCTCTCAAGTATTCACAAAGTCCTGGGTTTGATTCTGAACACTCAACCACTTAAAGGAAACCAAAGGTTATAAAAGGGCCTGTGCATATAGGCCAGCAATTCTCATGCTGAGGGGCTCAAGCCAGTTGGGGCTTGAGGGACTGTGTCCCAGGTTTCGATTAAGAACTGCTGCATGTCAGACATTTGCAATACGTTTGATAGAAGTAGCTTTGCAAAACAACACTTACAAGTTAGCAACAGAATAATTTCATTGTTGGGGTTCTCACAACACGAGGAATTGTCTTCAAGTGTGGCAGTCGCAGGAAGTTTGACAACCACTGTGTAGAAACAAGTCACAGCTGACTGAATCATGCTCGACAGCAGA
Organism: Cricetomys ansorgei; assembly: GCA_026225945.1. NCBI lineage: Eukaryota > Metazoa > Chordata > Mammalia > Rodentia > Nesomyidae > Cricetomys > Cricetomys ansorgei. Next base: position 83,399 of record JAMJFZ010003719.1, on the reverse strand, counting down.
TCGTGATCAGACCGTAGTGATTGTGGAGAGTCGGTATTTTGTGGGTCCTGAATCAAATATTGTAGGGTCACTTCGGACTTGTAAACAGCCGCTTTGGCCATTTTATTTTATGACCCCTTTTGCCAAGAACAGATGTCAATGATCTTTCCAAGCCCACGACGATCCCCTCAGGATGTGGTGTTCATTTCTGACTTTGTCCTGTAAATCGAGAAACGCCATGCACTGTTCCAATCACGGAATCCACTATTTCGGGCAAACCGACCGTGTTTCCCTGAGACACAGGCATGCAAATGCCTTCCAAAACATCTCCAGTCCCCTGTGACGCGAGGGTTAAGCTTCCAGACCGGCTTGAGACCAAGGCAGTAACTTTCAACTGGGGCTCAAGTGCCAACATTTGGCTCCTGGCTAACTCTGCGGAGGCAGGCAACTTCCACGGAGGCTCCTTCACGCCTGGACTCTGAACCCTTCTGCCCCAGCAATGAGCAAACAAGCTCATTGCTGGGGCAGAAGGGTTCAGAGAATCCATTCAGGGACCCTTCGGGACACATGGATAGCCTCTTCTCGCTGCCCTGAAAACCTCCCTTCTTCAGACCCTGCTCATTTGCACTCCCACCCGTGACTCCTGATCCTTCTGCTGAGCCACTGGGTCCCTGTTCTTAAATTCCACGAACCCCTTCCTGTTTTGTCCCGGGTTCTTTCTGCTCACAGGAACTTGTGGCTGATGCTCCCCTTTGCATCTTTGCAGTAGGCAAGATCAAGGAGCCCTCCTCCATTATGGGTCAATGTCAGCTTTTTCACTTACACCAGCTGCTTCTTTCAAGGGTCAGCAGACTGGATGTTGGAACCACTGGAACGGTAGCCACATGTAGGAGCTAGCATGTAGACACTGAGTACTGAATCCAGGCCCCTGCTAGGGCAAGCAGGCATCATAAATGCTCTGGAGGTGATTTTGTAGAAAACAACTCTCCCTTTGGATGCCAGCACATCTCCATCATCTGATTTCTTCATTGCTGGTAGAAACGTTCTGCCACGCTTGTGGACATGGGCCTGTCACCGAGCTGCAACAGTGCTTGAAGCAGAAGCATGGGTTGTCTGTGAGGGGAGCTCAGATAGATCCTATCTCAAAAAACTGAAAGGGAATGAATAGAAAAGACAAGGAAAGGAAACGAAAGGAAAGCAAAGGAAATGTTTGGATCGTACCTCTCCAGGATTCACAAAGTCCTGGGTTTGATCCTGAGCACCCAAACACTTAAGAGAAACAGAAGGTTCTAACAGGGCCTGTGCATATGAGGCAGCAATTCTCATGCAGCGGGCACAACCAATGTGGAGCGTGAAGAACATTGTCCCAGGATTCGATTAAGAACTGCTGCGTGTCAGACATTTGCATTAAGATTCATACAAGTTGCTTCCGCAAAACAAAAGTTGCTAATTAGCAACAGAAGAACTTCATTATCGGGGTCCCCACAACACGAGAAAGTGTATTCAAGTGTGGCGGTCTTAGGAAGGTTGAGAACCACTGTGTAGAAATAAGTCACACCTGAGTGAATCATGCTCCATAGCAGATCATGATCAGCCCTTAGTGATTGTGGAGACTTGCTATACTGGGGGTCCTGAATCAAATATTGTAGGGGCATTTCGGACATGTAAACAGCCACTTTGGTCATTTCTCTTTATGACCCCTTTTGCCATGAACAGGTGTCAATGTTCTTTCGAACCCAACGCTGATCCCCTCAGGATGTGGTGTTCATTTCTGAACTTTGTCCTGTAACTCGAGAAGCGCCATGCGTTGTTCCCACCATGGAATACACTATTTCGGGCAAACCGACTGTGTGTCCATGAGACACAATCATGTGAATGGCTTCAAAAACATCTCCAGTCCCCTGTGAAGCTAGGGTTCAGCCTCCAGACCAGCTTGAGACAGATGCAGTTACTATCAAGTGGGACACGTGCGCCACCGTGTGGCAGCAGACTGCCACTGCGGAGGCAGGCAGCTTCCAGGGAGTTGCCTTCATGGTTGCCCTCTGAACCCTTCTGCCCCAGCCATGAGCAGTAACTGCTCATGGCTGGGGCAGAAGGGTTCAGAGAATTCATTCAAGGACCCTTCTGGACACGTGGTGAGCCTCTTCTCGCCGCCATGAGAACCTCCCTTCTTCTGACTATGCTCAGGCGCACCCTCACCCGTGCGTCCTGATCCTCCTGCTGAGCCCCAGGGTCCTCTCTCTAAAATTCCAGGAACCCCTTCCGGTTCTTTCCCTGGTTCTTTCTGCTTACAAGATCTTGTGGCTGACTCTACTCTTTGCATTTTTCCACGGGGCAAGATCAAGGAGCCCTCCACCATTACGGGTCAATGTCAGCTTTTTAACTTACAGGAGCTGGTCTCTGCAGGGGTCACCAATGTGGATGTTGGAACTTCTGCAAAGGTAGCCACATATAGCGGCTACCATCTAGATGCTGAGGACTGAATCCAGGCCCCTGCGAGGTCACTCAGACATCATAAACGCTTGCAGGTTTTCTTGGAGAAAAAAATTCTCATATATGATGCCTGCACATCTCCATCTTCTGATCCCATCATTGTTTGGAAGAAGGTCTGCCATGCTTGGGGACACAGCCTGTCACCGAAACACAAGGGTGACTGAGTCGGAAGGGTGGAATGTTTGTGCAGAGAACCAGGAATGATCCTGACTCGGAAATTTAAAAACGAAACAATAGAAAAGAAAGAAAGAAAAGAAATGAAAGGGAAAAAAGGAAGAAAAGGTTCGGGTCGTACCTCTCAAGTATTCACAAAGTCCTGGGTTTGATTCTGAACACACAACCACTTAAAGGAAACCAAAGGTTCTAAAAGGGCCTGTGCATATAGGCCAGCAATTCTCATGCTGAGGGGCTCAAGCCAGTTGGGGCTTGAGGGACATGTGTCCCAGGTTTCGATTAAGAACTGCTGCATGTCAGACATTTGCAATACGTTTGATAGAAGTAGCTTTGCAAAACAACACTTACAAGTTAGCAACAGAATAATTTCATTGTTGGGGTTCTCACAACACGAGGAATTGTCTTAAAGTGTGGCAGTCGGAGGAAGTTTGACAACCACTGTGTAGAAACAAGTCACAGCTGACTGAATCATGCTCGACAGCAGATCGTGATCAGACCGTAGTGATTGTGGAGAGTCGGTATATTGTGGGTCCTGAATCAAATATTGTAGGGTCACTTCGGACTTGTAAACAGCCGCTTTGGCCATTTTATTTTATGACCCCTTTTGCCAAGAACAGATGTCAATGATCTTTCCAAGCCCACGACGATCCCCTCAGGATGTGGTGTTCATTTCTGACTTTGTCCTGTAAAACTCGAGAAACGCCATGCACTGTTCCCATCACGGAATCCACTATTTCGGGCAAACCGACCGTGTTTCCCTGAGACACAGTCATGCAAATGCCTTCCAAAACATCTCCAGTCCCCTGTGAAGCGAGGGTTAAGCTTCCAGACCGGCTTGAGACCAACGCAGTAACTTTCAACTGGGGCTCAAGTGCCAACATTTGGCTCCTGACTAACTCTGCGGAGGCAGGCAACTTCCACGGAGGCTCCTTCACGCCTGGACTCTGAACCCTTCTGCCCCAGCAATGAGCAAACAAGCTCATTGCTGGGGCAGAAGGGTTCAGAGAATCCATTCAGGGACCCTTCGGGACACATGGATAGCCTCTTCTCGCTGCCCTGAAAACCTCCCTTCTTCAGACCCTGCTCATTTGCACTCCCACCCGTGACTCCTGATCCTTCTGCTGAGCCACTGGGTCCCTGTTCTACAATTCCCCGAACCCCTTCCTGTTTTGTCCCGGGTTCTTTCTGCTCACAGGAACTTGTGGCTGATGCTCCCCTTTGCATCTTTGCAGTAGGCAAGATCAAGGAGCCCTCCTCCATTATGGGTCAATGTCAGCTTTTTCACTTACACCAGCTGCTTCTTTCAAGGGTCAGCAGACTGGATGTTGGAACCACTGGAACGGTAGCCACATGTAGGAGCTAGCATGTAGACACTGAGTACTGAATCCAGGCCCCTGCTAGGGCAAGCAGGCATCATAAATGCTCTGGAGGTGATTTTGTAGAAAACAACTCTCCCTTTGGATGCCAGCACATCTCCATCATCTGATTTCTTCATTGCTTGTAAAAACGTTCTGCCACGCTTTTGGACATGGGCCTGTCACCGAGCTGCAACAGTGCTTGAAGCAGAAGCTTGGGTTGTCTGTGAGGGGAGCTCAGATAGATCCTCTCTCAAAAAACTGAAAGGGAATGAATAGAAAAGACAAGGAAAGGAAACGAAAGGAAAGCAAAGGAAATGTTTGGATCGTACCTCTCCAGGATTCACAAAGTCCTGGGTTTGATCCTGAGCACCCAAACACTTAAGAGAAACAAAAGGTTCTAACAGGGCCTGTGCATATGAGGCAGCAATTCTCATGCAGCGGGCACAACCAATGTGGAGCGTGAAGAACATTGTCCCAGGATTCGATTAAGAACTGCTGCGTGTCAGACATTTGCATTAAGATTCATACAAGTTGCTTCGCAAAACAAAAGTTGCTAATTAGCAACAGAAGAACTTCATTATCGGGGTCCCCACAACACGAGAAAGTGTATTCAAGTGTGGCGGTCTTAGGAAGGTTGAGAACCACTGTGTAGAAATAAGTCACACCTGAGTGAATCATGCTCCATAGCAGATCATGATCAGCCCTTAGTGATTGTGGAGAGTTGCTATACTGGGGGTCCTGAATCAAATATTGTAGGGGCATTTCGGACATGTAAACAGCCACTTTGGTCATTTCTCTTTATGACCCCTTTTGCCATGAACAGATGTCAATGTTCTTTCGAACCCAGCGCTGATCCCCTCAGGATGTGGTGTTCATTTCTGAACTTTGTCCTGTAACTCGAGAAGCGCCATGCGTTGTTCCCACCATGGAATACACTATTTCGGGCAAACCGACTGTGTGTCCATGAGACACAATCATGTGAATGGCTTCAAAAACATCTCCAGTCCCCTGTGAAGCTAGGGTTCAGCCTCCAGACCAGCTTGAGACAGATGCAGTTACTATCAAGTGGGACACGTGCGCCACCGTGTGGCAGCAGACTGCCACTGCGGAGGCAGGCAGCTTCCAGGGAGTTGCCTTCATGGTTGCCCTCTGAACCCTTCTGCCCCAGCCATGAGCAGCAACTGCTCATGGCTGGGGCAGAAGGGTTCAGAGAATTCATTCAAGGACCCTTCTGGACACGTGGTGAGCCTCTTCTCGCCGCCCTGAGAACCTCCCTTCTTCTGACTATGCTCAGGCGCACCCTCACCCGTGCGTCCTGATCCTCCTGCTGAGCCCCAGGGTCCTCTCTCTAAAATTCCAGGAACCCCTTCAGGTTCTTTCCCTGGTTCTTTCTGCTTACAAGATCTTGTGGCTGACTCTACTCTTTGCATTTTTCCACGGGGCAAGATCAAGGAGCCCTCCACCATTACGGGTCAATGTCAGCTTTTTAACTTACAGGAGCTGGTCTCTTCAGGGGTCACCAATGTGGATGTTGGAACTTCTGCAAAGGTAGCCACATATAGCGGCTACCATCTAGATGCTGAGGACTGAATCCAGGCCCCTGCGAGGTCACTCAGACATCAAAAACGCTTGCAGGTTTTCTTGGAGAAAAAAATTCTCATATATGATGCCTGCACATCTCCATCTTCTGATCCCATCATTGTTTGGAAGAAGGTCTGCCATGCTTGGGGACACAGCCTGTCACCGAAACACAAGGGTGACTGAGTCGGAAGGGTGGAATGTTTGTGCAGAGAACCAGGAATGATCCTGACTCGGAAATTTAAAAACGAAACAATAGAAAAGAAAGAAAGAAAAGAAATGAAAGGGAAAAAAGGAAGAAAAGGTTCGGGTCGTACCTCTCAAGTATTCACAAAGTCCTGGGTTTGATTCTGAACACACAACCACTTAAAAGAAACCAAAGGTTCTAAAAGGGCCTGTGCATATAGGCCAGCAATTCTCATGCTGAGGGGCTCAAGCCAGTTGGGGCTTGAGGGACTGTGTCCCAGGTTTCGATTAAGAACTGCTGCATGTCAGACATTTGCAATACGTTTGATAGAAGTAGCTTTGCAAAACAACACTTACAAGTTAGCAACAGAATAATTTCATTGTTGGGGTTCTCACAACACGAGGAATTGTCTTAAAGTGTGGCAGTCGGAGGAAGTTTGACAACCACTGTGTAGAAACAAGTCACAGCTGACTGAATCATGCTCGACAGCAGATCGTGATCAGACCGTAGTGATTGTGGAGAGTCGGTATATTGTGGGTCCTGAATCAAATATTGTAGGGTCACTTCGGACTTGTAAACAGCCGCTTTGGCCATTTTATTTTATGACCCCTTTTGCCAAGAACAGATGTCAATGATCTTTCCAAGCCCACGACGATCCCCTCAGGATGTGGTGTTCATTTCTGACTTTGTCCTGTAAAACTCGAGAAACGCCATGCACTGTTCCCATCACGGAATCCACTATTTCGGGCAAACCGACCGTGTTTCTCTGAGACACAGTCATGCAAATGCCTTCCAAAACATCTCCAGTCCCCTGTGAAGCGAGGGTTAAGCTTCCAGACCGGCTTGAGACCAACGCAGTAACTTTCAACTGGGGCTCAAGTGCCAACATTTGGCTCCTGACTAACTCTGCGGAGGCAGGCAACTTCCACGGAGGCTCCTTCACGCCTGGACTCTGAACCCTTCTGCCCCAGCAATGAGCAAACAAGCTCATTGCTGGGGCAGAAGGGTTCAGAGAATCCATTCAGGGACCCTTCGGGACACATGGATAGCCTCTTCTCGCTGCCCTGAAAACCTCCCTTCTTCAGACCCTGCTCATTTGCACTCCCACCCGTGACTCCTGATCCTTCTGCTGAGCCACTGGGTCCCTGTTCTACAATTCCCCGAACCCCTTCCTGTTTTGTCCCGGGTTCTTTCTGCTCACAGGAACTTGTGGCTGATGCTCCCCTTTGCATCTTTGCAGTAGGCAAGATCAAGGAGCCCTCCTCCATTATGGGTCAATGTCAGCTTTTTCACTTACACCAGCTGCTTCTTTCAAGGGTCAGCAGACTGGATGTTGGAACCACTGGAACGGTAGCCACATGTAGGAGCTAGCATGTAGACACTGAGTACTGAATCCAGGCCCCTGCTAGGGCAAGCAGGCATCATAAATGCTCTGGAGGTGATTTTGTAGAAAACAACTCTCCCTTTGGATGCCAGCACATCTCCATCATCTGATTTCTTCATTGCTTGTAAAAACGTTCTGCCACGCTTGTGGACATGGGCCTGTCACCGAGCTGCAACAGTGCTTGAAGCAGAAGCTTGGGTTGTCTGTGAGGGGAGCTCAGATAGATCCTCTCTCAAAAAACTGAAAGGGAATGAATAGAAAAGACAAGGAAAGGAAACGAAAGGAAAGCAAAGGAAATGTTTGGATCGTACCTCTCCAGGATTCACAAAGTCCTGGGTTTGATCCTGAGCACCCAAACACTTAAGAGAAACAAAAGGTTCTAACAGGGCCTGTGCATATGAGGCAGCAATTCTCATGCAGCGGGCACAACCAATGTGGAGCGTGAAGAACATTGTCCCAGGATTCGATTAAGAACTGCTGCGTGTCAGACATTTGCATTAAGATTCATACAAGTTGTTCGCAAAACAAAAGTTGCTAATTAGCAACAGAAGAACTTCATTATCGGGGTCCCCACAACACGAGAAAGTGTATTCAAGTGTGGCGGTCTTAGGAAGGTTGAGAACCACTGTGTAGAAATAAGTCACACCTGAGTGAATCATGCTCCATAGCAGATCATGATCAGCCCTTAGTGATTGTGGAGAGTTGCTATACTGGGGGTCCTGAATCAAATATTGTAGGGGCATTTCGGACATGTAAACAGCCACTTTGGTCATTTCTCTTTATGACCCCTTTTGCCATGAACAGATGTCAATGTTCTTTCGAACCCAACGCTGATCCCCTCAGGATGTGGTGTTCATTTCTGAACTTTGTCCTGTAACTCGAGAAGCGCCATGCGTTGTTCCCACCATGGAATACACTATTTCGGGCAAACCGACTGTGTGTCCATGAGACACAATCATGTGAATGGCTTCAAAAACATCTCCAGTCCCCTGTGAAGCTAGGGTTCAGCCTCCAGACCAGCTTGAGACAGATGCAGTTACTATCAAGTGGGACACGTGCGCCACCGTGTGGCAGCAGACTGCCACTGCGGAGGCAGGCAGCTTCCAGGGAGTTGCCTTCATGGTTGCCCTCTGAACCCTTCTGCCCCAGCCATGAGCAGCAACTGCTCATGGCTGGGGCAGAAGGGTTCAGAGAATTCATTCAAGGACCCTTCTGGACACGTGGTGAGCCTCTTCTCGCCGCCCTGAGAACCTCCCTTCTTCTGACTATGCTCAGGCGCACCCTCACCCGTGCGTCCTGATCCTCCTGCTGAGCCCCAGGGTCCTCTCTCTAAAATTCCAGGAACCCCTTCAGGTTCTTTCCCTGGTTCTTTCTGCTTACAAGATCTTGTGGCTGACTCTACTCTTTGCATTTTTCCACGGGGCAAGATCAAGGAGCCCTCCACCATTACGGGTCAATGTCAGCTTTTTAACTTACAGGAGCTGGTCTCTGCAGGGGTCACCAATGTGGATGTTGGAACTTCTGCAAAGGTAGCCACATATAGCGGCTACCATCTAGATGCTGAGGACTGAATCCAGGCCCCTGCGAGGTCACTCAGACATCAAAAACGCTTGCAGGTTTTCTTGGAGAAAAAAATTCTCATATATGATGCCTGCACATCTCCATCTTCTGATCCCATCATTGTTTGGAAGAAGGTCTGCCATGCTTGGGGACACAGCCTGTCACCGAAACACAAGGGTGACTGAGTCGGAAGGGTGGAATGTTTGTGCAGAGAACCAGGAATGATCCTGACTCGGAAATTTAAAAACGAAACAATAGAAAAGAAAGAAAGAAAAGAAATGAAAGGGAAAAAAGGAAGAAAAGGTTCGGGTCGTACCTCTCAAGTATTCACAAAGTCCTGGGTTTGATTCTGAACACACAACCACTTAAAAGAAACCAAAGGTTCTAAAAGGGCCTGTGCATATAGGCCAGCAATTCTCATGCTGAGGGGCTCAAGCCAGTTGGGGCTTGAGGGACTGTGTCCCAGGTTTCGATTAAGAACTGCTGCATGTCAGACATTTGCAATACGTTTGATAGAAGTAGCTTTGCAAAACAACACTTACAAGTTAGCAACAGAATAATTTCATTGTTGGGGTTCTCACAACACGAGGAATTGTCTTAAAGTGTGGCAGTCGGAGGAAGTTTGACAACCACTGTGTAGAAACAAGTCACAGCTGACTGAATCATGCTCGACAGCAGATCGTGATCAGACCGTAGTGATTGTGGAGAGTCGGTATATTGTGGGTCCTGAATCAAATATTGTAGGGTCACTTCGGACTTGTAAACAGCCGCTTTGGCCATTTTATTTTATGACCCCTTTTGCCAAGAACAGATGTCAATGATCTTTCCAAGCCCACGACGATCCCCTCAGGATGTGGTGTTCATTTCTGACTTTGTCCTGTAAAACTCGAGAAACGCCATGCACTGTTCCCATCACGGAATCCACTATTTCGGGCAAACCGACCGTGTTTCTCTGAGACACAGTCATGCAAATGCCTTCCAAAACATCTCCAGTCCCCTGTGAAGCGAGGGTTAAGCTTCCAGACCGGCTTGAGACCAACGCAGTAACTTTCAACTGGGGCTCAAGTGCCAACATTTGGCTCCTGACTAACTCTGCGGAGGCAGGCAACTTCCACGGAGGCTCCTTCACGCCTGGACTCTGAACCCTTCTGCCCCAGCAATGAGCAAACAAGCTCATTGCTGGGGCAGAAGGGTTCAGAGAATCCATTCAGGGACCCTTCGGGACACATGGATAGCCTCTTCTCGCTGCCCTGAAAACCTCCCTTCTTCAGACCCTGCTCATTTGCACTCCCACCCGTGACTCCTGATCCTTCTGCTGAGCCACTGGGTCCCTGTTCTACAATTCCCGAACCCCTTCCTGTTTTGTCCCGGGTTCTTTCTGCTCACAGGAACTTGTGGCTGATGCTCCCCTTTGCATCTTTGCAGTAGGCAAGATCAAGGAGCCCTCCTCCATTATGGGTCAATGTCAGCTTTTTCACTTACACCAGCTGCTTCTTTCAAGGGTCAGCAGACTGGATGTTGGAACCACTGGAACGGTAGCCACATGTAGGAGCTAGCATGTAGACACTGAGTACTGAATCCAGGCCCCTGCTAGGGCAAGCAGGCATCATAAATGCTCTGGAGGTGATTTTGTAGAAAACAACTCTCCCTTTGGATGCCAGCACATCTCCATCATCTGATTTCTTCATTGCTTGTAAAAACGTTCTGCCACGCTTGTGGACATGGGCCTGTCACCGAGCTGCAACAGTGCTTGAAGCAGAAGCTTGGGTTGTCTGTGAGGGGAGCTCAGATAGATCCTCTCTCAAAAAACTGAAAGGGAATGAATAGAAAAGACAAGGAAAGGAAACGAAAGGAAAGCAAAGGAAATGTTTGGATCGTACCTCTCCAGGATTCACAAAGTCCTGGGTTTGATCCTGAGCACCCAAACACTTAAGAGAAACAAAAGGTTCTAACAGGGCCTGTGCATATGAGGCAGCAATTCTCATGCAGCGGGCACAACCAATGTGGAGCGTGAAGAACATTGTCCCAGGATTCGATTAAGAACTGCTGCGTGTCAGACATTTGCATTAAGATTCATACAAGTTGCTTCGCAAAACAAAAGTTGCTAATTAGCAACAGAAGAACTTCATTATCGGGGTCCCCACAACACGAGAAAGTGTATTCAAGTGTGGCGGTCTTAGGAAGGTTGAGAACCACTGTGTAGAAATAAGTCACACCTGAGTGAATCATGCTCCATAGCAGATCATGATCAGCCCTTAGTGATTGTGGAGAGTTGCTATACTGGGGGTCCTGAATCAAATATTGTAGGGGCATTTCGGACATGTAAACAGCCACTTTGGTCATTTCTCTTTATGACCCCTTTTGCCATGAACAGATGTCAATGTTCTTTCGAACCCAACGCTGATCCCCTCAGGATGTGGTGTTCATTTCTGAACTTTGTCCTGTAACTCGAGAAGCGCCATGCGTTGTTCCCACCATGGAATACACTATTTCGGGCAAACCGACTGTGTGTCCATGAGACACAATCATGTGAATGGCTTCAAAAACATCTCCAGTCCCCTGTGAAGCTAGGGTTCAGCCTCCAGACCAGCTTGAGACAGATGCAGTTACTATCAAGTGGGACACGTGCGCCACCGTGTGGCAGCAGACTGCCACTGCGGAGGCAGGCAGCTTCCAGGGAGTTGCCTTCATGGTTGCCCTCTGAACCCTTCTGCCCCAGCCATGAGCAGCAACTGCTCATGGCTGGGGCAGAAGGGTTCAGAGAATTCATTCAAGGACCCTTCTGGACACGTGGTGAGCCTCTTCTCGCCGCCCTGAGAACCTCCCTTCTTCTGACTATGCTCAGGCGCACCCTCACCCGTGCGTCCTGATCCTCCTGCTGAGCCCCAGGGTCCTCTCTCTAAAATTCCAGGAACCCCTTCCGGTTCTTTCCCTGGTTCTTTCTGCTTACAAGATCTTGTGGCTGACTCTACTCTTTGCATTTTTCCACGGGGCAAGATCAAGGAGCCCTCCACCATTACGGGTCAATGTCAGCTTTTTAACTTACAGGAGCTGGTCTCTGCAGGGGTCACCAATGTGGATGTTGGAACTTCTGCAAAGGTAGCCACATATAGCGGCTACCATCTAGATGCTGAGGACTGAATCCAGGCCCCTGCGAGGTCACTCAGACATCAAAAACGCTTGCAGGTTTTCTTGGAGAAAAAAATTCTCATATATGATGCCTGCACATCTCCATCTTCTGATCCCATCATTGTTTGGAAGAAGGTCTGCCATGCTTGGGGACACAGCCTGTCACCGAAACACAAGGGTGACTGAGTCGGAAGGGTGGAATGTTTGTGCAGAGAACCAGGAATGATCCTGACTCGGAAATTTAAAAACGAAACAATAGAAAAGAAAGAAAGAAAAGAAATGAAAGGGAAAAAAGGAAGAAAAGGTTCGGGTCGTACCTCTCAAGTATTCACAAAGTCCTGGGTTTGATTCTGAACACACAACCACTTAAAAGAAACCAAAGGTTCTAAAAGGGCCTGTGCATATAGGCCAGCAATTCTCATGCTGAGGGGCTCAAGCCAGTTGGGGCTTGAGGGACTGTGTCCCAGGTTTCGATTAAGAACTGCTGCATGTCAGACATTTGCAATACGTTTGATAGAAGTAGCTTTGCAAAACAACACTTACAAGTTAGCAACAGAATAATTTCATTGTTGGGGTTCTCACAACACGAGGAATTGTCTTAAAGTGTGGCAGTCGGAGGAAGTTTGACAACCACTGTGTAGAAACAAGTCACAGCTGACTGAATCATGCTCGACAGCAGATCGTGATCAGACCGTAGTGATTGTGGAGAGTCGGTATATTGTGGGTCCTGAATCAAATATTGTAGGGTCACTTCGGACTTGTAAACAGCCGCTTTGGCCATTTTATTTTATGACCCCTTTTGCCAAGAACAGATGTCAATGATCTTTCCAAGCCCACGACGATCCCCTCAGGATGTGGTGTTCATTTCTGACTTTGTCCTGTAAAACTCGAGAAACGCCATGCACTGTTCCCATCACGGAATCCACTATTTCGGGCAAACCGACCGTGTTTCCCTGAGACACAGTCATGCAAATGCCTTCCAAAACATCTCCAGTCCCCTGTGAAGCGAGGGTTAAGCTTCCAGACCGGCTTGAGACCAACGCAGTAACTTTCAACTGGGGCTCAAGTGCCAACATTTGGCTCCTGACTAACTCTGCGGAGGCAGGCAACTTCCACGGAGGCTCCTTCACGCCTGGACTCTGAACCCTTCTGCCCCAGCAATGAGCAAACAAGCTCATTGCTGGGGCAGAAGGGTTCAGAGAATCCATTCAGGGACCCTTCGGGACACATGGATAGCCTCTTCTCGCTGCCCTGAAAACCTCCCTTCTTCAGACCCTGCTCATTTGCACTCCCACCCGTGACTCCTGATCCTTCTGCTGAGCCACTGGGTCCCTGTTCTACAATTCCCCGAACCCCTTCCTGTTTTGTCCCGGGTTCTTTCTGCTCACAGGAACTTGTGGCTGATGCTCCCCTTTGCATCTTTGCAGTAGGCAAGATCAAGGAGCCCTCCTCCATTATGGGTCAATGTCAGCTTTTTCACTTACACCAGCTGCTTCTTTCAAGGGTCAGCAGACTGGATGTTGGAACCACTGGAACGGTAGCCACATGTAGGAGCTAGCATGTAGACACTGAGTACTGAATCCAGGCCCCTGCTAGGGCAAGCAGGCATCATAAATGCTCTGGAGGTGATTTTGTAGAAAACAACTCTCCCTTTGGATGCCAGCACATCTCCATCATCTGATTTCTTCATTGCTTGTAAAAACGTTCTGCCACGCTTGTGGACATGGGCCTGTCACCGAGCTGCAACAGTGCTTGAAGCAGAAGCTTGGGTTGTCTGTGAGGGGAGCTCAGATAGATCCTATCTCAAAAAACTGAAAGGGAATGAATAGAAAAGACAAGGAAAGGAAACGAAAGGAAAGCAAAGGAAATGTTTGGATCGTACCTCTCCAGGATTCACAAAGTCCTGGGTTTGATCCTGAGCACCCAAACACTTAAGAGAAACAAAAGGTTCTAACAGGGCCTGTGCATATGAGGCAGCAATTCTCATGCAGCGGGCACAACCAATGTGGAGCGTGAAGAACATTGTCCCAGGATTCGATTAAGAACTGCTGCGTGTCAGACATTTGCATTAAGATTCATACAAGTTGCTTCGCAAAACAAAAGTTGCTAATTAGCAACAGAAGAACTTCATTATCGGGGTCCCCACAACACGAGAAAGTGTATTCAAGTGTGGCGGTCTTAGGAAGGTTGAGAACCACTGTGTAGAAATAAGTCACACCTGAGTGAATCATGCTCCATAGCAGATCATGATCAGCCCTTAGTGATTGTGGAGAGTTGCTATACTGGGGGTCCTGAATCAAATATTGTAGGGGCATTTCGGACATGTAAACAGCCACTTTGGTCATTTCTCTTTATGACCCCTTTTGCCATGAACAGATGTCAATGTTCTTTCGAACCCAACGCTGATCCCCTCAGGATGTGGTGTTCATTTCTGAACTTTGTCCTGTAACTCGAGAAGCGCCATGCGTTGTTCCCACCATGGAATACACTATTTCGGGCAAACCGACTGTGTGTCCATGAGACACAATCATGTGAATGGCTTCAAAAACATCTCCAGTCCCCTGTGAAGCTAGGGTTCAGCCTCCAGACCAGCTTGAGACAGATGCAGTTACTATCAAGTGGGACACGTGCGCCACCGTGTGGCAGCAGACTGCCACTGCGGAGGCAGGCAGCTTCCAGGGAGTTGCCTTCATGGTTGCCCTCTGAACCCTTCTGCCCCAGCCATGAGCAGCAACTGCTCATGGCTGGGGCAGAAGGGTTCAGAGAATTCATTCAAGGACCCTTCTGGACACGTGGTGAGCCTCTTCTCGCCGCCCTGAGAACCTCCCTTCTTCTGACTATGCTCAGGCGCACCCTCACCCGTGCGTCCTGATCCTCCTGCTGAGCCCCAGGGTCCTCTCTCTAAAATTCCAGGAACCCCTTCAGGTTCTTTCCCTGGTTCTTTCTGCTTACAAGATCTTGTGGCTGACTCTACTCTTTGCATTTTTCCACGGGGCAAGATCAAGGAGCCCTCCACCATTACGGGTCAATGTCAGCTTTTTAACTTACAGGAGCTGGTCTCTGCAGGGGTCACCAATGTGGATGTTGGAACTTCTGCAAAGGTAGCCACATATAGCGGCTACCATCTAGATGCTGAGGACTGAATCCAGGCCCCTGCGAGGTCACTCAGACATCATAAACGCTTGCAGGTTTTCTTGGAGAAAAAAATTCTCATATATGATGCCTGCACATCTCCATCTTCTGATCCCATCATTGTTTGGAAGAAGGTCTGCCATGCTTGGGGACACAGCCTGTCACCGAAACACAAGGGTGACTGAGTCGGAAGGGTGGAATGTTTGTGCAGAGAACCAGGAATGATCCTGACTCGGAAATTTAAAAACGAAACAATAGAAAAGAAAGAAAGAAAAGAAATGAAAGGGAAAAAAGGAAGAAAAGGTTCGGGTCGTACCTCTCAAGTATTCACAAAGTCCTGGGTTTGATTCTGAACACACAACCACTTAAAGAAACCAAAGGTTCTAAAAGGGCCTGTGCATATAGGCCAGCAATTCTCATGCTGAGGGGCTCAAGCCAGTTGGGGCTTGAGGGACTGTGTCCCAGGTTTCGATTAAGAACTGCTGCATGTCAGACATTTGCAATACGTTTGATAGAAGTAGCTTTGCAAAACAACACTTACAAGTTAGCAACAGAATAATTTCATTGTTGGGGTTCTCACAACACGAGGAATTGTCTTAAAGTGTGGCAGTCGGAGGAAGTTTGACAACCACTGTGTAGAAACAAGTCACAGCTGACTGAATCATGCTCGACAGCAGATCGTGATCAGACCGTAGTGATTGTGGAGAGTCGGTATATTGTGGGTCCTGAATCAAATATTGTAGGGTCACTTCGGACTTGTAAACAGCCGCTTTGGCCATTTTATTTTATGACCCCTTTTGCCAAGAACAGATGTCAATGATCTTTCCAAGCCCACGACGATCCCCTCAGGATGTGGTGTTCATTTCTGACTTTGTCCTGTAAAACTCGAGAAACGCCATGCACTGTTCCCATCACGGAATCCACTATTTCGGGCAAACCGACCGTGTTTCCCTGAGACACAGTCATGCAAATGCCTTCCAAAACATCTCCAGTCCCCTGTGAAGCGAGGGTTAAGCTTCCAGACCGGCTTGAGACCAACGCAGTAACTTTCAACTGGGGCTCAAGTGCCAACATTTGGCTCCTGACTAACTCTGCGGAGGCAGGCAACTTCCACGGAGGCTCCTTCACGCCTGGACTCTGAACCCTTCTGCCCCAGCAATGAGCAAACAAGCTCATTGCTGGGGCAGAAGGGTTCAGAGAATCCATTCAGGGACCCTTCGGGACACATGGATAGCCTCTTCTCGCTGCCCTGAAAACCTCCCTTCTTCAGACCCTGCTCATTTGCACTCCCACCCGTGACTCCTGATCCTTCTGCTGAGCCACTGGGTCCCTGTTCTACAATTCCCCGAACCCCTTCCTGTTTTGTCCCGGGTTCTTTCTGCTCACAGGAACTTGTGGCTGATGCTCCCCTTTGCATCTTTGCAGTAGGCAAGATCAAGGAGCCCTCCTCCATTATGGGTCAATGTCAGCTTTTTCACTTACACCAGCTGCTTCTTTCAAGGGTCAGCAGACTGGATGTTGGAACCACTGGAACGGTAGCCACATGTAGGAGCTAGCATGTAGACACTGAGTACTGAATCCAGGCCCCTGCTAGGGCAAGCAGGCATCATAAATGCTCTGGAGGTGATTTTGTAGAAAACAACTCTCCCTTTGGATGCCAGCACATCTCCATCATCTGATTTCTTCATTGCTTGTAAAAACGTTCTGCCACGCTTGTGGACATGGGCCTGTCACCGAGCTGCAACAGTGCTTGAAGCAGAAGCTTGGGTTGTCTGTGAGGGGAGCTCAGATAGATCCTATCTCAAAAAACTGAAAGGGAATGAATAGAAAAGACAAGGAAAGGAAACGAAAGGAAAGCAAAGGAAATGTTTGGATCGTACCTCTCCAGGATTCACAAAGTCCTGGGTTTGATCCTGAGCACCCAAACACTTAAGAGAAACAAAAGGTTCTAACAGGGCCTGTGCATATGAGGCAGCAATTCTCATGCAGCGGGCACAACCAATGTGGAGCGTGAAGAACATTGTCCCAGGATTCGATTAAGAACTGCTGCGTGTCAGACATTTGCATTAAGATTCATACAAGTTGCTTCGCAAAACAAAAGTTGCTAATTAGCAACAGAAGAACTTCATTATCGGGGTCCCCACAACACGAGAAAGTGTATTCAAGTGTGGCGGTCTTAGGAAGGTTGAGAACCACTGTGTAGAAATAAGTCACACCTGAGTGAATCATGCTCCATAGCAGATCATGATCAGCCCTTAGTGATTGTGGAGAGTTGCTATACTGGGGGTCCTGAATCAAATATTGTAGGGGCATTTCGGACATGTAAACAGCCACTTTGGTCATTTCTCTTTATGACCCCTTTTGCCATGAACAGATGTCAATGTTCTTTCGAACCCAACGCTGATCCCCTCAGGATGTGGTGTTCATTTCTGAACTTTGTCCTGTAACTCGAGAAGCGCCATGCGTTGTTCCCACCATGGAATACACTATTTCGGGCAAACCGACTGTGTGTCCATGAGACACAATCATGTGAATGGCTTCAAAAACATCTCCAGTCCCCTGTGAAGCTAGGGTTCAGCCTCCAGACCAGCTTGAGACAGATGCAGTTACTATCAAGTGGGACACGTGCGCCACCGTGTGGCAGCAGACTGCCACTGCGGAGGCAGGCAGCTTCCAGGGAGTTGCCTTCATGGTTGCCCTCTGAACCCTTCTGCCCCAGCCATGAGCAGCAACTGCTCATGGCTGGGGCAGAAGGGTTCAGAGAATTCATTCAAGGACCCTTCTGGACACGTGGTGAGCCTCTTCTCGCCGCCCTGAGAACCTCCCTTCTTCTGACTATGCTCAGGCGCACCCTCACCCGTGCGTCCTGATCCTCCTGCTGAGCCCCAGGGTCCTCTCTCTAAAATTCCAGGAACCCCTTCCGGTTCTTTCCCTGGTTCTTTCTGCTTACAAGATCTTGTGGCTGACTCTACTCTTTGCATTTTTCCACGGGGCAAGATCAAGGAGCCCTCCACCATTACGGGTCAATGTCAGCTTTTTAACTTACAGGAGCTGGTCTCTGCAGGGGTCACCAATGTGGATGTTGGAACTTCTGCAAAGGTAGCCACATATAGCGGCTACCATCTAGATGCTGAGGACTGAATCCAGGCCCCTGCGAGGTCACTCAGACATCATAAACGCTTGCAGGTTTTCTTGGAGAAAAAAATTCTCATATATGATGCCTGCACATCTCCATCTTCTGATCCCATCATTGTTTGGAAGAAGGTCTGCCATGCTTGGGGACACAGCCTGTCACCGAAACACAAGGGTGACTGAGTCGGAAGGGTGGAATGTTTGTGCAGAGAACCAGGAATGATCCTGACTCGGAAATTTAAAAACGAAACAATAGAAAAGAAAGAAAGAAAAGAAATGAAAGGGAAAAAAGGAAAGAAAAGGTTCGGGTCGTACCTCTCAAGTATTCACAAAGTCCTGGGTTTGATTCTGAACACTCAACCACTTAAAAGAAACCAAAGGTTCTAAAAGGGCCTGTGCATATAGGCCAGCAATTCTCATGCTGAGGGGCTCAAGCCAGTTGGGGCTTGAGGGACTGTGTCCCAGGTTTCGATTAAGAACTGCTGCATGTCAGACATTTGCAATACGTTTGATAGAAGTAGCTTTGCAAAACAACACTTACAAGTTAGCAACAGAATAATTTCATTGTTGGGGTTCTCACAACACGAGGAATTGTCTTAAAGTGTGGCAGTCGGAGGAAGTTTGACAACCACTGTGTAGAAACAAGTCACAGCTGACTGAATCATGCTCGACAGCAGATCGTGATCAGACCGTAGTGATTGTGGAGAGTCGGTATATTGTGGGTCCTGAATCAAATATTGTAGGGTCACTTCGGACTTGTAAACAGCCGCTTTGGCCATTTTATTTTATGACCCCTTTTGCCAAGAACAGATGTCAATGATCTTTCCAAGCCCACGACGATCCCCTCAGGATGTGGTGTTCATTTCTGACTTTGTCCTGTAAAACTCGAGAAACGCCATGCACTGTTCCCATCACGGAATCCACTATTTCGGGCAAACCGACCGTGTTTCCCTGAGACACAGTCATGCAAATGCCTTCCAAAACATCTCCAGTCCCCTGTGAAGCGAGGGTTAAGCTTCCAGACCGGCTTGAGACCAACGCAGTAACTTTCAACTGGGGCTCAAGTGCCAACATTTGGCTCCTGACTAACTCTGCGGAGGCAGGCAACTTCCACGGAGGCTCCTTCACGCCTGGACTCTGAACCCTTCTGCCCCAGCAATGAGCAAACAAGCTCATTGCTGGGGCAGAAGGGTTCAGAGAATCCATTCAGGGACCCTTCGGGACACATGGATAGCCTCTTCTCGCTGCCCTGAAAACCTCCCTTCTTCAGACCCTGCTCATTTGCACTCCCACCCGTGACTCCTGATCCTTCTGCTGAGCCACTGGGTCCCTGTTCTACAATTCCCCGAACCCCTTCCTGTTTTGTCCCGGGTTCTTTCTGCTCACAGGAACTTGTGGCTGATGCTCCCCTTTGCATCTTTGCAGTAGGCAAGATCAAGGAGCCCTCCTCCATTATGGGTCAATGTCAGCTTTTTCACTTACACCAGCTGCTTCTTTCAAGGGTCAGCAGACTGGATGTTGGAACCACTGGAACGGTAGCCACATGTAGGAGCTAGCATGTAGACACTGAGTACTGAATCCAGGCCCCTGCTAGGGCAAGCAGGCATCATAAATGCTCTGGAGGTGATTTTGTAGAAAACAACTCTCCCTTTGGATGCCAGCACATCTCCATCATCTGATTTCTTCATTGCTTGTAAAAACGTTCTGCCACGCTTGTGGACATGGGCCTGTCACCGAGCTGCAACAGTGCTTGAAGCAGAAGCTTGGGTTGTCTGTGAGGGGAGCTCAGATAGATCCTATCTCAAAAAACTGAAAGGGAATGAATAGAAAAGACAAGGAAAGGAAACGAAAGGAAAGCAAAGGAAATGTTTGGATCGTACCTCTCCAGGATTCACAAAGTCCTGGGTTTGATCCTGAGCACCCAAACACTTAAGAGAAACAAAAGGTTCTAACAGGGCCTGTGCATATGAGGCAGCAATTCTCATGCAGCGGGCACAACCAATGTGGAGCGTGAAGAACATTGTCCCAGGATTCGATTAAGAACTGCTGCGTGTCAGACATTTGCATTAAGATTCATACAAGTTGCTTCGCAAAACAAAAGTTGCTAATTAGCAACAGAAGAACTTCATTATCGGGGTCCCCACAACACGAGAAAGTGTATTCAAGTGTGGCGGTCTTAGGAAGGTTGAGAACCACTGTGTAGAAATAAGTCACACCTGAGTGAATCATGCTCCATAGCAGATCATGATCAGCCCTTAGTGATTGTGGAGAGTTGCTATACTGGGGGTCCTGAATCAAATATTGTAGGGGCATTTCGGACATGTAAACAGCCACTTTGGTCATTTCTCTTTATGACCCCTTTTGCCATGAACAGATGTCAATGTTCTTTCGAACCCAACGCTGATCCCCTCAGGATGTGGTGTTCATTTCTGAACTTTGTCCTGTAACTCGAGAAGCGCCATGCGTTGTTCCCACCATGGAATACACTATTTCGGGCAAACCGACTGTGTGTCCATGAGACACAATCATGTGAATGGCTTCAAAAACATCTCCAGTCCCCTGTGAAGCTAGGGTTCAGCCTCCAGACCAGCTTGAGACAGATGCAGTTACTATCAAGTGGGACACGTGCGCCACCGTGTGGCAGCAGACTGCCACTGCGGAGGCAGGCAGCTTCCAGGGAGTTGCCTTCATGGTTGCCCTCTGAACCCTTCTGCCCCAGCCATGAGCAGCAACTGCTCATGGCTGGGGCAGAAGGGTTCAGAGAATTCATTCAAGGACCCTTCTGGACACGTGGTGAGCCTCTTCTCGCCGCCCTGAGAACCTCCCTTCTTCTGACTATGCTCAGGCGCACCCTCACCCGTGCGTCCTGATCCTCCTGCTGAGCCCCAGGGTCCTCTCTCTAAAATTCCAGGAACCCCTTCCGGTTCTTTCCCTGGTTCTTTCTGCTTACAAGATCTTGTGGCTGACTCTACTCTTTGCATTTTTCCACGGGGCAAGATCAAGGAGCCCTCCACCATTACGGGTCAATGTCAGCTTTTTAACTTACAGGAGCTGGTCTCTGCAGGGGTCACCAATGTGGATGTTGGAACTTCTGCAAAGGTAGCCACATATAGCGGCTACCATCTAGATGCTGAGGACTGAATCCAGGCCCCTGCGAGGTCACTCAGACATCATAAACGCTTGCAGGTTTTCTTGGAGAAAAAAATTCTCATATATGATGCCTGCACATCTCCATCTTCTGATCCCATCATTGTTTGGAAGAAGGTCTGCCATGCTTGGGGACACAGCCTGTCACCCGAAACACAAGGGTGACTGAGTCGGAAGGGTGGAATGTTTGTGCAGAGAACCAGGAATGATCCTGACTCGGAAATTTAAAAACGAAACAATAGAAAAGAAAGAAAGAAAAGAAATGAAAGGGAAAAAAGGAAGAAAAGGTTCGGGTCGTACCTCTCAAGTATTCACAAAGTCCTGGGTTTGATTCTGAACACACAACCACTTAAAAGAAACCAAAGGTTCTAAAAGGGCCTGTGCATATAGGCCAGCAATTCTCATGCTGAGGGGCTCAAGCCAGTTGGGGCTTGAGGGACTGTGTCCCAGGTTTCGATTAAGAACTGCTGCATGTCAGACATTTGCAATACGTTTGATAGAAGTAGCTTTGCAAAACAACACTTACAAGTTAGCAACAGAATAATTTCATTGTTGGGGTTCTCACAACACGAGGAATTGTCTTAAAGTGTGGCAGTCGGAGGAAGTTTGACAACCACTGTGTAGAAACAAGTCACAGCTGACTGAATCATGCTCGACAGCAGATCGTGATCAGACCGTAGTGATTGTGGAGAGTCGGTATATTGTGGGTCCTGAATCAAATATTGTAGGGTCACTTCGGACTTGTAAACAGCCGCTTTGGCCATTTTATTTTATGACCCCTTTTGCCAAGAACAGATGTCAATGATCTTTCCAAGCCCACGACGATCCCCTCAGGATGTGGTGTTCATTTCTGACTTTGTCCTGTAAAACTCGAGAAACGCCATGCACTGTTCCCATCACGGAATCCACTATTTCGGGCAAACCGACCGTGTTTCCCTGAGACACAGTCATGCAAATGCCTTCCAAAACATCTCCAGTCCCCTGTGAAGCGAGGGTTAAGCTTCCAGACCGGCTTGAGACCAACGCAGTAACTTTCAACTGGGGCTCAAGTGCCAACATTTGGCTCCTGACTAACTCTGCGGAGGCAGGCAACTTCCACGGAGGCTCCTTCACGCCTGGACTCTGAACCCTTCTGCCCCAGCAATGAGCAAACAAGCTCATTGCTGGGGCAGAAGGGTTCAGAGAATCCATTCAGGGACCCTTCGGGACACATGGATAGCCTCTTCTCGCTGCCCTGAAAACCTCCCTTCTTCAGACCCTGCTCATTTGCACTCCCACCCGTGACTCCTGATCCTTCTGCTGAGCCACTGGGTCCCTGTTCTACAATTCCCCGAACCCCTTCCTGTTTTGTCCCGGGTTCTTTCTGCTCACAGGAACTTGTGGCTGATGCTCCCCTTTGCATCTTTGCAGTAGGCAAGATCAAGGAGCCCTCCTCCATTATGGGTCAATGTCAGCTTTTTCACTTACACCAGCTGCTTCTTTCAAGGGTCAGCAGACTGGATGTTGGAACCACTGGAACGGTAGCCACATGTAGGAGCTAGCATGTAGACACTGAGTACTGAATCCAGGCCCCTGCTAGGGCAAGCAGGCATCATAAATGCTCTGGAGGTGATTTTGTAGAAAACAACTCTCCCTTTGGATGCCAGCACATCTCCATCATCTGATTTCTTCATTGCTTGTAAAAACGTTCTGCCACGCTTGTGGACATGGGCCTGTCACCGAGCTGCAACAGTGCTTGAAGCAGAAGCTTGGGTTGTCTGTGAGGGGAGCTCAGATAGATCCTATCTCAAAAAACTGAAAGGGAATGAATAGAAAAGACAAGGAAAGGAAACGAAAGGAAAGCAAAGGAAATGTTTGGATCGTACCTCTCCAGGATTCACAAAGTCCTGGGTTTGATCCTGAGCACCCAAACACTTAAGAGAAACAAAAGGTTCTAACAGGGCCTGTGCATATGAGGCAGCAATTCTCATGCAGCGGGCACAACCAATGTGGAGCGTGAAGAACATTGTCCCAGGATTCGATTAAGAACTGCTGCGTGTCAGACATTTGCATTAAGATTCATACAAGTTGCTTCGCAAAACAAAAGTTGCTAATTAGCAACAGAAGAACTTCATTATCGGGGTCCCCACAACACGAGAAAGTGTATTCAAGTGTGGCGGTCTTAGGAAGGTTGAGAACCACTGTGTAGAAATAAGTCACACCTGAGTGAATCATGCTCCATAGCAGATCATGATCAGCCCTTAGTGATTGTGGAGAGTTGCTATACTGGGGGTCCTGAATCAAATATTGTAGGGGCATTTCGGACATGTAAACAGCCACTTTGGTCATTTCTCTTTATGACCCCTTTTGCCATGAACAGATGTCAATGTTCTTTCGAACCCAACGCTGATCCCCTCAGGATGTGGTGTTCATTTCTGAACTTTGTCCTGTAACTCGAGAAGCGCCATGCGTTGTTCCCACCATGGAATACACTATTTCGGGCAAACCGACTGTGTGTCCATGAGACACAATCATGTGAATGGCTTCAAAAACATCTCCAGTCCCCTGTGAAGCTAGGGTTCAGCCTCCAGACCAGCTTGAGACAGATGCAGTTACTATCAAGTGGGACACGTGCGCCACCGTGTGGCAGCAGACTGCCACTGCGGAGGCAGGCAGCTTCCAGGGAGTTGCCTTCATGGTTGCCCTCTGAACCCTTCTGCCCCAGCCATGAGCAGCAACTGCTCATGGCTGGGGCAGAAGGGTTCAGAGAATTCATTCAAGGACCCTTCTGGACACGTGGTGAGCCTCTTCTCGCCGCCCTGAGAACCTCCCTTCTTCTGACTATGCTCAGGCGCACCCTCACCCGTGCGTCCTGATCCTCCTGCTGAGCCCCAGGGTCCTCTCTCTAAAATTCCAGGAACCCCTTCCGGTTCTTTCCCTGGTTCTTTCTGCTTACAAGATCTTGTGGCTGACTCTACTCTTTGCATTTTTCCACGGGGCAAGATCAAGGAGCCCTCCACCATTACGGGTCAATGTCAGCTTTTTAACTTACAGGAGCTGGTCTCTGCAGGGGTCACCAATGTGGATGTTGGAACTTCTGCAAAGGTAGCCACATATAGCGGCTACCATCTAGATGCTGAGGACTGAATCCAGGCCCCTGCGAGGTCACTCAGACATCATAAACGCTTGCAGGTTTTCTTGGAGAAAAAAATTCTCATATATGATGCCTGCACATCTCCATCTTCTGATCCCATCATTGTTTGGAAGAAGGTCTGCCATGCTTGGGGACACAGCCTGTCACCGAAACACAAGGGTGACTGAGTCGGAAGGGTGGAATGTTTGTGCAGAGAACCAGGAATGATCCTGACTCGGAAATTTAAAAACGAAACAATAGAAAAGAAAGAAAGAAAAGAAATGAAAGGGAAAAAAGGAAGAAAAGGTTCGGGTCGTACCTCTCAAGTATTCACAAAGTCCTGGGTTTGATTCTGAACACTCAACCACTTAAAGGAAACCAAAGGTTCTAAAAGGGCCTGTGCATATAGGCCAGCAATTCTCATGCTGAGGGGCTCAAGCCAGTTGGGGCTTGAGGGACTGTGTCCCAGGTTTCGATTAAGAACTGC
Source organism: Cricetomys ansorgei (assembly GCA_026225945.1). NCBI lineage: Eukaryota > Metazoa > Chordata > Mammalia > Rodentia > Nesomyidae > Cricetomys > Cricetomys ansorgei. The sequence goes on along the minus strand of JAMJFZ010003719.1, from coordinate 58,547 downwards.
TGCATGTCAGACATTTGCAATACGTTTGATAGAAGTAGCTTTGCAAAACAACACTTACAAGTTAGCAACAGAATAATTTCATTGTTGGGGTTCTCACAACACGAGGAATTGTCTTAAAGTGTGGCAGTCGGAGGAAGTTTGACAACCACTGTGTAGAAACAAGTCACAGCTGACTGAATCATGCTCGACAGCAGATCGTGATCAGACCGTAGTGATTGTGGAGAGTCGGTATATTGTGGGTCCTGAATCAAATATTGTAGGGTCACTTCGGACTTGTAAACAGCCGCTTTGGCCATTTTATTTTATGACCCCTTTTGCCAAGAACAGATGTCAATGATCTTTCCAAGCCCACGACGATCCCCTCAGGATGTGGTGTTCATTTCTGACTTTGTCCTGTAAAACTCGAGAAACGCCATGCACTGTTCCCATCACGGAATCCACTATTTCGGGCAAACCGACCGTGTTTCCCTGAGACACAGTCATGCAAATGCCTTCCAAAACATCTCCAGTCCCCTGTGAAGCGAGGGTTAAGCTTCCAGACCGGCTTGAGACCAACGCAGTAACTTTCAACTGGGGCTCAAGTGCCAACATTTGGCTCCTGACTAACTCTGCGGAGGCAGGCAACTTCCACGGAGGCTCCTTCACGCCTGGACTCTGAACCCTTCTGCCCCAGCAATGAGCAAACAAGCTCATTGCTGGGGCAGAAGGGTTCAGAGAATCCATTCAGGGACCCTTCGGGACACATGGATAGCCTCTTCTCGCTGCCCTGAAAACCTCCCTTCTTCAGACCCTGCTCATTTGCACTCCCACCCGTGACTCCTGATCCTTCTGCTGAGCCACTGGGTCCCTGTTCTACAATTCCCCGAACCCCTTCCTGTTTTGTCCCGGGTTCTTTCTGCTCACAGGAACTTGTGGCTGATGCTCCCCTTTGCATCTTTGCAGTAGGCAAGATCAAGGAGCCCTCCTCCATTATGGGTCAATGTCAGCTTTTTCACTTACACCAGCTGCTTCTTTCAAGGGTCAGCAGACTGGATGTTGGAACCACTGGAACGGTAGCCACATGTAGGAGCTAGCATGTAGACACTGAGTACTGAATCCAGGCCCCTGCTAGGGCAAGCAGGCATCATAAATGCTCTGGAGGTGATTTTGTAGAAAACAACTCTCCCTTTGGATGCCAGCACATCTCCATCATCTGATTTCTTCATTGCTTGTAAAAACGTTCTGCCACGCTTGTGGACATGGGCCTGTCACCGAGCTGCAACAGTGCTTGAAGCAGAAGCTTGGGTTGTCTGTGAGGGGAGCTCAGATAGATCCTATCTCAAAAAACTGAAAGGGAATGAATAGAAAAGACAAGGAAAGGAAACGAAAGGAAAGCAAAGGAAATGTTTGGATCGTACCTCTCCAGGATTCACAAAGTCCTGGGTTTGATCCTGAGCACCCAAACACTTAAGAGAAACAAAAGGTTCTAACAGGGCCTGTGCATATGAGGCAGCAATTCTCATGCAGCGGGCACAACCAATGTGGAGCGTGAAGAACATTGTCCCAGGATTCGATTAAGAACTGCTGCGTGTCAGACATTTGCATTAAGATTCATACAAGTTGCTTCGCAAAACAAAAGTTGCTAATTAGCAACAGAAGAACTTCATTATCGGGGTCCCCACAACACGAGAAAGTGTATTCAAGTGTGGCGGTCTTAGGAAGGTTGAGAACCACTGTGTAGAAATAAGTCACACCTGAGTGAATCATGCTCCATAGCAGATCATGATCAGCCCTTAGTGATTGTGGAGAGTTGCTATACTGGGGGTCCTGAATCAAATATTGTAGGGGCATTTCGGACATGTAAACAGCCACTTTGGTCATTTCTCTTTATGACCCCTTTTGCCATGAACAGATGTCAATGTTCTTTCGAACCCAACGCTGATCCCCTCAGGATGTGGTGTTCATTTCTGAACTTTGTCCTGTAACTCGAGAAGCGCCATGCGTTGTTCCCACCATGGAATACACTATTTCGGGCAAACCGACTGTGTGTCCATGAGACACAATCATGTGAATGGCTTCAAAAACATCTCCAGTCCCCTGTGAAGCTAGGGTTCAGCCTCCAGACCAGCTTGAGACAGATGCAGTTACTATCAAGTGGGACACGTGCGCCACCGTGTGGCAGCAGACTGCCACTGCGGAGGCAGGCAGCTTCCAGGGAGTTGCCTTCATGGTTGCCCTCTGAACCCTTCTGCCCCAGCCATGAGCAGCAACTGCTCATGGCTGGGGCAGAAGGGTTCAGAGAATTCATTCAAGGACCCTTCTGGACACGTGGTGAGCCTCTTCTCGCCGCCCTGAGAACCTCCCTTCTTCTGACTATGCTCAGGCGCACCCTCACCCGTGCGTCCTGATCCTCCTGCTGAGCCCCAGGGTCCTCTCTCTAAAATTCCAGGAACCCCTTCCGGTTCTTTCCCTGGTTCTTTCTGCTTACAAGATCTTGTGGCTGACTCTACTCTTTGCATTTTTCCACGGGGCAAGATCAAGGAGCCCTCCACCATTACGGGTCAATGTCAGCTTTTTAACTTACAGGAGCTGGTCTCTGCAGGGGTCACCAATGTGGATGTTGGAACTTCTGCAAAGGTAGCCACATATAGCGGCTACCATCTAGATGCTGAGGACTGAATCCAGGCCCCTGCGAGGTCACTCAGACATCATAAACGCTTGCAGGTTTTCTTGGAGAAAAAAATTCTCATATATGATGCCTGCACATCTCCATCTTCTGATCCCATCATTGTTTGGAAGAAGGTCTGCCATGCTTGGGGACACAGCCTGTCACCGAAACACAAGGGTGACTGAGTCGGAAGGGTGGAATGTTTGTGCAGAGAACCAGGAATGATCCTGACTCGGAAATTTAAAAACGAAACAATAGAAAAGAAAGAAAGAAAAGAAATGAAAGGGAAAAAAGGAAGAAAAGGTTCGGGTCGTACCTCTCAAGTATTCACAAAGTCCTGGGTTTGATTCTGAACACACAACCACTTAAAGGAAACCAAAGGTTCTAAAAGGGCCTGTGCATATAGGCCAGCAATTCTCATGCTGAGGGGCTCAAGCCAGTTGGGGCTTGAGGGACTGTGTCCCAGGTTTCGATTAAGAACTGCTGCATGTCAGACATTTGCAATACGTTTGATAGAAGTAGCTTTGCAAAACAACACTTACAAGTTAGCAACAGAATAATTTCATTGTTGGGGTTCTCACAACACGAGGAATTGTCTTAAAGTGTGGCAGTCGGAGGAAGTTTGACAACCACTGTGTAGAAACAAGTCACAGCTGACTGAATCATGCTCGACAGCAGATCGTGATCAGACCGTAGTGATTGTGGAGAGTCGGTATATTGTGGGTCCTGAATCAAATATTGTAGGGTCACTTCGGACTTGTAAACAGCCGCTTTGGCCATTTTATTTTATGACCCCTTTTGCCAAGAACAGATGTCAATGATCTTTCCAAGCCCACGACGATCCCCTCAGGATGTGGTGTTCATTTCTGACTTTGTCCTGTAAAACTCGAGAAACGCCATGCACTTTGTTCCCATCACGGAATCCACTATTTCGGGCAAACCGACCGTGTTTCCCTGAGACACAGTCATGCAAATGCCTTCCAAAACATCTCCAGTCCCCTGTGAAGCGAGGGTTAAGCTTCCAGACCGGCTTGAGACCAACGCAGTAACTTTCAACTGGGGCTCAAGTGCCAACATTTGGCTCCTGACTAACTCTGCGGAGGCAGGCAACTTCCACGGAGGCTCCTTCACGCCTGGACTCTGAACCCTTCTGCCCCAGCAATGAGCAAACAAGCTCATTGCTGGGGCAGAAGGGTTCAGAGAATCCATTCAGGGACCCTTCGGGACACATGGATAGCCTCTTCTCGCTGCCCTGAAAACCTCCCTTCTTCAGACCCTGCTCATTTGCACTCCCACCCGTGACTCCTGATCCTTCTGCTGAGCCACTGGGTCCCTGTTCTACAATTCCCCGAACCCCTTCCTGTTTTGTCCCGGGTTCTTTCTGCTCACAGGAACTTGTGGCTGATGCTCCCCTTTGCATCTTTGCAGTAGGCAAGATCAAGGAGCCCTCCTCCATTATGGGTCAATGTCAGCTTTTTCACTTACACCAGCTGCTTCTTTCAAGGGTCAGCAGACTGGATGTTGGAACCACTGGAACGGTAGCCACATGTAGGAGCTAGCATGTAGACACTGAGTACTGAATCCAGGCCCCTGCTAGGGCAAGCAGGCATCATAAATGCTCTGGAGGTGATTTTGTAGAAAACAACTCTCCCTTTGGATGCCAGCACATCTCCATCATCTGATTTCTTCATTGCTTGTAAAAACGTTCTGCCACGCTTGTGGACATGGGCCTGTCACCGAGCTGCAACAGTGCTTGAAGCAGAAGCTTGGGTTGTCTGTGAGGGGAGCTCAGATAGATCCTATCTCAAAAAACTGAAAGGGAATGAATAGAAAAGACAAGGAAAGGAAACGAAAGGAAAGCAAAGGAAATGTTTGGATCGTACCTCTCCAGGATTCACAAAGTCCTGGGTTTGATCCTGAGCACCCAAACACTTAAGAGAAACAAAAGGTTCTAACAGGGCCTGTGCATATGAGGCAGCAATTCTCATGCAGCGGGCACAACCAATGTGGAGCGTGAAGAACATTGTCCCAGGATTCGATTAAGAACTGCTGCGTGTCAGACATTTGCATTAAGATTCATACAAGTTGCTTCGCAAAACAAAAGTTGCTAATTAGCAACAGAAGAACTTCATTATCGGGGTCCCCACAACACGAGAAAGTGTATTCAAGTGTGGCGGTCTTAGGAAGGTTGAGAACCACTGTGTAGAAATAAGTCACACCTGAGTGAATCATGCTCCATAGCAGATCATGATCAGCCCTTAGTGATTGTGGAGAGTTGCTATACTGGGGGTCCTGAATCAAATATTGTAGGGGCATTTCGGACATGTAAACAGCCACTTTGGTCATTTCTCTTTATGACCCCTTTTGCCATGAACAGATGTCAATGTTCTTTCGAACCCAACGCTGATGCCCCTCAGGATGTGGTGTTCATTTCTGAACTTTGTCCTGTAACTCGAGAAGCGCCATGCGTTGTTCCCACCATGGAATACACTATTTCGGGCAAACCGACTGTGTGTCCATGAGACACAATCATGTGAATGGCTTCAAAAACATCTCCAGTCCCCTGTGAAGCTAGGGTTCAGCCTCCAGACCAGCTTGAGACAGATGCAGTTACTATCAAGTGGGACACGTGCGCCACCGTGTGGCAGCAGACTGCCACTGCGGAGGCAGGCAGCTTCCAGGGAGTTGCCTTCATGGTTGCCCTCTGAACCCTTCTGCCCCAGCCATGAGCAGCAACTGCTCATGGCTGGGGCAGAAGGGTTCAGAGAATTCATTCAAGGACCCTTCTGGACACGTGGTGAGCCTCTTCTCGCCGCCCTGAGAACCTCCCTTCTTCTGACTATGCTCAGGCGCACCCTCACCCGTGCGTCCTGATCCTCCTGCTGAGCCCCAGGGTCCTCTCTCTAAAATTCCAGGAACCCCTTCCGGTTCTTTCCCTGGTTCTTTCTGCTTACAAGATCTTGTGGCTGACTCTACTCTTTGCATTTTTCCACGGGGCAAGATCAAGGAGCCCTCCACCATTACGGGTCAATGTCAGCTTTTTAACTTACAGGAGCTGGTCTCTGCAGGGGTCACCAATGTGGATGTTGGAACTTCTGCAAAGGTAGCCACATATAGCGGCTACCATCTAGATGCTGAGGACTGAATCCAGGCCCCTGCGAGGTCACTCAGACATCATAAACGCTTGCAGGTTTTCTTGGAGAAAAAAATTCTCATATATGATGCCTGCACATCTCCATCTTCTGATCCCATCATTGTTTGGAAGAAGGTCTGCCATGCTTGGGGACACAGCCTGTCACCGAAACACAAGGGTGACTGAGTCGGAAGGGTGGAATGTTTGTGCAGAGAACCAGGAATGATCCTGACTCGGAAATTTAAAAACGAAACAATAGAAAAGAAAGAAAGAAAAGAAATGAAAGGGAAAAAAGGAAGAAAAGGTTCGGGTCGTACCTCTCAAGTATTCACAAAGTCCTGGGTTTGATTCTGAACACTCAACCACTTAAAAGAAACCAAAGGTTCTAAAAGGGCCTGTGCATATAGGCCAGCAATTCTCATGCTGAGGGGCTCAAGCCAGTTGGGGCTTGAGGGACTGTGTCCCAGGTTTCGATTAAGAACTGCTGCATGTCAGACATTTGCAATACGTTTGATAGAAGTAGCTTTGCAAAACAACACTTACAAGTTAGCAACAGAATAATTTCATTGTTGGGGTTCTCACAACACGAGGAATTGTCTTAAAGTGTGGCAGTCGGAGGAAGTTTGACAACCACTGTGTAGAAACAAGTCACAGCTGACTGAATCATGCTCGACAGCAGATCGTGATCAGACCGTAGTGATTGTGGAGAGTCGGTATATTGTGGGTCCTGAATCAAATATTGTAGGGTCACTTCGGACTTGTAAACAGCCGCTTTGGCCATTTTATTTTATGACCCCTTTTGCCAAGAACAGATGTCAATGATCTTTCCAAGCCCACGACGATCCCCTCAGGATGTGGTGTTCATTTCTGACTTTGTCCTGTAAAACTCGAGAAACGCCATGCACTGTTCCCATCACGGAATCCACTATTTCGGGCAAACCGACCGTGTTTCCCTGAGACACAGTCATGCAAATGCCTTCCAAAACATCTCCAGTCCCCTGTGAAGCGAGGGTTAAGCTTCCAGACCGGCTTGAGACCAACGCAGTAACTTTCAACTGGGGCTCAAGTGCCAACATTTGGCTCCTGACTAACTCTGCGGAGGCAGGCAACTTCCACGGAGGCTCCTTCACGCCTGGACTCTGAACCCTTCTGCCCCAGCAATGAGCAAACAAGCTCATTGCTGGGGCAGAAGGGTTCAGAGAATCCATTCAGGGACCCTTCGGGACACATGGATAGCCTCTTCTCGCTGCCCTGAAAACCTCCCTTCTTCAGACCCTGCTCATTTGCACTCCCACCCGTGACTCCTGATCCTTCTGCTGAGCCACTGGGTCCCTGTTCTACAATTCCCCGAACCCCTTCCTGTTTTGTCCCGGGTTCTTTCTGCTCACAGGAACTTGTGGCTGATGCTCCCCTTTGCATCTTTGCAGTAGGCAAGATCAAGGAGCCCTCCTCCATTATGGGTCAATGTCAGCTTTTTCACTTACACCAGCTGCTTCTTTCAAGGGTCAGCAGACTGGATGTTGGAACCACTGGAACGGTAGCCACATGTAGGAGCTAGCATGTAGACACTGAGTACTGAATCCAGGCCCCTGCTAGGGCAAGCAGGCATCATAAATGCTCTGGAGGTGATTTTGTAGAAAACAACTCTCCCTTTGGATGCCAGCACATCTCCATCATCTGATTTCTTCATTGCTTGTAAAAACGTTCTGCCACGCTTGTGGACATGGGCCTGTCACCGAGCTGCAACAGTGCTTGAAGCAGAAGCTTGGGTTGTCTGTGAGGGGAGCTCAGATAGATCCTATCTCAAAAAACTGAAAGGGAATGAATAGAAAAGACAAGGAAAGGAAACGAAAGGAAAGCAAAGGAAATGTTTGGATCGTACCTCTCCAGGATTCACAAAGTCCTGGGTTTGATCCTGAGCACCCAAACACTTAAGAGAAACAAAAGGTTCTAACAGGGCCTGTGCATATGAGGCAGCAATTCTCATGCAGCGGGCACAACCAATGTGGAGCGTGAAGAACATTGTCCCAGGATTCGATTAAGAACTGCTGCGTGTCAGACATTTGCATTAAGATTCATACAAGTTGCTTCGCAAAACAAAAGTTGCTAATTAGCAACAGAAGAACTTCATTATCGGGGTCCCCACAACACGAGAAAGTGTATTCAAGTGTGGCGGTCTTAGGAAGGTTGAGAACCACTGTGTAGAAATAAGTCACACCTGAGTGAATCATGCTCCATAGCAGATCATGATCAGCCCTTAGTGATTGTGGAGAGTTGCTATACTGGGGGTCCTGAATCAAATATTGTAGGGGCATTTCGGACATGTAAACAGCCACTTTGGTCATTTCTCTTTATGACCCCTTTTGCCATGAACAGATGTCAATGTTCTTTCGAACCCAACGCTGATCCCCTCAGGATGTGGTGTTCATTTCTGAACTTTGTCCTGTAACTCGAGAAGCGCCATGCGTTGTTCCCACCATGGAATACACTATTTCGGGCAAACCGACTGTGTGTCCATGAGACACAATCATGTGAATGGCTTCAAAAACATCTCCAGTCCCCTGTGAAGCTAGGGTTCAGCCTCCAGACCAGCTTGAGACAGATGCAGTTACTATCAAGTGGGACACGTGCGCCACCGTGTGGCAGCAGACTGCCACTGCGGAGGCAGGCAGCTTCCAGGGAGTTGCCTTCATGGTTGCCCTCTGAACCCTTCTGCCCCAGCCATGAGCAGCAACTGCTCATGGCTGGGGCAGAAGGGTTCAGAGAATTCATTCAAGGACCCTTCTGGACACGTGGTGAGCCTCTTCTCGCCGCCCTGAGAACCTCCCTTCTTCTGACTATGCTCAGGCGCACCCTCACCCGTGCGTCCTGATCCTCCTGCTGAGCCCCAGGGTCCTCTCTCTAAAATTCCAGGAACCCCTTCCGGTTCTTTCCCTGGTTCTTTCTGCTTACAAGATCTTGTGGCTGACTCTACTCTTTGCATTTTTCCACGGGGCAAGATCAAGGAGCCCTCCACCATTACGGGTCAATGTCAGCTTTTTAACTTACAGGAGCTGGTCTCTGCAGGGGTCACCAATGTGGATGTTGGAACTTCTGCAAAGGTAGCCACATATAGCGGCTACCATCTAGATGCTGAGGACTGAATCCAGGCCCCTGCGAGGTCACTCAGACATCAAAAACGCTTGCAGGTTTTCTTGGAGAAAAAAATTCTCATATATGATGCCTGCACATCTCCATCTTCTGATCCCATCATTGTTTGGAAGAAGGTCTGCCATGCTTGGGGACACAGCCTGTCACCGAAACACAAGGGTGACTGAGTCGGAAGGGTGGAATGTTTGTGCAGAGAACCAGGAATGATCCTGACTCGGAAATTTAAAAACGAAACAATAGAAAAGAAAGAAAGAAAAGAAATGAAAGGGAAAAAAGGAAGAAAAGGTTCGGGTCGTACCTCTCAAGTATTCACAAAGTCCTGGGTTTGATTCTGAACACACAACCACTTAAAAGAAACCAAAGGTTCTAAAAGGGCCTGTGCATATAGGCCAGCAATTCTCATGCTGAGGGGCTCAAGCCAGTTGGGGCTTGAGGGACTGTGTCCCAGGTTTCGATTAAGAACTGCTGCATGTCAGACATTTGCAATACGTTTGATAGAAGTAGCTTTGCAAAACAACACTTACAAGTTAGCAACAGAATAATTTCATTGTTGGGGTTCTCACAACACGAGGAATTGTCTTAAAGTGTGGCAGTCGGAGGAAGTTTGACAACCACTGTGTAGAAACAAGTCACAGCTGACTGAATCATGCTCGACAGCAGATCGTGATCAGACCGTAGTGATTGTGGAGAGTCGGTATATTGTGGGTCCTGAATCAAATATTGTAGGGTCACTTCGGACTTGTAAACAGCCGCTTTGGCCATTTTATTTTATGACCCCTTTTGCCAAGAACAGATGTCAATGATCTTTCCAAGCCCACGACGATCCCCTCAGGATGTGGTGTTCATTTCTGACTTTGTCCTGTAAAACTCGAGAAACGCCATGCACTGTTCCCATCACGGAATCCACTATTTCGGGCAAACCGACCGTGTTTCCCTGAGACACAGTCATGCAAATGCCTTCCAAAACATCTCCAGTCCCCTGTGAAGCGAGGGTTAAGCTTCCAGACCGGCTTGAGACCAACGCAGTAACTTTCAACTGGGGCTCAAGTGCCAACATTTGGCTCCTGACTAACTCTGCGGAGGCAGGCAACTTCCACGGAGGCTCCTTCACGCCTGGACTCTGAACCCTTCTGCCCCAGCAATGAGCAAACAAGCTCATTGCTGGGGCAGAAGGGTTCAGAGAATCCATTCAGGGACCCTTCGGGACACATGGATAGCCTCTTCTCGCTGCCCTGAAAACCTCCCTTCTTCAGACCCTGCTCATTTGCACTCCCACCCGTGACTCCTGATCCTTCTGCTGAGCCACTGGGTCCCTGTTCTACAATTCCCGAACCCCTTCCTGTTTTGTCCCGGGTTCTTTCTGCTCACAGGAACTTGTGGCTGATGCTCCCCTTTGCATCTTTGCAGTAGGCAAGATCAAGGAGCCCTCCTCCATTATGGGTCAATGTCAGCTTTTTCACTTACACCAGCTGCTTCTTTCAAGGGTCAGCAGACTGGATGTTGGAACCACTGGAACGGTAGCCACATGTAGGAGCTAGCATGTAGACACTGAGTACTGAATCCAGGCCCCTGCTAGGGCAAGCAGGCATCATAAATGCTCTGGAGGTGATTTTGTAGAAAACAACTCTCCCTTTGGATGCCAGCACATCTCCATCATCTGATTTCTTCATTGCTTGTAAAAACGTTCTGCCACGCTTGTGGACATGGGCCTGTCACCGAGCTGCAACAGTGCTTGAAGCAGAAGCTTGGGTTGTCTGTGAGGGGAGCTCAGATAGATCCTATCTCAAAAAACTGAAAGGGAATGAATAGAAAAGACAAGGAAAGGAAACGAAAGGAAAGCAAAGGAAATGTTTGGATCGTACCTCTCCAGGATTCACAAAGTCCTGGGTTTGATCCTGAGCACCCAAACACTTAAGAGAAACAAAAGGTTCTAACAGGGCCTGTGCATATGAGGCAGCAATTCTCATGCAGCGGGCACAACCAATGTGGAGCGTGAAGAACATTGTCCCAGGATTCGATTAAGAACTGCTGCGTGTCAGACATTTGCATTAAGATTCATACAAGTTGCTTCGCAAAACAAAAGTTGCTAATTAGCAACAGAAGAACTTCATTATCGGGGTCCCCACAACACGAGAAAGTGTATTCAAGTGTGGCGGTCTTAGGAAGGTTGAGAACCACTGTGTAGAAATAAGTCACACCTGAGTGAATCATGCTCCATAGCAGATCATGATCAGCCCTTAGTGATTGTGGAGAGTTGCTATACTGGGGGTCCTGAATCAAATATTGTAGGGGCATTTCGGACATGTAAACAGCCACTTTGGTCATTTCTCTTTATGACCCCTTTTGCCATGAACAGATGTCAATGTTCTTTCGAACCCAACGCTGATCCCCTCAGGATGTGGTGTTCATTTCTGAACTTTGTCCTGTAACTCGAGAAGCGCCATGCGTTGTTCCCACCATGGAATACACTATTTCGGGCAAACCGACTGTGTGTCCATGAGACACAATCATGTGAATGGCTTCAAAAACATCTCCAGTCCCCTGTGAAGCTAGGGTTCAGCCTCCAGACCAGCTTGAGACAGATGCAGTTACTATCAAGTGGGACACGTGCGCCAACCGTGTGGCAGCAGACTGCCACTGCGGAGGCAGGCAGCTTCCAGGGAGTTGCCTTCATGGTTGCCCTCTGAACCCTTCTGCCCCAGCCATGAGCAGCAACTGCTCATGGCTGGGGCAGAAGGGTTCAGAGAATTCATTCAAGGACCCTTCTGGACACGTGGTGAGCCTCTTCTCGCCGCCCTGAGAACCTCCCTTCTTCTGACTATGCTCAGGCGCACCCTCACCCGTGCGTCCTGATCCTCCTGCTGAGCCCCAGGGTCCTCTCTCTAAAATTCCAGGAACCCCTTCCGGTTCTTTCCCTGGTTCTTTCTGCTTACAAGATCTTGTGGCTGACTCTACTCTTTGCATTTTTCCACGGGGCAAGATCAAGGAGCCCTCCACCATTACGGGTCAATGTCAGCTTTTTAACTTACAGGAGCTGGTCTCTGCAGGGGTCACCAATGTGGATGTTGGAACTTCTGCAAAGGTAGCCACATATAGCGGCTACCATCTAGATGCTGAGGACTGAATCCAGGCCCCTGCGAGGTCACTCAGACATCAAAAACGCTTGCAGGTTTTCTTGGAGAAAAAAATTCTCATATATGATGCCTGCACATCTCCATCTTCTGATCCCATCATTGTTTGGAAGAAGGTCTGCCATGCTTGGGGACACAGCCTGTCACCGAAACACAAGGGTGACTGAGTCGGAAGGGTGGAATGTTTGTGCAGAGAACCAGGAATGATCCTGACTCGGAAATTTAAAAACGAAACAATAGAAAAGAAAGAAAGAAAAGAAATGAAAGGGAAAAAAGGAAGAAAAGGTTCGGGTCGTACCTCTCAAGTATTCACAAAGTCCTGGGTTTGATTCTGAACACACAACCACTTAAAAGAAACCAAAGGTTCTAAAAGGGCCTGTGCATATAGGCCAGCAATTCTCATGCTGAGGGGCTCAAGCCAGTTGGGGCTTGAGGGACTGTGTCCCAGGTTTCGATTAAGAACTGCTGCATGTCAGACATTTGCAATACGTTTGATAGAAGTAGCTTTGCAAAACAACACTTACAAGTTAGCAACAGAATAATTTCATTGTTGGGGTTCTCACAACACGAGGAATTGTCTTAAAGTGTGGCAGTCGGAGGAAGTTTGACAACCACTGTGTAGAAACAAGTCACAGCTGACTGAATCATGCTCGACAGCAGATCGTGATCAGACCGTAGTGATTGTGGAGAGTCGGTATATTGTGGGTCCTGAATCAAATATTGTAGGGTCACTTCGGACTTGTAAACAGCCGCTTTGGCCATTTTATTTTATGACCCCTTTTGCCAAGAACAGATGTCAATGATCTTTCCAAGCCCACGACGATCCCCTCAGGATGTGGTGTTCATTTCTGACTTTGTCCTGTAAAACTCGAGAAACGCCATGCACTGTTCCCATCACGGAATCCACTATTTCGGGCAAACCGACCGTGTTTCCCTGAGACACAGTCATGCAAATGCCTTCCAAAACATCTCCAGTCCCCTGTGAAGCGAGGGTTAAGCTTCCAGACCGGCTTGAGACCAACGCAGTAACTTTCAACTGGGGCTCAAGTGCCAACATTTGGCTCCTGACTAACTCTGCGGAGGCAGGCAACTTCCACGGAGGCTCCTTCACGCCTGGACTCTGAACCCTTCTGCCCCAGCAATGAGCAAACAAGCTCATTGCTGGGGCAGAAGGGTTCAGAGAATCCATTCAGGGACCCTTCGGGACACATGGATAGCCTCTTCTCGCTGCCCTGAAAACCTCCCTTCTTCAGACCCTGCTCATTTGCACTCCCACCCGTGACTCCTGATCCTTCTGCTGAGCCACTGGGTCCCTGTTCTACAATTCCCCGAACCCCTTCCTGTTTTGTCCCGGGTTCTTTCTGCTCACAGGAACTTGTGGCTGATGCTCCCCTTTGCATCTTTGCAGTAGGCAAGATCAAGGAGCCCTCCTCCATTATGGGTCAATGTCAGCTTTTTCACTTACACCAGCTGCTTCTTTCAAGGGGTCAGCAGACTGGATGTTGGAACCACTGGAACGGTAGCCACATGTAGGAGCTAGCATGTAGACACTGAGTACTGAATCCAGGCCCCTGCTAGGGCAAGCAGGCATCATAAATGCTCTGGAGGTGATTTTGTAGAAAACAACTCTCCCTTTGGATGCCAGCACATCTCCATCATCTGATTTCTTCATTGCTTGTAAAAACGTTCTGCCACGCTTGTGGACATGGGCCTGTCACCGAGCTGCAACAGTGCTTGAAGCAGAAGCTTGGGTTGTCTGTGAGGGGAGCTCAGATAGATCCTATCTCAAAAAACTGAAAGGGAATGAATAGAAAAGACAAGGAAAGGAAACGAAAGGAAAGCAAAGGAAATGTTTGGATCGTACCTCTCCAGGATTCACAAAGTCCTGGGTTTGATCCTGAGCACCCAAACACTTAAGAGAAACAAAAGGTTCTAACAGGGCCTGTGCATATGAGGCAGCAATTCTCATGCAGCGGGCACAACCAATGTGGAGCGTGAAGAACATTGTCCCAGGATTCGATTAAGAACTGCTGCGTGTCAGACATTTGCATTAAGATTCATACAAGTTGCTTCGCAAAACAAAAGTTGCTAATTAGCAACAGAAGAACTTCATTATCGGGGTCCCCACAACACGAGAAAGTGTATTCAAGTGTGGCGGTCTTAGGAAGGTTGAGAACCACTGTGTAGAAATAAGTCACACCTGAGTGAATCATGCTCCATAGCAGATCATGATCAGCCCTTAGTGATTGTGGAGAGTTGCTATACTGGGGGTCCTGAATCAAATATTGTAGGGGCATTTCGGACATGTAAACAGCCACTTTGGTCATTTCTCTTTATGACCCCTTTTGCCATGAACAGATGTCAATGTTCTTTCGAACCCAACGCTGATCCCCTCAGGATGTGGTGTTCATTTCTGAACTTTGTCCTGTAACTCGAGAAGCGCCATGCGTTGTTCCCACCATGGAATACACTATTTCGGGCAAACCGACTGTGTGTCCATGAGACACAATCATGTGAATGGCTTCAAAAACATCTCCAGTCCCCTGTGAAGCTAGGGTTCAGCCTCCAGACCAGCTTGAGACAGATGCAGTTACTATCAAGTGGGACACGTGCGCCACCGTGTGGCAGCAGACTGCCACTGCGGAGGCAGGCAGCTTCCAGGGAGTTGCCTTCATGGTTGCCCTCTGAACCCTTCTGCCCCAGCCATGAGCAGTAACTGCTCATGGCTGGGGCAGAAGGGTTCAGAGAATTCATTCAAGGACCCTTCTGGACACGTGGTGAGCCTCTTCTCGCCGCCCTGAGAACCTCCCTTCTTCTGACTATGCTCAGGCGCACCCTCACCCGTGCGTCCTGATCCTCCTGCTGAGCCCCAGGGTCCTCTCTCTAAAATTCCAGGAACCCCTTCCGGTTCTTTCCCTGGTTCTTTCTGCTTACAAGATCTTGTGGCTGACTCTACTCTTTGCATTTTTCCACGGGGCAAGATCAAGGAGCCCTCCACCATTACGGGTCAATGTCAGCTTTTTAACTTACAGGAGCTGGTCTCTGCAGGGGTCACCAATGTGGATGTTGGAACTTCTGCAAAGGTAGCCACATATAGCGGCTACCATCTAGATGCTGAGGACTGAATCCAGGCCCCTGCGAGGTCACTCAGACATCATAAACGCTTGCAGGTTTTCTTGGAGAAAAAAATTCTCATATATGATGCCTGCACATCTCCATCTTCTGATCCCATCATTGTTTGGAAGAAGGTCTGCCATGCTTGGGGACACAGCCTGTCACCGAAACACAAGGGTGACTGAGTCGGAAGGGTGGAATGTTTGTGCAGAGAACCAGGAATGATCCTGACTCGGAAATTTAAAAACGAAACAATAGAAAAGAAAGAAAGAAAAGAAATGAAAGGGAAAAAAGGAAGAAAAGGTTCGGGTCGTACCTCTCAAGTATTCACAAAGTCCTGGGTTTGATTCTGAACACACAACCACTTAAAAGAAACCAAAGGTTCTAAAAGGGCCTGTGCATATAGGCCAGCAATTCTCATGCTGAGGGGCTCAAGCCAGTTGGGGCTTGAGGGACTGTGTCCCAGGTTTCGATTAAGAACTGCTGCATGTCAGACATTTGCAATACGTTTGATAGAAGTAGCTTTGCAAAACAACACTTACAAGTTAGCAACAGAATAATTTCATTGTTGGGGTTCTCACAACACGAGGAATTGTCTTAAAGTGTGGCAGTCGGAGGAAGTTTGACAACCACTGTGTAGAAACAAGTCACAGCTGACTGAATCATGCTCGACAGCAGATCGTGATCAGACCGTAGTGATTGTGGAGAGTCGGTATATTGTGGGTCCTGAATCAAATATTGTAGGGTCACTTCGGACTTGTAAACAGCCGCTTTGGCCATTTTATTTTATGACCCCTTTTGCCAAGAACAGATGTCAATGATCTTTCCAAGCCCACGACGATCCCCTCAGGATGTGGTGTTCATTTCTGACTTTGTCCTGTAAAACTCGAGAAACGCCATGCACTGTTCCCATCACGGAATCCACTATTTCGGGCAAACCGACCGTGTTTCCCTGAGACACAGTCATGCAAATGCCTTCCAAAACATCTCCAGTCCCCTGTGACGCGAGGGTTAAGCTTCCAGACCGGCTTGAGACCAACGCAGTAACTTTCAACTGGGGCTCAAGTGCCAACATTTGGCTCCTGACTAACTCTGCGGAGGCAGGCAACTTCCACGGAGGCTCCTTCACGCCTGGACTCTGAACCCTTCTGCCCCAGCAATGAGCAAACAAGCTCATTGCTGGGGCAGAAGGGTTCAGAGAATCCATTCAGGGACCCTTCGGGACACATGGATAGCCTCTTCTCGCTGCCCTGAAAACCTCCCTTCTTCAGACCCTGCTCATTTGCACTCCCACCCGTGACTCCTGATCCTTCTGCTGAGCCACTGGGTCCCTGTTCTAAATTCCCCGAACCCCTTCCTGTTTTGTCCCGGGTTCTTTCTGCTCACAGGAACTTGTGGCTGATGCTCCCCTTTGCATCTTTGCAGTAGGCAAGATCAAGGAGCCCTCCTCCATTATGGGTCAATGTCAGCTTTTTCACTTACACCAGCTGCTTCTTTCAAGGGTCAGCAGACTGGATGTTGGAACCACTGGAACGGTAGCCACATGTAGGAGCTAGCATGTAGACACTGAGTACTGAATCCAGGCCCCTGCTAGGGCAAGCAGGCATCATAAATGCTCTGGAGGTGATTTTGTAGAAAACAACTCTCCCTTTGGATGCCAGCACATCTCCATCATCTGATTTCTTCATTGCTTGTAAAAACGTTCTGCCACGCTTGTGGACATGGGCCTGTCACCGAGCTGCAACAGTGCTTGAAGCAGAAGCATGGGTTGTCTGTGAGGGGAGCTCAGATAGATCCTATCTCAAAAAACTGAAAGGGAATGAATAGAAAAGACAAGGAAAGGAAACGAAAGGAAAGCAAAGGAAATGTTTGGATCGTACCTCTCCAGGATTCACAAAGTCCTGGGTTTGATCCTGAGCACCCAAACACTTAAGAGAAACAAAAGGTTCTAACAGGGCCTGTGCATATGAGGCAGCAATTCTCATGCAGCGGGCACAACCAATGTGGAGCGTGAAGAACATTGTCCCAGGATTCGATTAAGAACTGCTGCGTGTCAGACATTTGCATTAAGATTCATACAAGTTGCTTCGCAAAACAAAAGTTGCTAATTAGCAACAGAAGAACTTCATTATCGGGGTCCCCACAACACGAGAAAGTGTATTCAAGTGTGGCGGTCTTAGGAAGGTTGAGAACCACTGTGTAGAAATAAGTCACACCTGAGTGAATCATGCTCCATAGCAGATCATGATCAGCCCTTAGTGATTGTGGAGAGTTGCTATACTGGGGGTCCTGAATCAAATATTGTAGGGGCATTTCGGACATGTAAACAGCCACTTTGGTCATTTCTCTTTATGACCCCTTTTGCCATGAACAGATGTCAATGTTCTTTCGAACCCAACGCTGATCCCCTCAGGATGTGGTGTTCATTTCTGAACTTTGTCCTGTAACTCGAGAAGCGCCATGCGTTGTTCCCACCATGGAATACACTATTTCGGGCAAACCGACTGTGTGTCCATGAGACACAATCATGTGAATGGCTTCAAAAACATCTCCAGTCCCCTGTGAAGCTAGGGTTCAGCCTCCAGACCAGCTTGAGACAGATGCAGTTACTATCAAGTGGGACACGTGCGCCACCGTGTGGCAGCAGACTGCCACTGCGGAGGCAGGCAGCTTCCAGGGAGTTGCCTTCATGGTTGCCCTCTGAACCCTTCTGCCCCAGCCATGAGCAGCAACTGCTCATGGCTGGGGCAGAAGGGTTCAGAGAATTCATTCAAGGACCCTTCTGGACACGTGGTGAGCCTCTTCTCGCCGCCATGAGAACCTCCCTTCTTCTGACTATGCTCAGGCGCACCCTCACCCGTGCGTCCTGATCCTCCTGCTGAGCCCCAGGGTCCTCTCTCTAAAATTCCAGGAACCCCTTCCGGTTCTTTCCCTGGTTCTTTCTGCTTACAAGATCTTGTGGCTGACTCTACTCTTTGCATTTTTCCACGGGGCAAGATCAAGGAGCCCTCCACCATTACGGGTCAATGTCAGCTTTTTAACTTACAGGAGCTGGTCTCTGCAGGGGTCACCAATGTGGATGTTGGAACTTCTGCAAAGGTAGCCACATATAGCGGCTACCATCTAGATGCTGAGGACTGAATCCAGGCCCCTGCGAGGTCACTCAGACATCATAAACGCTTGCAGGTTTTCTTGGAGAAAAAAATTCTCATATATGATGCCTGCACATCTCCATCTTCTGATCCCATCATTGTTTGGAAGAAGGTCTGCCATGCTTGGGGACACAGCCTGTCACCGAAACACAAGGGTGACTGAGTCGGAAGGGTGGAATGTTTGTGCAGAGAACCAGGAATGATCCTGACTCGGAAATTTAAAAACGAAACAATAGAAAAGAAAGAAAGAAAAGAAATGAAAGGGAAAAAAGGAAGAAAAGGTTCGGGTCGTACCTCTCAAGTATTCACAAAGTCCTGGGTTTGATTCTGAACACACAACCACTTAAAGGAAACCAAAGGTTCTAAAAGGGCCTGTGCATATAGGCCAGCAATTCTCATGCTGAGGGGCTCAAGCCAGTTGGGGCTTGAGGGACTGTGTCCCAGGTTTCGATTAAGAACTGCTGCATGTCAGACATTTGCAATACGTTTGATAGAAGTAGCTTTGCAAAACAACACTTACAAGTTAGCAACAGAATAATTTCATTGTTGGGGTTCTCACAACACGAGGAATTGTCTTAAAGTGTGGCAGTCGCAGGAAGTTTGACAACCACTGTGTAGAAACAAGTCACAGCTGACTGAATCATGCTCGACAGCAGATCGTGATCAGACCGTAGTGATTGTGGAGAGTCGGTATATTGTGGGTCCTGAATCAAATATTGTAGGGTCACTTCGGACTTGTAAACAGCCGCTTTGGCCATTTTATTTTATGACCCCTTTTGCCAAGAACAGATGTCAATGATCTTTCCAAGCCCACGACGATCCCCTCAGGATGTGGTGTTCATTTCTGACTTTGTCCTGTAAAACTCGAGAAACGCCATGCACTGTTCCCATCACGGAATCCACTATTTCGGGCAAACCGACCGTGTTTCCCTGAGACACAGTCATGCAAATGCCTTCCAAAACATCTCCAGTCCCCTGTGAAGCGAGGGTTAAGCTTCCAGACCGGCTTGAGACCAACGCAGTAACTTTCAACTGGGGCTCAAGTGCCAACATTTGGCTCCTGACTAACTCTGCGGAGGCAGGCAACTTCCACGGAGGCTCCTTCACGCCTGGACTCTGAACCCTTCTGCCCCAGCAATGAGCAAACAAGCTCATTGCTGGGGCAGAAGGGTTCAGAGAATCCATTCAGGGACCCTTCGGGACACATGGATAGCCTCTTCTCGCTGCCCTGAAAACCTCCCTTCTTCAGACCCTGCTCATTTGCACTCCCACCCGTGACTCCTGATCCTTCTGCTGAGCCACTGGGTCCCTGTTCTAAATTCCCGAACCCCTTCCTGTTTTGTCCCGGGTTCTTTCTGCTCACAGGAACTTGTGGCTGATGCTCCCCTTTGCATCTTTGCAGTAGGCAAGATCAAGGAGCCCTCCTCCATTATGGGTCAATGTCAGCTTTTTCACTTACACCAGCTGCTTCTTTCAAGGGTCAGCAGACTGGATGTTGGAACCACTGGAACGGTAGCCACATGTAGGAGCTAGCATGTAGACACTGAGTACTGAATCCAGGCCCCTGCTAGGGCAAGCAGGCATCATAAATGCTCTGGAGGTGATTTTGTAGAAAACAACTCTCCCTTTGGATGCCAGCACATCTCCATCATCTGATTTCTTCATTGCTTGTAAAAACGTTCTGCCACGCTTGTGGACATGGGCCTGTCACCGAGCTGCAACAGTGCTTGAAGCAGAAGCTTGGGTTGTCTGTGAGGGGAGCTCAGATAGATCCTATCTCAAAAAACTGAAAGGGAATGAATAGAAAAGACAAGGAAAGGAAACGAAAGGAAAGCAAAGGAAATGTTTGGATCGTACCTCTCCAGGATTCACAAAGTCCTGGGTTTGATCCTGAGCACCCAAACACTTAAGAGAAACAAAAGGTTCTAACAGGGCCTGTGCATATGAGGCAGCAATTCTCATGCAGCGGGCACAACCAATGTGGAGCGTGAAGAACATTGTCCCAGGATTCGATTAAGAACTGCTGCGTGTCAGACATTTGCATTAAGATTCATACAAGTTGCTTCGCAAAACAAAAGTTGCTAATTAGCAACAGAAGAACTTCATTATCGGGGTCCCCACAACACGAGAAAGTGTATTCAAGTGTGGCGGTCTTAGGAAGGTTGAGAACCACTGTGTAGAAATAAGTCACACCTGAGTGAATCATGCTCCATAGCAGATCATGATCAGCCCTTAGTGATTGTGGAGAGTTGCTATACTGGGGGTCCTGAATCAAATATTGTAGGGGCATTTCGGACATGTAAACAGCCACTTTGGTCATTTCTCTTTATGACCCCTTTTGCCATGAACAGATGTCAATGTTCTTTCGAACCCAACGCTGATCCCCTCAGGATGTGGTGTTCATTTCTGAACTTTGTCCTGTAACTCGAGAAGCGCCATGCGTTGTTCCCACCATGGAATACACTATTTCGGGCAAACCGACTGTGTGTCCATGAGACACAATCATGTGAATGGCTTCAAAAACATCTCCAGTCCCCTGTGAAGCTAGGGTTCAGCCTCCAGACCAGCTTGAGACAGATGCAGTTACTATCAAGTGGGACACGTGCGCCACCGTGTGGCAGCAGACTGCCACTGCGGAGGCAGGCAGCTTCCAGGGAGTTGCCTTCATGGTTGCCCTCTGAACCCTTCTGCCCCAGCCATGAGCAGCAACTGCTCATGGCTGGGGCAGAAGGGTTCAGAGAATTCATTCAAGGACCCTTCTGGACACGTGGTGAGCCTCTTCTCGCCGCCCTGAGAACCTCCCTTCTTCTGACTATGCTCAGGCGCACCCTCACCCGTGCGTCCTGATCCTCCTGCTGAGCCCCAGGGTCCTCTCTCTAAAATTCCAGGAACCCCTTCCGGTTCTTTCCCTGGTTCTTTCTGCTTACAAGATCTTGTGGCTGACTCTACTCTTTGCATTTTTCCACGGGGCAAGATCAAGGAGCCCTCCACCATTACGGGTCAATGTCAGCTTTTTAACTTACAGGAGCTGGTCTCTGCAGGGGTCACCAATGTGGATGTTGGAACTTCTGCAAAGGTAGCCACATATAGCGGCTACCATCTAGATGCTGAGGACTGAATCCAGGCCCCTGCGAGGTCACTCAGACATCAAAAACGCTTGCAGGTTTTCTTGGAGAAAAAAATTCTCATATATGATGCCTGCACATCTCCATCTTCTGATCCCATCATTGTTTGGAAGAAGGTCTGCCATGCTTGGGGACACAGCCTGTCACCGAAACACAAGGGTGACTGAGTCGGAAGGGTGGAATGTTTGTGCAGAGAACCAGGAATGATCCTGACTCGGAAATTTAAAAACGAAACAATAGAAAAGAAAGAAAGAAAAGAAATGAAAGGGAAAAAAGGAAGAAAAGGTTCGGGTCGTACCTCTCAAGTATTCACAAAGTCCTGGGTTTGATTCTGAACACACAACCACTTAAAGAAACCAAAGGTTCTAAAAGGGCCTGTGCATATAGGCCAGCAATTCTCATGCTGAGGGGCTCAAGCCAGTTGGGGCTTGAGGGACTGTGTCCCAGGTTTCGATTAAGAACTGCTGCATGTCAGACATTTGCAATACGTTTGATAGAAGTAGCTTTGCAAAACAACACTTACAAGTTAGCAACAGAATAATTTCATTGTTGGGGTTCTCACAACACGAGGAATTGTCTTAAAGTGTGGCAGTCGGAGGAAGTTTGACAACCACTGTGTAGAAACAAGTCACAGCTGACTGAATCATGCTCGACAGCAGATCGTGATCAGACCGTAGTGATTGTGGAGAGTCGGTATATTGTGGGTCCTGAATCAAATATTGTAGGGTCACTTCGGACTTGTAAACAGCCGCTTTGGCCATTTTATTTTATGACCCCTTTTGCCAAGAACAGATGTCAATGATCTTTCCAAGCCCACGACGATCCCCTCAGGATGTGGTGTTCATTTCTGACTTTGTCCTGTAAAACTCGAGAAACGCCATGCACTGTTCCCATCACGGAATCCACTATTTCGGGCAAACCGACCGTGTTTCCCTGAGACACAGTCATGCAAATGCCTTCCAAAACATCTCCAGTCCCCTGTGAAGCGAGGGTTAAGCTTCCAGACCGGCTTGAGACCAACGCAGTAACTTTCAACTGGGGCTCAAGTGCCAACATTTGGCTCCTGACTAACTCTGCGGAGGCAGGCAACTTCCACGGAGGCTCCTTCACGCCTGGACTCTGAACCCTTCTGCCCCAGCAATGAGCAAACAAGCTCATTGCTGGGGCAGAAGGGTTCAGAGAATCCATTCAGGGACCCTTCGGGACACATGGATAGCCTCTTCTCGCTGCCCTGAAAACCTCCCTTCTTCAGACCCTGCTCATTTGCACTCCCACCCGTGACTCCTGATCCTTCTGCTGAGCCACTGGGTCCCTGTTCTACAATTCCCCGAACCCCTTCCTGTTTTGTCCCGGGTTCTTTCTGCTCACAGGAACTTGTGGCTGATGCTCCCCTTTGCATCTTTGCAGTAGGCAAGATCAAGGAGCCCTCCTCCATTATGGGTCAATGTCAGCTTTTTCACTTACACCAGCTGCTTCTTTCAAGGGTCAGCAGACTGGATGTTGGAACCACTGGAACGGTAGCCACATGTAGGAGCTAGCATGTAGACACTGAGTACTGAATCCAGGCCCCTGCTAGGGCAAGCAGGCATCATAAATGCTCTGGAGGTGATTTTGTAGAAAACAACTCTCCCTTTGGATGCCAGCACATCTCCATCATCTGATTTCTTCATTGCTTGTAAAAACGTTCTGCCACGCTTGTGGACATGGGCCTGTCACCGAGCTGCAACAGTGCTTGAAGCAGAAGCTTGGGTTGTCTGTGAGGGGAGCTCAGATAGATCCTATCTCAAAAAACTGAAAGGGAATGAATAGAAAAGACAAGGAAAGGAAACGAAAGGAAAGCAAAGGAAATGTTTGGATCGTACCTCTCCAGGATTCACAAAGTCCTGGGTTTGATCCTGAGCACCCAAACACTTAAGAGAAACAAAAGGTTCTAACAGGGCCTGTGCATATGAGGCAGCAATTCTCATGCAGCGGGCACAACCAATGTGGAGCGTGAAGAACATTGTCCCAGGATTCGATTAAGAACTGCTGCGTGTCAGACATTTGCATTAAGATTCATACAAGTTGCTTCGCAAAACAAAAGTTGCTAATTAGCAACAGAAGAACTTCATTATCGGGGTCCCCACAACACGAGAAAGTGTATTCAAGTGTGGCGGTCTTAGGAAGGTTGAGAACCACTGTGTAGAAATAAGTCACACCTGAGTGAATCATGCTCCATAGCAGATCATGATCAGCCCTTAGTGATTGTGGAGAGTTGCTATACTGGGGGTCCTGAATCAAATATTGTAGGGGCATTTCGGACATGTAAACAGCCACTTTGGTCATTTCTCTTTATGACCCCTTTTGCCATGAACAGATGTCAATGTTCTTTCGAACCCAACGCTGATCCCCTCAGGATGTGGTGTTCATTTCTGAACTTTGTCCTGTAACTCGAGAAGCGCCATGCGTTGTTCCCACCATGGAATACACTATTTCGGGCAAACCGACTGTGTGTCCATGAGACACAATCATGTGAATGGCTTCAAAAACATCTCCAGTCCCCTGTGAAGCTAGGGTTCAGCCTCCAGACCAGCTTGAGACAGATGCAGTTAACTATCAAGTGGGACACGTGCGCCACCGTGTGGCAGCAGACTGCCACTGCGGAGGCAGGCAGCTTCCAGGGAGTTGCCTTCATGGTTGCCCTCTGAACCCTTCTGCCCCAGCCATGAGCAGTAACTGCTCATGGCTGGGGCAGAAGGGTTCAGAGAATTCATTCAAGGACCCTTCTGGACACGTGGTGAGCCTCTTCTCGCCGCCCTGAGAACCTCCCTTCTTCTGACTATGCTCAGGCGCACCCTCACCCGTGCGTCCTGATCCTCCTGCTGAGCCCCAGGGTCCTCTCTCTAAAATTCCAGGAACCCCTTCCGGTTCTTTCCCTGGTTCTTTCTGCTTACAAGATCTTGTGGCTGACTCTACTCTTTGCATTTTTCCACGGGGCAAGATCAAGGAGCCCTCCACCATTACGGGTCAATGTCAGCTTTTTAACTTACAGGAGCTGGTCTCTGCAGGGGTCACCAATGTGGATGTTGGAACTTCTGCAAAGGTAGCCACATATAGCGGCTACCATCTAGATGCTGAGGACTGAATCCAGGCCCCTGCGAGGTCACTCAGACATCATAAACGCTTGCAGGTTTTCTTGGAGAAAAAAATTCTCATATATGATGCCTGCACATCTCCATCTTCTGATCCCATCATTGTTTGGAAGAAGGTCTGCCATGCTTGGGGACACAGCCTGTCACCGAAACACAAGGGTGACTGAGTCGGAAGGGTGGAATGTTTGTGCAGAGAACCAGGAATGATCCTGACTCGGAAATTTAAAAACGAAACAATAGAAAAGAAAGAAAGAAAAGAAATGAAAGGGAAAAAAGGAAGAAAAGGTTCGGGTCGTACCTCTCAAGTATTCACAAAGTCCTGGGTTTGATTCTGAACACACAACCACTTAAAGGAAACCAAAGGTTCTAAAAGGGCCTGTGCATATAGGCCAGCAATTCTCATGCTGAGGGGCTCAAGCCAGTTGGGGCTTGAGGGACTGTGTCCCAGGTTTCGATTAAGAACTGCTGCATGTCAGACATTTGCAATACGTTTGATAGAAGTAGCTTTGCAAAACAACACTTACAAGTTAGCAACAGAATAATTTCATTGTTGGGGTTCTCACAACACGAGGAATTGTCTTAAAGTGTGGCAGTCGGAGGAAGTTTGACAACCACTGTGTAGAAACAAGTCACAGCTGACTGAATCATGCTCGACAGCAGATCGTGATCAGACCGTAGTGATTGTGGAGAGTCGGTATATTGTGGGTCCTGAATCAAATATTGTAGGGTCACTTCGGACTTGTAAACAGCCGCTTTGGCCATTTTATTTTATGACCCCTTTTGCCAAGAACAGATGTCAATGATCTTTCCAAGCCCACGACGATCCCCTCAGGATGTGGTGTTCATTTCTGACTTTGTCCTGTAAAACTCGAGAAACGCCATGCACTGTTCCCATCACGGAATCCACTATTTCGGGCAAACCGACCGTGTTTCCCTGAGACACAGTCATGCAAATGCCTTCCAAAACATCTCCAGTCCCCTGTGAAGCGAGGGTTAAGCTTCCAGACCGGCTTGAGACCAACGCAGTAACTTTCAACTGGGGCTCAAGTGCCAACATTTGGCTCCTGACTAACTCTGCGGAGGCAGGCAACTTCCACGGAGGCTCCTTCACGCCTGGACTCTGAACCCTTCTGCCCCAGCAATGAGCAAACAAGCTCATTGCTGGGGCAGAAGGGTTCAGAGAATCCATTCAGGGACCCTTCGGGACACATGGATAGCCTCTTCTCGCTGCCCTGAAAACCTCCCTTCTTCAGACCCTGCTCATTTGCACTCCCACCCGTGACTCCTGATCCTTCTGCTGAGCCACTGGGTCCCTGTTCTACAATTCCCGAACCCCTTCCTGTTTTGTCCCGGGTTCTTTCTGCTCACAGGAACTTGTGGCTGATGCTCCCCTTTGCATCTTTGCAGTAGGCAAGATCAAGGAGCCCTCCTCCATTATGGGTCAATGTCAGCTTTTTCACTTACACCAGCTGCTTCTTTCAAGGGTCAGCAGACTGGATGTTGGAACCACTGGAACGGTAGCCACATGTAGGAGCTAGCATGTAGACACTGAGTACTGAATCCAGGCCCCTGCTAGGGCAAGCAGGCATCATAAATGCTCTGGAGGTGATTTTGTAGAAAACAACTCTCCCTTTGGATGCCAGCACATCTCCATCATCTGATTTCTTCATTGCTTGTAAAAACGTTCTGCCACGCTTGTGGACATGGGCCTGTCACCGAGCTGCAACAGTGCTTGAAGCAGAAGCTTGGGTTGTCTGTGAGGGGAGCTCAGATAGATCCTATCTCAAAAAACTGAAAGGGAATGAATAGAAAAGACAAGGAAAGGAAACGAAAGGAAAGCAAAGGAAATGTTTGGATCGTACCTCTCCAGGATTCACAAAGTCCTGGGTTTGATCCTGAGCACCCAAACACTTAAGAGAAACAAAAGGTTCTAACAGGGCCTGTGCATATGAGGCAGCAATTCTCATGCAGCGGGCACAACCAATGTGGAGCGTGAAGAACATTGTCCCAGGATTCGATTAAGAACTGCTGCGTGTCAGACATTTGCATTAAGATTCATACAAGTTGCTTCGCAAAACAAAAGTTGCTAATTAGCAACAGAAGAACTTCATTATCGGGGTCCCCACAACACGAGAAAGTGTATTCAAGTGTGGCGGTCTTAGGAAGGTTGAGAACCACTGTGTAGAAATAAGTCACACCTGAGTGAATCATGCTCCATAGCAGATCATGATCAGCCCTTAGTGATTGTGGAGAGTTGCTATACTGGGGGTCCTGAATCAAATATTGTAGGGGCATTTCGGACATGTAAACAGCCACTTTGGTCATTTCTCTTTATGACCCCTTTTGCCATGAACAGATGTCAATGTTCTTTCGAACCCAACGCTGATCCCCTCAGGATGTGGTGTTCATTTCTGAACTTTGTCCTGTAACTCGAGAAGCGCCATGCGTTGTTCCCACCATGGAATACACTATTTCGGGCAAACCGACTGTGTGTCCATGAGACACAATCATGTGAATGGCTTCAAAAACATCTCCAGTCCCCTGTGAAGCTAGGGTTCAGCCTCCAGACCAGCTTGAGACAGATGCAGTTACTATCAAGTGGGACACGTGCGCCACCGTGTGGCAGCAGACTGCCACTGCGGAGGCAGGCAGCTTCCAGGGAGTTGCCTTCATGGTTGCCCTCTGAACCCTTCTGCCCCAGCCATGAGCAGTAACTGCTCATGGCTGGGGCAGAAGGGTTCAGAGAATTCATTCAAGGACCCTTCTGGACACGTGGTGAGCCTCTTCTCGCCGCCCTGAGAACCTCCCTTCTTCTGACTATGCTCAGGCGCACCCTCACCCGTGCGTCCTGATCCTCCTGCTGAGCCCCAGGGTCCTCTCTCTAAAATTCCAGGAACCCCTTCCGGTTCTTTCCCTGGTTCTTTCTGCTTACAAGATCTTGTGGCTGACTCTACTCTTTGCATTTTTCCACGGGGCAAGATCAAGGAGCCCTCCACCATTACGGGTCAATGTCAGCTTTTTAACTTACAGGAGCTGGTCTCTGCAGGGGTCACCAATGTGGATGTTGGAACTTCTGCAAAGGTAGCCACATATAGCGGCTACCATCTAGATGCTGAGGACTGAATCCAGGCCCCTGCGAGGTCACTCAGACATCATAAACGCTTGCAGGTTTTCTTGGAGAAAAAAATTCTCATATATGATGCCTGCACATCTCCATCTTCTGATCCCATCATTGTTTGGAAGAAGGTCTGCCATGCTTGGGGACACAGCCTGTCACCGAAACACAAGGGTGACTGAGTCGGAAGGGTGGAATGTTTGTGCAGAGAACCAGGAATGATCCTGACTCGGAAATTTAAAAACGAAACAATAGAAAAGAAAGAAAGAAAAGAAATGAAAGGGAAAAAAGGAAGAAAAGGTTCGGGTCGTACCTCTCAAGTATTCACAAAGTCCTGGGTTTGATTCTGAACACTCAACCACTTAAAGGAAACCAAAGGTTCTAAAAGGGCCTGTGCATATAGGCCAGCAATTCTCATGCTGAGGGGCTCAAGCCAGTTGGGGCTTGAGGGACTGTGTCCCAGGTTTCGATTAAGAACTGCTGCATGTCAGACATTTGCAATACGTTTGATAGAAGTAGCTTTGCAAAACAACACTTACAAGTTAGCAACAGAATAATTTCATTGTTGGGGTTCTCACAACACGAGGAATTGTCTTAAAGTGTGGCAGTCGCAGGAAGTTTGACAACCACTGTGTAGAAACAAGTCACAGCTGACTGAATCATGCTCGACAGCAGATCGTGATCAGACCGTAGTGATTGTGGAGAGTCGGTATATTGTGGGTCCTGAATCAAATATTGTAGGGTCACTTCGGACTTGTAAACAGCCGCTTTGGCCATTTTATTTTATGACCCCTTTTGCCAAGAACAGATGTCAATGATCTTTCCAAGCCCACGACGATCCCCTCTAGGATGTGGTGTTCATTTCTGACTTTGTCCTGTAAAACTCGAGAAACGCCATGCACTGTTCCCATCACGGAATCCACTATTTCGGGCAAACCGACCGTGTTTCCCTGAGACACAGTCATGCAAATGCCTTCCAAAACATCTCCAGTCCCCTGTGAAGCGAGGGTTAAGCTTCCAGACCGGCTTGAGACCAACGCAGTAACTTTCAACTGGGGCTCAAGTGCCAACATTTGGCTCCTGACTAACTCTGCGGAGGCAGGCAACTTCCACGGAGGCTCCTTCACGCCTGGACTCTGAACCCTTCTGCCCCAGCAATGAGCAAACAAGCTCATTGCTGGGGCAGAAGGGTTCAGAGAATCCATTCAGGGACCCTTCGGGACACATGGATAGCCTCTTCTCGCTGCCCTGAAAACCTCCCTTCTTCAGACCCTGCTCATTTGCACTCCCACCCGTGACTCCTGATCCTTCTGCTGAGCCACTGGGTCCCTGTTCTAAATTCCCCGAACCCCTTCCTGTTTTGTCCCGGGTTCTTTCTGCTCACAGGAACTTGTGGCTGATGCTCCCCTTTGCATCTTTGCAGTAGGCAAGATCAAGGAGCCCTCCTCCATTATGGGTCAATGTCAGCTTTTTCACTTACACCAGCTGCTTCTTTCAAGGGTCAGCAGACTGGATGTTGGAACCACTGGAACGGTAGCCACATGTAGGAGCTAGCATGTAGACACTGAGTACTGAATCCAGGCCCCTGCTAGGGCAAGCAGGCATCATAAATGCTCTGGAGGTGATTTTGTAGAAAACAACTCTCCCTTTGGATGCCAGCACATCTCCATCATCTGATTTCTTCATTGCTTGTAAAAACGTTCTGCCACGCTTGTGGACATGGGCCTGTCACCGAGCTGCAACAGTGCTTGAAGCAGAAGCATGGGTTGTCTGTGAGGGGAGCTCAGATAGATCCTATCTCAAAAAACTGAAAGGGAATGAATAGAAAAGACAAGGAAAGGAAACGAAAGGAAAGCAAAGGAAATGTTTGGATCGTACCTCTCCAGGATTCACAAAGTCCTGGGTTTGATCCTGAGCACCCAAACACTTAAGAGAAACAAAGGTTCTAACAGGGCCTGTGCATATGAGGCAGCAATTCTCATGCAGCGGGCACAACCAATGTGGAGCGTGAAGAACATTGTCCCAGGATTCGATTAAGAACTGCTGCGTGTCAGACATTTGCATTAAGATTCATACAAGTTGCTTCGCAAAACAAAAGTTGCTAATTAGCAACAGAAGAACTTCATTATCGGGGTCCCCACAACACGAGAAAGTGTATTCAAGTGTGGCGGTCTTAGGAAGGTTGAGAACCACTGTGTAGAAATAAGTCACACCTGAGTGAATCATGCTCCATAGCAGATCATGATCAGCCCTTAGTGATTGTGGAGACTTGCTATACTGGGGGTCCTGAATCAAATATTGTAGGGGCATTTCGGACATGTAAACAGCCACTTTGGTCATTTCTACTTTATGACCCCTTTTGCCATGAACAGATGTCAATGTTCTTTCGAACCCAACGCTGATCCCCTCAGGATGTGGTGTTCATTTCTGAACTTTGTCCTGTAACTCGAGAAGCGCCATGCGTTGTTCCCACCATGGAATACACTATTTCGGGCAAACCGACTGTGTGTCCATGAGACACAATCATGTGAATGGCTTCAAAAACATCTCCAGTCCCCTGTGAAGCTAGGGTTCAGCCTCCAGACCAGCTTGAGACAGATGCAGTTACTATCAAGTGGGACACGTGCGCCACCGTGTGGCAGCAGACTGCCACTGCGGAGGCAGGCAGCTTCCAGGGAGTTGCCTTCATGGTTGCCCTCTGAACCCTTCTGCCCCAGCCATGAGCAGTAACTGCTCATGGCTGGGGCAGAAGGGTTCAGAGAATTCATTCAAGGACCCTTCTGGACACGTGGTGAGCCTCTTCTCGCCGCCCTGAGAACCTCCCTTCTTCTGACTATGCTCAGGCGCACCCTCACCCGTGCGTCCTGATCCTCCTGCTGAGCCCCAGGGTCCTCTCTCTAAAATTCCAGGAACCCCTTCCGGTTCTTTCCCTGGTTCTTTCTGCTTACAAGATCTTGTGGCTGACTCTACTCTTTGCATTTTTCCACGGGGCAAGATCAAGGAGCCCTCCACCATTACGGGTCAATGTCAGCTTTTTAACTTACAGGAGCTGGTCTCTGCAGGGGTCACCAATGTGGATGTTGGAACTTCTGCAAAGGTAGCCACATATAGCGGCTACCATCTAGATGCTGAGGACTGAATCCAGGCCCCTGCGAGGTCACTCAGACATCATAAACGCTTGCAGGTTTTCTTGGAGAAAAAAATTCTCATATATGATGCCTGCACATCTCCATCTTCTGATCCCATCATTGTTTGGAAGAAGGTCTGCCATGCTTGGGGACACAGCCTGTCACCGAAACACAAGGGTGACTGAGTCGGAAGGGTGGAATGTTTGAGCAGAGAACCAGGAATGATCCTGACTCGGAAATTTAAAAACGAAACAATAGAAAAGAAAGAAAGAAAAGAAATGAAAGGGAAAAAAGGAAGAAAAGGTTCGGGTCGTACCTCTCAAGTATTCACAAAGTCCTGGGTTTGATTCTGAACACTCAACCACTTAAAGGAAACCAAAGGTTATAAAAGGGCCTGTGCATATAGGCCAGCAATTCTCATGCTGAGGGGCTCAAGCCAGTTGGGGCTTGAGGGACTGTGTCCCAGGTTTCGATTAAGAACTGCTGCATGTCAGACATTTGCAATACGTTTGATAGAAGTAGCTTTGCAAAACAACACTTACAAGTTAGCAACAGAATAATTTCATTGTTGGGGTTCTCACAACACGAGGAATTGTCTTAAAGTGTGGCAGTCGGAGGAAGTTTGACAACCACTGTGTAGAAACAAGTCACAGCTGACTGAATCATGCTCGACAGCAGATCGTGATCAGACCGTAGTGATTGTGGAGAGTCGGTATATTTTGGGTCACTTGTGGGTCCTGAATCAAATATTGTAGGGTCACTTCGGACTTGTAAACAGCCGCTTTGGCCATTTTATTTTATGACCCCTTTTGCCAAGAACAGATGTCAATGATCTTTCCAAGCCCACGACGATCCCCTCAGGATGTGGTGTTCATTTCTGACTTTGTCCTGTAAAACTCGAGAAACGCCATGCACTGTTCCCATCACGGAATCCACTATTTCGGGCAAACCGACCGTGTTTCCCTGAGACACAGTCATGCAAATGCCTTCCAAAACATCTCCAGTCCCCTGTGAAGCGAGGGTTAAGCTTCCAGACCGGCTTGAGACCAACGCAGTAACTTTCAACTGGGGCTCAAGTGCCAACATTTGGCTCCTGGCTAACTCTGCGGAGGCAGGCAACTTCCACGGAGGCTCCTTCACGCCTGGACTCTGAACCCTTCTGCCCCAGCAATGAGCAAACAAGCTCATTGCTGGGGCAGAAGGGTTCAGAGAATCCATTCAGGGACCCTTCGGGACACATGGATAGCCTCTTCTCGCTGCCCTGAAAACCTCCCTTCTTCAGACCCTGCTCATTTGCACTCCCACCCGTGACTCCTGATCCTTCTGCTGAGCCACTGGGTCCCTGTTCTAAATTCCCGAACCCCTTCCTGTTTTGTCCCGGGTTCTTTCTGCTCACAGGAACTTGTGGCTGATGCTCCCCTTTGCATCTTTGCAGTAGGCAAGATCAAGGAGCCCTCCTCCATTATGGGTCAATGTCAGCTTTTTCACTTACACCAGCTGCTTCTTTCAAGGGTCAGCAGACTGGATGTTGGAACCACTGGAACGGTAGCCACATGTAGGAGCTAGCATGTAGACACTGAGTACTGAATCCAGGCCCCTGCTAGGGCAAGCAGGCATCATAAATGCTCTGGAGGTGATTTTGTAGAAAACAACTCTCCCTTTGGATGCCAGCACATCTCCATCATCTGATTTCTTCATTGCTTGTAAAAACGTTCTGCCACGCTTGTGGACATGGGCCTGTCACCGAGCTGCAACAGTGCTTGAAGCAGAAGCATGGGTTGTCTGTGAGGGGAGCTCAGATAGATCCTATCTCAAAAAACTGAAAGGGAATGAATAGAAAAGACAAGGAAAGGAAACGAAAGGAAAGCAAAGGAAATGTTTGGATCGTACCTCTCCAGGATTCACAAAGTCCTGGGTTTGATCCTGAGCACCCAAACACTTAAGAGAAACAGAAGGTTCTAACAGGGCCTGTGCATATGAGGCAGCAATTCTCATGCAGCGGGCACAACCAATGTGGAGCGTGAAGAACATTGTCCCAGGATTCGATTAAGAACTGCTGCGTGTCAGACATTTGCATTAAGATTCATACAAGTTGCTTCGCAAAACAAAAGTTGCTAATTAGCAACAGAAGAACTTCATTATCGGGGTCCCCACAACACGAGAAAGTGTATTCAAGTGTGGCGGTCTTAGGAAGGTTGAGAACCACTGTGTAGAAATAAGTCACACCTGAGTGAATCATGCTCCATAGCAGATCATGATCAGCCCTTAGTGATTGTGGAGACTTGCTATACTGGGGGTCCTGAATCAAATATTGTAGGGGCATTTCGGACATGTAAACAGCCACTTTGGTCATTTCTCTTTATGACCCCTTTTGCCATGAACAGGTGTCAATGTTCTTTCGAACCCAACGCTGATCCCCTCAGGATGTGGTGTTCATTTCTGAACTTTGTCCTGTAACTCGAGAAGCGCCATGCGTTGTTCCCACCATGGAATACACTATTTCGGGCAAACCGACTGTGTGTCCATGAGACACAATCATGTGAATGGCTTCAAAAACATCTCCAGTCCCCTGTGAAGCTAGGGTTCAGCCTCCAGACCAGCTTGAGACAGATGCAGTTACTATCAAGTGGGACACGTGCGCCACCGTGTGGCAGCAGACTGCCACTGCGGAGGCAGGCAGCTTCCAGGGAGTTGCCTTCATGGTTGCCCTCTGAACCCTTCTGCCCCAGCCATGAGCAGTAACTGCTCATGGCTGGGGCAGAAGGGTTCAGAGAATTCATTCAAGGACCCTTCTGGACACGTGGTGAGCCTCTTCTCGCCGCCATGAGAACCTCCCTTCTTCTGACTATGCTCAGGCGCACCCTCACCCGTGCGTCCTGATCCTCCTGCTGAGCCCCAGGGTCCTCTCTCTAAAATTCCAGGAACCCCTTCCGGTTCTTTCCCTGGTTCTTTCTGCTTACAAGATCTTGTGGCTGACTCTACTCTTTGCATTTTTCCACGGGGCAAGATCAAGGAGCCCTCCACCATTACGGGTCAATGTCAGCTTTTTAACTTACAGGAGCTGGTCTCTGCAGGGGTCACCAATGTGGATGTTGGAACTTCTGCAAAGGTAGCCACATATAGCGGCTACCATCTAGATGCTGAGGACTGAATCCAGGCCCCTGCGAGGTCACTCAGACATCATAAACGCTTGCAGGTTTTCTTGGAGAAAAAAATTCTCATATATGATGCCTGCACATCTCCATCTTCTGATCCCATCATTGTTTGGAAGAAGGTCTGCAATGCTTGGGGACACAGCCTGTCACCGAAACACAAGGGTGACTGAGTCGGAAGGGTGGAATGTTTGTGCAGAGAACCAGGAATGATCCTGACTCGGAAATTTAAAAACGAAACAATAGAAAAGAAAGAAAGAAAAGAAATGAAAGGGAAAAAAGGAAGAAAAGGTTCGGGTCGTACCTCTCAAGTATTCACAAAGTCCTGGGTTTGATTCTGAACACTCAACCACTTAAAGGAAACCAAAGGTTATAAAAGGGCCTGTGCATATAGGCCAGCAATTCTCATGCTGAGGGGCTCAAGCCAGTTGGGGCTTGAGGGACTGTGTCCCAGGTTTCGATTAAGAACTGCTGCATGTCAGACATTTGCAATACGTTTGATAGAAGTAGCTTTGCAAAACAACACTTACAAGTTAGCAACAGAATAATTTCATTGTTGGGGTTCTCACAACACGAGGAATTGTCTTAAAGTGTGGCAGTCGCAGGAAGTTTGACAACCACTGTGTAGAAACAAGTCACAGCTGACTGAATCATGCTCGACAGCAGATCGTGATCAGACCGTAGTGATTGTGGAGAGTCGGTATATTGTGGGTCCTGAATCAAATATTGTAGGGTCACTTCGGACTTGTAAACAGCCGCTTTGGCCATTTTATTTTATGACCCCTTTTGCCAAGAACAGATGTCAATGATCTTTCCAAGCCCACGACGATCCCCTCAGGATGTGGTGTTCATTTCTGACTTTGTCCTGTAAAACTCGAGAAACGCCATGCACTGTTCCCATCACGGAATCCACTATTTCGGGCAAACCGACCGTGTTTCCCTGAGACACAGTCATGCAAATGCCTTCCAAAACATCTCCAGTCCCCTGTGAAGCGAGGGTTAAGCTTCCAGACCGGCTTGAGACCAACGCAGTAACTTTCAACTGGGGCTCAAGTGCCAACATTTGGCTCCTGGACTAACTCTGCGGAGGCAGGCAACTTCCACGGAGGCTCCTTCACGCCTGGACTCTGAACCCTTCTGCCCCAGCAATGAGCAAACAAGCTCATTGCTGGGGCAGAAGGGTTCAGAGAATCCATTCAGGGACCCTTCGGGACACATGGATAGCCTCTTCTCGCTGCCCTGAAAACCTCCCTTCTTCAGACCCTGCTCATTTGCACTCCCACCCGTGACTCCTGATCCTTCTGCTGAGCCACTGGGTCCCTGTTCTAAATTCCACGAACCCCTTCCTGTTTTGTCCCGGGTTCTTTCTGCTCACAGGAACTTGTGGCTGATGCTCCCCTTTGCATCTTTGCAGTAGGCAAGATCAAGGAGCCCTCCTCCATTATGGGTCAATGTCAGCTTTTTCACTTACACCAGCTGCTTCTTTCAAGGGTCAGCAGACTGGATGTTGGAACCACTGGAACGGTAGCCACATGTAGGAGCTAGCATGTAGACACTGAGTACTGAATCCAGGCCCCTGCTAGGGCAAGCAGGCATCATAAATGCTCTGGAGGTGATTTTGTAGAAAACAACTCTCCCTTTGGATGCCAGCACATCTCCATCATCTGATTTCTTCATTGCTTGTAAAAACGTTCTGCCACGCTTGTGGACATGGGCCTGTCACCGAGCTGCAACAGTGCTTGAAGCAGAAGCATGGGTTGTCTGTGAGGGGAGCTCAGATAGATCCTATCTCAAAAAACTGAAAGGGAATGAATAGAAAAGACAAGGAAAGGAAACGAAAGGAAAGCAAAGGAAATGTTTGGATCGTACCTCTCCAGGATTCACAAAGTCCTGGGTTTGATCCTGAGCACCCAAACACTTAAGAGAAACAGAAGGTTCTAACAGGGCCTGTGCATATGAGGCAGCAATTCTCATGCAGCGGGCACAACCAATGTGGAGCGTGAAGAACATTGTCCCAGGATTCGATTAAGAACTGCTGCGTGTCAGACATTTGCATTAAGATTCATACAAGTTGCTTCGCAAAACAAAAGTTGCTAATTAGCAACAGAAGAACTTCATTATCGGGGTCCCCACAACACGAGAAAGTGTATTCAAGTGTGGCGGTCTTAGGAAGGTTGAGAACCACTGTGTAGAAATAAGTCACACCTGAGTGAATCATGCTCCATAGCAGATCATGATCAGCCCTTAGTGATTGTGGAGACTTGCTATACTGGGGGTCCTGAATCAAATATTGTAGGGGCATTTCGGACATGTAAACAGCCACTTTGGTCATTTCTCTTTATGACCCCTTTTGCCATGAACAGGTGTCAATGTTCTTTCGAACCCAACGCTGATCCCCTCAGGATGTGGTGTTCATTTCTGAACTTTGTCCTGTAACTCGAGAAGCGCCATGCGTTGTTCCCACCATGGAATACACTATTTCGGGCAAACCGACTGTGTGTCCATGAGACACAATCATGTGAATGGCTTCAAAAACATCTCCAGTCCCCTGTGAAGCTAGGGTTCAGCCTCCAGACCAGCTTGAGACAGATGCAGTTACTATCAAGTGGGACACGTGCGCCACCGTGTGGCAGCAGACTGCCACTGCGGAGGCAGGCAGCTTCCAGGGAGTTGCCTTCATGGTTGCCCTCTGAACCCTTCTGCCCCAGCCATGAGCAGTAACTGCTCATGGCTGGGGCAGAAGGGTTCAGAGAATTCATTCAAGGACCCTTCTGGACACGTGGTGAGCCTCTTCTCGCCGCCATGAGAACCTCCCTTCTTCTGACTATGCTCAGGCGCACCCTCACCCGTGCGTCCTGATCCTCCTGCTGAGCCCCAGGGTCCTCTCTCTAAAATTCCAGGAACCCCTTCCGGTCCTTTCCCTGGTTCTTTCTGCTTACAAGATCTTGTGGCTGACTCTACTCTTTGCTTTTTCCACGGGGCAAGATCAAGGAGCCCTCCACCATTACGGGTCAATGTCAGCTTTTTAACTTACAGGAGCTGGTCTCTGCAGGGGTCACCAATGTGGATGTTGGAACTTCTGCAAAGGTAGCCACATAGAGCGGCTACCATCTAGATGCTGAGGACTGAATCCAGGCCCCTGCGAGGTCACTCAGACATCATAAACGCTTGCAGGTTTTCTTGGAGAAAAAAATTCTCATATATGATGCCTGCACATCTCCACCTTCTGATCCCATCATTGTTTGGAAGAAGGTCTGCAATGCTTGGGGACACAGCCTGTACCGAAACACAAGGGTGACTGAGTCGGAAGGATGGAATGTTTGAGCAGAGAACCAGGAACGATCCTGACTCGGAAATTTAAAAACGAAACAATAGAAAAGAAAGAAGGAAAAGAAATGAAAAGGAAAAAAGGAAGAAAAGGTTCGGGTCGTACCTCTCAAGTATTCACAAAGTCCTGGGTTTGATTCTGAACACTCAACCACTTAAAGGAAACCAAAGGTTATAAAAGGGCCTGTGCATATAGGCCAGCAATTCTCATGCTGAGGGGCTCAAGCCAGTTGGGGCTTGAGGGACTGTGTCCCAGGTTTCGATTAAGAACTGCTGCATGTCAGACATTTGCAATACGTTTGATAGAAGTAGCTTTGCAAAACAACACTTACAAGTTAGCAACAGAATAATTTCATTGTTGGGGTTCTCACAACACGAGGAATTGTCTTCAAGTGTGGCAGTCGCAGGAAGTTTGACAACCACTGTGTAGAAACAAGTCACAGCTGACTGAATCATGCTCGACAGCAGATCGTGATCAGACCGTAGTGATTGTGGAGAGTCGGTATTTTGTGGGTCCTGAATCAAATATTGTAGGGTCACTTCGGACTTGTAAACAGCCGCTTTGGCCATTTTATTTTATGACCCCTTTTGCCAAGAACAGATGTCAATGATCTTTCCAAGCCCACGACGATCCCCTCAGGATGTGGTGTTCATTTCTGACTTTGTCCTGTAACTCGAGAAACGCCATGCACTGTTCCCATCACGGAATCCACTATTTCGGGCAAACCGACCGTGTTTCCCTGAGACACAGGCATGCAAATGCCTTCCAAAACATCTCCAGTCCCCTGTGACGCGAGGGTTAAGCTTCCAGACCGGCTTGAGACCAAGGCAGTAACTTTCAACTGGGGCTCAAGTGCCAACATTTGGCTCCTGGCTAACTCTGCGGAGGCAGGCAACTTCCACGGAGGCTCCTTCACGCCTGGACTCTGAACCCTTCTGCCCCAGCAATGAGCAAACAAGCTCATTGCTGGGGCAGAAGGGTTCAGAGAATCCATTCAGGGACCCTTCGGGACACATGGATAGCCTCTTCTCGCTGCCCTGAAAACCTCCCTTCTTCAGACCCTGCTCATTTGCACTCCCACCCGTGACTCCTGATCCTTCTGCTGAGCCACTGGGTCCCTGTTCTTAAATTCCACGAACCCCTTCCTGTTTTGTCCCGGGTTCTTTCTGCTCACAGGAACTTGTGGCTGATGCTCCCCTTTGCATCTTTGCAGTAGGCAAGATCAAGGAGCCCTCCTCCATTATGGGTCAATGTCAGCTTTTTCACTTACACCAGCTGCTTCTTTCAAGGGTCAGCAGACTGGATGTTGGAACCACTGGAACGGTAGCCACATGTAGGAGCTAGCATGTAGACACTGAGTACTGAATCCAGGCCCCTGCTAGGGCAAGCAGGCATCATAAATGCTCTGGAGGTGATTTTGTAGAAAACAACTCTCCCTTTGGATGCCAGCACATCTCCATCATCTGATTTCTTCATTGCTGGTAGAAACGTTCTGCCACGCTTGTGGACATGGGCCTGTCACCGAGCTGCAACAGTGCTTGAAGCAGAAGCATGGGTTGTCTGTGAGGGGAGCTCAGATAGATCCTATCTCAAAAAACTGAAAGGGAATGAATAGAAAAGACAAGGAAAGGAAACGAAAGGAAAGCAAAGGAAATGTTTGGATCGTACCTCTCCAGGATTCACAAAGTCCTGGGTTTGATCCTGAGCACCCAAACACTTAAGAGAAACAGAAGGTTCTAACAGGGCCTGTGCATATGAGGCAGCAATTCTCATGCAGCGGGCACAACCAATGTGGAGCGTGAAGAACATTGTCCCAGGATTCGATTAAGAACTGCTGCGTGTCAGACATTTGCATTAAGATTCATACAAGTTGCTTCGCAAAACAAAAGTTGCTAATTAGCAACAGAAGAACTTCATTATCGGGGTCCCCACAACACGAGAAAGTGTATTCAAGTGTGGCGGTCTTAGGAAGGTTGAGAACCACTGTGTAGAAATAAGTCACACCTGAGTGAATCATGCTCCATAGCAGATCATGATCAGCCCTTAGTGATTGTGGAGACTTGCTATACTGGGGGTCCTGAATCAAATATTGTAGGGGCATTTCGGACATGTAAACAGCCACTTTGGTCATTTCTCTTTATGACCCCTTTTGCCATGAACAGGTGTCAATGTTCTTTCGAACCCAACGCTGATCCCCTCAGGATGTGGTGTTCATTTCTGAACTTTGTCCTGTAACTCGAGAAGCGCCATGCGTTGTTCCCACCATGGAATACACTATTTCGGGCAAACCGACTGTGTGTCCATGAGACACAATCATGTGAATGGCTTCAAAAACATCTCCAGTCCCCTGTGAAGCTAGGGTTCAGCCTCCAGACCAGCTTGAGACAGATGCAGTTACTATCAAGTGGGACACGTGCGCCACCGTGTGGCAGCAGACTGCCACTGCGGAGGCAGGCAGCTTCCAGGGAGTTGCCTTCATGGTTGCCCTCTGAACCCTTCTGCCCCAGCCATGAGCAGTAACTGCTCATGGCTGGGGCAGAAGGGTTCAGAGAATTCATTCAAGGACCCTTCTGGACACGTGGTGAGCCTCTTCTCGCCGCCATGAGAACCTCCCTTCTTCTGACTATGCTCAGGCGCACCCTCACCCGTGCGTCCTGATCCTCCTGCTGAGCCCCAGGGTCCTCTCTCTAAAATTCCAGGAACCCCTTCCGGTCCTTTCCCTGGTTCTTTCTGCTTACAAGATCTTGTGGCTGACTCTACTCTTTGCTTTTTTCCCCGGGGCAAGATCAAGGAGCCCTCCACCATTACGGGTCAATGTCAGCTTTTTAACTTACAGGAGCTGGTCTCTGCAGGGGTCACCAATGTGGATGTTGGAACTTCTGCAAAGGTAGCCACATAGAGCGGCTACCATCTAGATGCTGAGGACTGAATCCAGGCCCCTGCGAGGTCACTCAGACATCATAAACGCTTGCAGGTTTTCTTGGAGAAAAAAATTCTCATATATGATGCCTGCACATCTCCACCTTCTGATCCCATCATTGTTTGGAAGAAGGTCTGCAATGCTTGGGGACACAGCCTGTACCGAAACACAAGGGTGACTGAGTCGGAAGGATGGAATGTATGAGCAGAGAACCAGGAACGATCCTGACTCGGAAATTTAGAAACGAAACAATAGAAAAGAAAGAAGGAAAAGAAATGAAAAGGAAAAAAGGAAGAAAAGGTTCGGGTCGTACCTCTCAAGTATTCACAAAGTCCTGGGTTTGATTCTGAACACTCAACCACTTAAAGGAAACCAAAGGTTATAAAAGGGCCTGTGCATATAGGCCAGCAATTCTCATGCTGAGGGGCTCAAGCCAGTTGGGGCTTGAGCGACTGTGTCCCAGGTTTCGATTAAGAACTGCTGCATGTCAGACATTTGCAATACGTTTGATAGAAGTAGCTTTGCAAAACAACACTTACAAGTTAGCAACAGAATAATTTCATTGTTGGGGTTCTCACAACACGAGGAATTGTCTTCAAGTGTGGCAGTCGCAGGAAGTTTGACAACCACTGTGTAGAAACAAGTCACAGCTGACTGAATCATGCTCGACAGCAGATCGTGATCAGACCGTAGTGATTGTGGAGAGTCGGTATTTTGTGGGTCCTGAATCAAATATTGTAGGGTCACTTCGGACTTGTAAACAGCCGCTTTGGCCATTTTATTTTATGACCCCTTTTGCCAAGAACAGATGTCAATGATCTTTCCAAGCCCACGACGATCCCCTCAGGATGTGGTGTTCATTTCTGACTTTGTCCTGTAAATCGAGAAACGCCATGCACTGTTCCAATCACGGAATCCACTATTTCGGGCAAACCGACCGTGTTTCCCTGAGACACAGGCATGCAAATGCCTTCCAAAACATCTCCAGTCCCCTGTGACGCGAGGGTTAAGCTTCCAGACCGGCTTGAGACCAAGGCAGTAACTTTCAACTGGGGCTCAAGTGCCAACATTTGGCTCCTGGCTAACTCTGCGGAGGCAGGCAACTTCCACGGAGGCTCCTTCACGCCTGGACTCTGAACCCTTCTGCCCCAGCAATGAGCAAACAAGCTCATTGCTGGGGCAGAAGGGTTCAGAGAATCCATTCAGGGACCCTTCGGGACACATGGATAGCCTCTTCTCGCTGCCCTGAAAACCTCCCTTCTTCAGACCCTGCTCATTTGCACTCCCACCCGTGACTCCTGATCCTTCTGCTGAGCCACTGGGTCCCTGTTCTTAAATTCCACGAACCCCTTCCTGTTTTGTCCCGGGTTCTTTCTGCTCACAGGAACTTGTGGCTGATGCTCCCCTTTGCATCTTTGCAGTAGGCAAGATCAAGGAGCCCTCCTCCATTATGGGTCAATGTCAGCTTTTTCACTTACACCAGCTGCTTCTTTCAAGGGTCAGCAGACTGGATGTTGAACCACTGGAACGGTAGCCACATGTAGGAGCTAGCATGTAGACACTGAGTACTGAATCCAGGCCCCTGCTAGGGCAAGCAGGCATCATAAATGCTCTGGAGGTGATTTTGTAGAAAACAACTCTCCCTTTGGATGCCAGCACATCTCCATCATCTGATTTCTTCATTGCTGGTAGAAACGTTCTGCCACGCTTGTGGACATGGGCCTGTCACCGAGCTGCAACAGTGCTTGAAGCAGAAGCATGGGTTGTCTGTGAGGGGAGCTCAGATAGATCCTATCTCAAAAAACTGAAAGGGAATGAATAGAAAAGACAAGGAAAGGAAACGAAAGGAAAGCAAAGGAAATGTTTGGATCGTACCTCTCCAGGATTCACAAAGTCCTGGGTTTGATCCTGAGCACCCAAACACTTAAGAGAAACAGAAGGTTCTAACAGGGCCTGTGCATATGAGGCAGCAATTCTCATGCAGCGGGCACAACCAATGTGGAGCGTGAAGAACATTGTCCCAGGATTCGATTAAGAACTGCTGCGTGTCAGACATTTGCATTAAGATTCATACAAGTTGCTTCGCAAAACAAAAGTTGCTAATTAGCAACAGAAGAACTTCATTATCGGGGTCCCCACAACACGAGAAAGTGTATTCAAGTGTGGCGGTCTTAGGAAGGTTGAGAACCACTGTGTAGAAATAAGTCACACCTGAGTGAATCATGCTCCATAGCAGATCATGATCAGCCCTTAGTGATTGTGGAGACTTGCTATACTGGGGGTCCTGAATCAAATATTGTAGGGGCATTTCGGACATGTAA
Source organism: Cricetomys ansorgei (assembly GCA_026225945.1). Lineage (NCBI taxonomy): Eukaryota > Metazoa > Chordata > Mammalia > Rodentia > Nesomyidae > Cricetomys > Cricetomys ansorgei. The sequence continues at coordinate 16,000 of JAMJFZ010003719.1, read as the reverse complement.
ACAGCCACTTTGGTCATTTCTCTTTATGACCCCTTTTGCCATGAACAGGTGTCAATGTTCTTTCGAACCCAACGCTGATCCCCTCAGGATGTGGTGTTCATTTCTGAACTTTGTCCTGTAACTCGAGAAGCGCCATGCGTTGTTCCCACCATGGAATACACTATTTCGGGCAAACCGACTGTGTGTCCATGAGACACAATCATGTGAATGGCTTCAAAAACATCTCCAGTCCCCTGTGAAGCTAGGGTTCAGCCTCCAGACCAGCTTGAGACAGATGCAGTTACTATCAAGTGGGACACGTGCGCCACCGTGTGGCAGCAGACTGCCACTGCGGAGGCAGGCAGCTTCCAGGGAGTTGCCTTCATGGTTGCCCTCTGAACCCTTCTGCCCCAGCCATGAGCAGTAACTGCTCATGGCTGGGGCAGAAGGGTTCAGAGAATTCATTCAAGGACCCTTCCGGACACGTGGTGAGCCTCTTCTCGCCGCCATGAGAACCTCCCTTCTTCTGACTATGCTCAGGCGCACCCTCACCCGTGCGTCCTGATCCTCCTGCTGAGCCCCAGGGTCCTCTCTCTAAAATTCCAGGAACCCCTTCCGGTCCTTTCCCTGGTTCTTTCTGCTTACAAGATCTTGTGGCTGACTCTACTCTTTGCTTTTTTCCCCGGGGCAAGATCAAGGAGCCCTCCACCATTACGGGTCAATGTCAGCTTTTTAACTTACAGGAGCTGGTCTCTGCAGGGGTCACCAATGTGGATGTTGGAACTTCTGCAAAGGTAGCCACATAGAGCGGCTACCATCTAGATGCTGAGGACTGAATCCAGGCCCCTGCGAGGTCACTCAGACATCATAAACGCTTGCAGGTTTTCTTGGAGAAAAAAATTCTCATATATGATGCCTGCACATCTCCACCTTCTGATCCCATCATTGTTTGGAAGAAGGTCTGCAATGCTTGGGGACACAGCCTGTACCGAAACACAAGGGTGACTGAGTCGGAAGGATGGAATGTATGAGCAGAGAACCAGGAACGATCCTGACTCGGAAATTTAGAAACGAAACAATAGAAAAGAAAGAAGGAAAAGAAATGAAAAGGAAAAAAGGAAGAAAAGGTTCGGGTCGTACCTCTCAAGTATTCACAAAGTCCTGGGTTTGATTCTGAACACTCAACCACTTAAAGGAAACCAAAGGTTATAAAAGGGCCTGTGCATATAGGCCAGCAATTCTCATGCTGAGGGGCTCAAGCCAGTTGGGGCTTGAGGGACTGTGTCCCAGGTTTCGATTAAGAACTGCTGCATGTCAGACATTTGCAATACGTTTGATAGAAGTAGCTTTGCAAAACAACACTTACAAGTTAGCAACAGAATAATTTCATTGTTGGGGTTCTCACAACACGAGGAATTGTCTTCAAGTGTGGCAGTCGCAGGAAGTTTGACAACCACTGTGTAGAAACAAGTCACAGCTGACTGAATCATGCTCGACAGCAGATCGTGATCAGACCGTAGTGATTGTGGAGAGTCGGTATTTTGTGGGTCCTGAATCAAATATTGTAGGGTCACTTCGGACTTGTAAACAGCCGCTTTGGCCATTTTATTTTATGACCCCTTTTGCCAAGAACAGATGTCAATGATCTTTCCAAGCCCACGACGATCCCCTCAGGATGTGGTGTTCATTTCTGACTTTGTCCTGTAAATCGAGAAACGCCATGCACTGTTCCAATCACGGAATCCACTATTTCGGGCAAACCGACCGTGTTTCCCTGAGACACAGGCATGCAAATGCCTTCCAAAACATCTCCAGTCCCCTGTGACGCGAGGGTTAAGCTTCCAGACCGGCTTGAGACCAAGGCAGTAACTTTCAACTGGGGCTCAAGTGCCAACATTTGGCTCCTGGCTAACTCTGCGGAGGCAGGCAACTTCCACGGAGGCTCCTTCACGCCTGGACTCTGAACCCTTCTGCCCCAGCAATGAGCAAACAAGCTCATTGCTGGGGCAGAAGGGTTCAGAGAATCCATTCAGGGACCCTTCGGGACACATGGATAGCCTCTTCTCGCTGCCCTGAAAACCTCCCTTCTTCAGACCCTGCTCATTTGCACTCCCACCCGTGACTCCTGATCCTTCTGCTGAGCCACTGGGTCCCTGTTCTTAAATTCCACGAACCCCTTCCTGTTTTGTCCCGGGTTCTTTCTGCTCACAGGAACTTGTGGCTGATGCTCCCCTTTGCATCTTTGCAGTAGGCAAGATCAAGGAGCCCTCCTCCATTATGGGTCAATGTCAGCTTTTTCACTTACACCAGCTGCTTCTTTCAAGGGTCAGCAGACTGGATGTTCGAACCACTGGAACGGTAGCCACATGTAGGAGCTAGCATGTAGACACTGAGTACTGAATCCAGGCCCTGCTAGGGCAAGCAGGCATCATAAATGCTCTGGAGGTGATTTTGTAGAAAACAACTCTCCCTTTGGATGCCAGCACATCTCCATCATCTGATTTCTTCATTGCTGGTAGAAACGTTCTGCCACGCTTGTGGACATGGGCCTGTCACCGAGCTGCAACAGTGCTTGAAGCAGAAGCATGGGTTGTCTGTGAGGGGAGCTCAGATAGATCCTATCTCAAAAAACTGAAAGGGAATGAATAGAAAAGACAAGGAAAGGAAACGAAAGGAAAGCAAAGGAAATGTTTGGATCGTACCTCTCCAGGATTCACAAAGTCCTGGGTTTGATCCTGAGCACCCAAACACTTAAGAGAAACAGAAGGTTCTAACAGGGCCTGTGCATATGAGGCAGCAATTCTCATGCAGCGGGCACAACCAATGTGGAGCGTGAAGAACATTGTCCCAGGATTCGATTAAGAACTGCTGCGTGTCAGACATTTGCATTAAGATTCATACAAGTTGCTTCGCAAAACAAAAGTTGCTAATTAGCAACAGAAGAACTTCATTATCGGGGTCCCCACAACACGAGAAAGTGTATTCAAGTGTGGCGGTCTTAGGAAGGTTGAGAACCACTGTGTAGAAATAAGTCACACCTGAGTGAATCATGCTCCATAGCAGATCATGATCAGCCCTTAGTGATTGTGGAGACTTGCTATACTGGGGGTGCTGAATCAAATATTGTAGGGGCATTTCGGACATGTAAACAGCCACTTTGGTCATTTCTCTTTATGACCCCTTTTGCCATGAACAGGTGTCAATGTTCTTTCGAACCCAACGCTGATCCCCTCAGGATGTGGTGTTCATTTCTGAACTTTGTCCTGTAACTCGAGAAGCGCCATGCGTTGTTCCCACCATGGAATACACTATTTCGGGCAAACCGACTGTGTGTCCATGAGACACAATCATGTGAATGGCTTCAAAAACATCTCCAGTCCCCTGTGAAGCTAGGGTTCAGCCTCCAGACCAGCTTGAGACAGATGCAGTTACTATCAAGTGGGACACGTGCGCCACCGTGTGGCAGCAGACTGCCACTGCGGAGGCAGGCAGCTTCCAGGGAGTTGCCTTCATGGTTGCCCTCTGAACCCTTCTGCCCCAGCCATGAGCAGTAACTGCTCATGGCTGGGGCAGAAGGGTTCAGAGAATTCATTCAAGGACCCTTCCGGACACGTGGTGAGCCTCTTCTCGCCGCCATGAGAACCTCCCTTCTTCTGACTATGCTCAGGCGCACCCTCACCCGTGCGTCCTGATCCTCCTGCTGAGCCCCAGGGTCCTCTCTCTAAAATTCCAGGAACCCCTTCCGGTCCTTTCCCTGGTTCTTTCTGCTTACAAGATCTTGTGGCTGACTCTACTCTTTGCTTTTTTCCCCGGGGCAAGATCAAGGAGCCCTCCACCATTACGGGTCAATGTCAGCTTTTTAACTTACAGGAGCTGGTCTCTGCAGGGGTCACCAATGTGGATGTTGGAACTTCTGCAAAGGTAGCCACATAGAGCGGCTACCATCTAGATGCTGAGGACTGAATCCAGGCCCCTGCGAGGTCACTCAGACATCATAAACGCTTGCAGGTTTTCTTGGAGAAAAAAATTCTCATATATGATGCCTGCACATCTCCACCTTCTGATCCCATCATTGTTTGGAAGAAGGTCTGCAATGCTTGGGGACACAGCCTGTACCGAAACACAAGGGTGACTGAGTCGGAAGGATGGAATGTATGAGCAGAGAACCAGGAACGATCCTGACTCGGAAATTTAGAAACGAAACAATAGAAAAGAAAGAAGGAAAAGAAATGAAAAGGAAAAAAGGAAGAAAAGGTTCGGGTCGTACCTCTCAAGTATTCACAAAGTCCTGGGTTTGATTCTGAACACTCAACCACTTAAAGGAAACCAAAGGTTATAAAAGGGCCTGTGCATATAGGCCAGCAATTCTCATGCTGAGGGGCTCAAGCCAGTTGGGGCTTGAGCGACTGTGTCCCAGGTTTCGATTAAGAACTGCTGCATGTCAGACATTTGCAATACGTTTGATAGAAGTAGCTTTGCAAAACAACACTTACAAGTTAGCAACAGAATAATTTCATTGTTGGGGTTCTCACAACACGAGGAATTGTCTTCAAGTGTGGCAGTCGCAGGAAGTTTGACAACCACTGTGTAGAAACAAGTCACAGCTGACTGAATCATGCTCGACAGCAGATCGTGATCAGACCGTAGTGATTGTGGAGAGTCGGTATTTTGTGGGTCCTGAATCAAATATTGTAGGGTCACTTCGGACTTGTAAACAGCCGCTTTGGCCATTTTATTTTATGACCCCTTTTGCCAAGAACAGATGTCAATGATCTTTCCAAGCCCACGACGATCCCCTCAGGATGTGGTGTTCATTTCTGACTTTGTCCTGTAAATCGAGAAACGCCATGCACTGTTCCAATCACGGAATCCACTATTTCGGGCAAACCGACCGTGTTTCCCTGAGACACAGGCATGCAAATGCCTTCCAAAACATCTCCAGTCCCCTGTGACGCGAGGGTTAAGCTTCCAGACCGGCTTGAGACCAAGGCAGTAACTTTCAACTGGGGCTCAAGTGCCAACATTTGGCTCCTGGCTAACTCTGCGGAGGCAGGCAACTTCCACGGAGGCTCCTTCACGCCTGGACTCTGAACCCTTCTGCCCCAGCAATGAGCAAACAAGCTCATTGCTGGGGCAGAAGGGTTCAGAGAATCCATTCAGGGACCCTTCGGGACACATGGATAGCCTCTTCTCGCTGCCCTGAAAACCTCCCTTCTTCAGACCCTGCTCATTTGCACTCCCACCCGTGACTCCTGATCCTTCTGCTGAGCCACTGGGTCCCTGTTCTTAAATTCCACGAACCCCTTCCTGTTTTGTCCCGGGTTCTTTCTGCTCACAGGAACTTGTGGCTGATGCTCCCCTTTGCATCTTTGCAGTAGGCAAGATCAAGGAGCCCTCCTCCATTATGGGTCAATGTCAGCTTTTTCACTTACACCAGCTGCTTCTTTCAAGGGTCAGCAGACTGGATGTTCGAACCACTGGAACGGTAGCCACATGTAGGAGCTAGCATGTAGACACTGAGTACTGAATCCAGGCCCCTGCTAGGGCAAGCAGGCATCATAAATGCTCTGGAGGTGATTTTGTAGAAAACAACTCTCCCTTTGGATGCCAGCACATCTCCATCATCTGATTTCTTCATTGCTGGTAGAAACGTTCTGCCACGCTTGTGGACATGGGCCTGTCACCGAGCTGCAACAGTGCTTGAAGCAGAAGCATGGGTTGTCTGTGAGGGGAGCTCAGATAGATCCTATCTCAAAAAACTGAAAGGGAATGAATAGAAAAGACAAGGAAAGGAAACGAAAGGAAAGCAAAGGAAATGTTTGGATCGTACCTCTCCAGGATTCACAAAGTCCTGGGTTTGATCCTGAGCACCCAAACACTTAAGAGAAACAGAAGGTTCTAACAGGGCCTGTGCATATGAGGCAGCAATTCTCATGCAGCGGGCACAACCAATGTGGAGCGTGAAGAACATTGTCCCAGGATTCGATTAAGAACTGCTGCGTGTCAGACATTTGCATTAAGATTCATACAAGTTGCTTCGCAAAACAAAAGTTGCTAATTAGCAACAGAAGAACTTCATTATCGGGGTCCCCACAACACGAGAAAGTGTATTCAAGTGTGGCGGTCTTAGGAAGGTTGAGAACCACTGTGTAGAAATAAGTCACACCTGAGTGAATCATGCTCCATAGCAGATCATGATCAGCCCTTAGTGATTGTGGAGACTTGCTATACTGGGGGTGCTGAATCAAATATTGTAGGGGCATTTCGGACATGTAAACAGCCACTTTGGTCATTTCTCTTTATGACCCCTTTTGCCATGAACAGGTGTCAATGTTCTTTCGAACCCAACGCTGATCCCCTCAGGATGTGGTGTTCATTTCTGAACTTTGTCCTGTAACTCGAGAAGCGCCATGCGTTGTTCCCACCATGGAATACACTATTTCGGGCAAACCGACTGTGTGTCCATGAGACACAATCATGTGAATGGCTTCAAAAACATCTCCAGTCCCCTGTGAAGCTAGGGTTCAGCCTCCAGACCAGCTTGAGACAGATGCAGTTACTATCAAGTGGGACACGTGCGCCACCGTGTGGCAGCAGACTGCCACTGCGGAGGCAGGCAGCTTCCAGGGAGTTGCCTTCATGGTTGCCCTCTGAACCCTTCTGCCCCAGCCATGAGCAGTAACTGCTCATGGCTGGGGCAGAAGGGTTCAGAGAATTCATTCAAGGACCCTTCCGGACACGTGGTGAGCCTCTTCTCGCCGCCATGAGAACCTCCCTTCTTCTGACTATGCTCAGGCGCACCCTCACCCGTGCGTCCTGATCCTCCTGCTGAGCCCCAGGGTCCTCTCTCTAAAATTCCAGGAACCCCTTCCGGTCCTTTCCCTGGTTCTTTCTGCTTACAAGATCTTGTGGCTGACTCTACTCTTTGCTTTTTTCCCCGGGGCAAGATCAAGGAGCCCTCCACCATTACGGGTCAATGTCAGCTTTTTAACTTACAGGAGCTGGTCTCTGCAGGGGTCACCAATGTGGATGTTGGAACTTCTGCAAAGGTAGCCACATAGAGCGGCTACCATCTAGATGCTGAGGACTGAATCCAGGCCCCTGCGAGGTCACTCAGACATCATAAACGCTTGCAGGTTTTCTTGGAGAAAAAAATTCTCATATATGATGCCTGCACATCTCCACCTTCTGATCCCATCATTGTTTGGAAGAAGGTCTGCAATGCTTGGGGACACAGCCTGTACCGAAACACAAGGGTGACTGAGTCGGAAGGATGGAATGTATGAGCAGAGAACCAGGAACGATCCTGACTCGGAAATTTAGAAACGAAACAATAGAAAAGAAAGAAGGAAAAGAAATGAAAAGGAAAAAAGGAAGAAAAGGTTCGGGTCGTACCTCTCAAGTATTCACAAAGTCCTGGGTTTGATTCTGAACACTCAACCACTTAAAGGAAACCAAAGGTTATAAAAGGGCCTGTGCATATAGGCCAGCAATTCTCATGCTGAGGGGCTCAAGCCAGTTGGGGCTTGAGCGACTGTGTCCCAGGTTTCGATTAAGAACTGCTGCATGTCAGACATTTGCAATACGTTTGATAGAAGTAGCTTTGCAAAACAACACTTACAAGTTAGCAACAGAATAATTTCATTGTTGGGGTTCTCACAACACGAGGAATTGTCTTCAAGTGTGGCAGTCGCAGGAAGTTTGACAACCACTGTGTAGAAACAAGTCACAGCTGACTGAATCATGCTCGACAGCAGATCGTGATCAGACCGTAGTGATTGTGGAGAGTCGGTATTTTGTGGGTCCTGAATCAAATATTGTAGGGTCACTTCGGACTTGTAAACAGCCGCTTTGGCCATTTTATTTTATGACCCCTTTTGCCAAGAACAGATGTCAATGATCTTTCCAAGCCCACGACGATCCCCTCAGGATGTGGTGTTCATTTCTGACTTTGTCCTGTAAATCGAGAAACGCCATGCACTGTTCCAATCACGGAATCCACTATTTCGGGCAACACCGACCGTGTTTCCCTGAGACACAGGCATGCAAATGCCTTCCAAAACATCTCCAGTCCCCTGTGACGCGAGGGTTAAGCTTCCAGACCGGCTTGAGACCAAGGCAGTAACTTTCAACTGGGGCTCAAGTGCCAACATTTGGCTCCTGGCTAACTCTGCGGAGGCAGGCAACTTCCACGGAGGCTCCTTCACGCCTGGACTCTGAACCTTCTGCCCCAGCAATGAGCAAACAAGCTCATTGCTGGGGCAGAAGGGTTCAGAGAATCCATTCAGGGACCCTTCGGGACACATGGATAGCCTCTTCTCGCTGCCCTGAAAACCTCCCTTCTTCAGACCCTGCTCATTTGCACTCCCACCCGTGACTCCTGATCCTTCTGCTGAGCCACTGGGTCCCTGTTCTTAAATTCCACGAACCCCTTCCTGTTTTGTCCCGGGTTCTTTCTGCTCACAGGAACTTGTGGCTGATGCTCCCCTTTGCATCTTTGCAGTAGGCAAGATCAAGGAGCCCTCCTCCATTATGGGTCAATGTCAGCTTTTTCACTTACACCAGCTGCTTCTTTCAAGGGTCAGCAGACTGGATGTTCGAACCACTGGAACGGTAGCCACATGTAGGAGCTAGCATGTAGACACTGAGTACTGAATCCAGGCCCCTGCTAGGGCAAGCAGGCATCATAAATGCTCTGGAGGTGATTTTGTAGAAAACAACTCTCCCTTTGGATGCCAGCACATCTCCATCATCTGATTTCTTCATTGCTGGTAGAAACGTTCTGCCACGCTTGTGGACATGGGCCTGTCACCGAGCTGCAACAGTGCTTGAAGCAGAAGCATGGGTTGTCTGTGAGGGGAGCTCAGATAGATCCTATCTCAAAAAACTGAAAGGGAATGAATAGAAAAGACAAGGAAAGGAAACGAAAGGAAAGCAAAGGAAATGTTTGGATCGTACCTCTCCAGGATTCACAAAGTCCTGGGTTTGATCCTGAGCACCCAAACACTTAAGAGAAACAGAAGGTTCTAACAGGGCCTGTGCATATGAGGCAGCAATTCTCATGCAGCGGGCACAACCAATGTGGAGCGTGAAGAACATTGTCCCAGGATTCGATTAAGAACTGCTGCGTGTCAGACATTTGCATTAAGATTCATACAAGTTGCTTCGCAAAACAAAAGTTGCTAATTAGCAACAGAAGAACTTCATTATCGGGGTCCCCACAACACGAGAAAGTGTATTCAAGTGTGGCGGTCTTAGGAAGGTTGAGAACCACTGTGTAGAAATAAGTCACACCTGAGTGAATCATGCTCCATAGCAGATCATGATCAGCCCTTAGTGATTGTGGAGACTTGCTATACTGGGGGTGCTGAATCAAATATTGTAGGGGCATTTCGGACATGTAAACAGCCACTTTGGTCATTTCTCTTTATGACCCCTTTTGCCATGAACAGGTGTCAATGTTCTTTCGAACCCAACGCTGATCCCCTCAGGATGTGGTGTTCATTTCTGAACTTTGTCCTGTAACTCGAGAAGCGCCATGCGTTGTTCCCACCATGGAATACACTATTTCGGGCAAACCGACTGTGTGTCCATGAGACACAATCATGTGAATGGCTTCAAAAACATCTCCAGTCCCCTGTGAAGCTAGGGTTCAGCCTCCAGACCAGCTTGAGACAGATGCAGTTACTATCAAGTGGGACACGTGCGCCACCGTGTGGCAGCAGACTGCCACTGCGGAGGCAGGCAGCTTCCAGGGAGTTGCCTTCATGGTTGCCCTCTGAACCCTTCTGCCCCAGCCATGAGCAGTAACTGCTCATGGCTGGGGCAGAAGGGTTCAGAGAATTCATTCAAGGACCCTTCCGGACACGTGGTGAGCCTCTTCTCGCCGCCATGAGAACCTCCCTTCTTCTGACTATGCTCAGGCGCACCCTCACCCGTGCGTCCTGATCCTCCTGCTGAGCCCCAGGGTCCTCTCTCTAAAATTCCAGGAACCCCTTCCGGTCTTTCCCTGGTTCTTTCTGCTTACAAGATCTTGTGGCTGACTCTACTCTTTGCTTTTTTCCCCGGGGCAAGATCAAGGAGCCCTCCACCATTACGGGTCAATGTCAGCTTTTTAACTTACAGGAGCTGGTCTCTGCAGGGGTCACCAATGTGGATGTTGGAACTTCTGCAAAGGTAGCCACATAGAGCGGCTACCATCTAGATGCTGAGGACTGAATCCAGGCCCCTGCGAGGTCACTCAGACATCATAAACGCTTGCAGGTTTTCTTGGAGAAAAAAATTCTCATATATGATGCCTGCACATCTCCACCTTCTGATCCCATCATTGTTTGGAAGAAGGTCTGCAATGCTTGGGGACACAGCCTGTACCGAAACACAAGGGTGACTGAGTCGGAAGGATGGAATGTATGAGCAGAGAACCAGGAACGATCCTGACTCGGAAATTTAGAAACGAAACAATAGAAAAGAAAGAAGGAAAAGAAATGAAAAGGAAAAAAGGAAGAAAAGGTTCGGGTCGTACCTCTCAAGTATTCACAAAGTCCTGGGTTTGATTCTGAACACTCAACCACTTAAAGGAAACCAAAGGTTATAAAAGGGCCTGTGCATATAGGCCAGCAATTCTCATGCTGAGGGGCTCAAGCCAGTTGGGGCTTGAGCGACTGTGTCCCAGGTTTCGATTAAGAACTGCTGCATGTCAGACATTTGCAATACGTTTGATAGAAGTAGCTTTGCAAAACAACACTTACAAGTTAGCAACAGAATAATTTCATTGTTGGGGTTCTCACAACACGAGGAATTGTCTTCAAGTGTGGCAGTCGCAGGAAGTTTGACAACCACTGTGTAGAAACAAGTCACAGCTGACTGAATCATGCTCGACAGCAGATCGTGATCAGACCGTAGTGATTGTGGAGAGTCGGTATTTTGTGGGTCCTGAATCAAATATTGTAGGGTCACTTCGGACTTGTAAACAGCCGCTTTGGCCATTTTATTTTATGACCCCTTTTGCCAAGAACAGATGTCAATGATCTTTCCAAGCCCACGACGATCCCCTCAGGATGTGGTGTTCATTTCTGACTTTGTCCTGTAAATCGAGAAACGCCATGCACTGTTCCAATCACGGAATCCACTATTTCGGGCAAACCGACCGTGTTTCCCTGAGACACAGGCATGCAAATGCCTTCCAAAACATCTCCAGTCCCCTGTGACGCGAGGGTTAAGCTTCCAGACCGGCTTGAGACCAAGGCAGTAACTTTCAACTGGGGCTCAAGTGCCAACATTTGGCTCCTGGCTAACTCTGCGGAGGCAGGCAACTTCCACGGAGGCTCCTTCACGCCTGGACTCTGAACCCTTCTGCCCCAGCAATGAGCAAACAAGCTCATTGCTGGGGCAGAAGGGTTCAGAGAATCCATTCAGGGACCCTTCGGGACACATGGATAGCCTCTTCTCGCTGCCCTGAAAACCTCCCTTCTTCAGACCCTGCTCATTTGCACTCCCACCCGTGACTCCTGATCCTTCTGCTGAGCCACTGGGTCCCTGTTCTTAAATTCCACGAACCCCTTCCTGTTTTGTCCCGGGTTCTTTCTGCTCACAGGAACTTGTGGCTGATGCTCCCCTTTGCATCTTTGCAGTAGGCAAGATCAAGGAGCCCTCCTCCATTATGGGTCAATGTCAGCTTTTTCACTTACACCAGCTGCTTCTTTCAAGGGTCAGCAGACTGGATGTTCGAACCACTGGAACGGTAGCCACATGTAGGAGCTAGCATGTAGACACTGAGTACTGAATCCAGGCCCCTGCTAGGGCAAGCAGGCATCATAAATGCTCTGGAGGTGATTTTGTAGAAAACAACTCTCCCTTTGGATGCCAGCACATCTCCATCATCTGATTTCTTCATTGCTGGTAGAAACGTTCTGCCACGCTTGTGGACATGGGCCTGTCACCGAGCTGCAACAGTGCTTGAAGCAGAAGCATGGGTTGTCTGTGAGGGGAGCTCAGATAGATCCTATCTCAAAAAACTGAAAGGGAATGAATAGAAAAGACAAGGAAAGGAAACGAAAGGAAAGCAAAGGAAATGTTTGGATCGTACCTCTCCAGGATTCACAAAGTCCTGGGTTTGATCCTGAGCACCCAAACACTTAAGAGAAACAGAAGGTTCTAACAGGGCCTGTGCATATGAGGCAGCAATTCTCATGCAGCGGGCACAACCAATGTGGAGCGTGAAGAACATTGTCCCAGGATTCGATTAAGAACTGCTGCGTGTCAGACATTTGCATTAAGATTCATACAAGTTGCTTCGCAAAACAAAAGTTGCTAATTAGCAACAGAAGAACTTCATTATCGGGGTCCCCACAACACGAGAAAGTGTATTCAAGTGTGGCGGTCTTAGGAAGGTTGAGAACCACTGTGTAGAAATAAGTCACACCTGAGTGAATCATGCTCCATAGCAGATCATGATCAGCCCTTAGTGATTGTGGAGACTTGCTATACTGGGGGTGCTGAATCAAATATTGTAGGGGCATTTCGGACATGTAAACAGCCACTTTGGTCATTTCTCTTTATGACCCCTTTTGCCATGAACAGGTGTCAATGTTCTTTCGAACCCAACGCTGATCCCCTCAGGATGTGGTGTTCATTTCTGAACTTTGTCCTGTAACTCGAGAAGCGCCATGCGTTGTTCCCACCATGGAATACACTATTTCGGGCAAACCGACTGTGTGTCCATGAGACACAATCATGTGAATGGCTTCAAAAACATCTCCAGTCCCCTGTGAAGCTAGGGTTCAGCCTCCAGACCAGCTTGAGACAGATGCAGTTACTATCAAGTGGGACACGTGCGCCACCGTGTGGCAGCAGACTGCCACTGCGGAGGCAGGCAGCTTCCAGGGAGTTGCCTTCATGGTTGCCCTCTGAACCCTTCTGCCCCAGCCATGAGCAGTAACTGCTCATGGCTGGGGCAGAAGGGTTCAGAGAATTCATTCAAGGACCCTTCCGGACACGTGGTGAGCCTCTTCTCGCCGCCATGAGAACCTCCCTTCTTCTGACTATGCTCAGGCGCACCCTCACCCGTGCGTCCTGATCCTCCTGCTGAGCCCCAGGGTCCTCTCTCTAAAATTCCAGGAACCCCTTCCGGTCCTTTCCCTGGTTCTTTCTGCTTACAAGATCTTGTGGCTGACTCTACTCTTTGCTTTTTTCCCCGGGGCAAGATCAAGGAGCCCTCCACCATTACGGGTCAATGTCAGCTTTTTAACTTACAGGAGCTGGTCTCTGCAGGGGTCACCAATGTGGATGTTGGAACTTCTGCAAAGGTAGCCACATAGAGCGGCTACCATCTAGATGCTGAGGACTGAATCCAGGCCCCTGCGAGGTCACTCAGACATCATAAACGCTTGCAGGTTTTCTTGGAGAAAAAAATTCTCATATATGATGCCTGCACATCTCCACCTTCTGATCCCATCATTGTTTGGAAGAAGGTCTGCAATGCTTGGGGACACAGCCTGTACCGAAACACAAGGGTGACTGAGTCGGAAGGATGGAATGTATGAGCAGAGAACCAGGAACGATCCTGACTCGGAAATTTAGAAACGAAACAATAGAAAAGAAAGAAGGAAAAGAAATGAAAAGGAAAAAAGGAAGAAAAGGTTCGGGTCGTACCTCTCAAGTATTCACAAAGTCCTGGGTTTGATTCTGAACACTCAACCACTTAAAGGAAACCAAAGGTTATAAAAGGGCCTGTGCATATAGGCCAGCAATTCTCATGCTGAGGGGCTCAAGCCAGTTGGGGCTTGAGCGACTGTGTCCCAGGTTTCGATTAAGAACTGCTGCATGTCAGACATTTGCAATACGTTTGATAGAAGTAGCTTTGCAAAACAACACTTACAAGTTAGCAACAGAATAATTTCATTGTTGGGGTTCTCACAACACGAGGAATTGTCTTCAAGTGTGGCAGTCGCAGGAAGTTTGACAACCACTGTGTAGAAACAAGTCACAGCTGACTGAATCATGCTCGACAGCAGATCGTGATCAGACCGTAGTGATTGTGGAGAGTCGGTATTTTGTGGGTCCTGAATCAAATATTGTAGGGTCACTTCGGACTTGTAAACAGCCGCTTTGGCCATTTTATTTTATGACCCCTTTTGCCAAGAACAGATGTCAATGATCTTTCCAAGCCCACGACGATCCCCTCAGGATGTGGTGTTCATTTCTGACTTTGTCCTGTAAATCGAGAAACGCCATGCACTGTTCCAATCACGGAATCCACTATTTCGGGCAAACCGACCGTGTTTCCCTGAGACACAGGCATGCAAATGCCTTCCAAAACATCTCCAGTCCCCTGTGACGCGAGGGTTAAGCTTCCAGACCGGCTTGAGACCAAGGCAGTAACTTTCAACTGGGGCTCAAGTGCCAACATTTGGCTCCTGGCTAACTCTGCGGAGGCAGGCAACTTCCACGGAGGCTCCTTCACGCCTGGACTCTGAACCCTTCTGCCCCAGCAATGAGCAAACAAGCTCATTGCTGGGGCAGAAGGGTTCAGAGAATCCATTCAGGGACCCTTCGGGACACATGGATAGCCTCTTCTCGCTGCCCTGAAAACCTCCCTTCTTCAGACCCTGCTCATTTGCACTCCCACCCGTGACTCCTGATCCTTCTGCTGAGCCACTGGGTCCCTGTTCTTAAATTCCACGAACCCCTTCCTGTTTTGTCCCGGTTCTTTCTGCTCACAGGAACTTGTGGCTGATGCTCCCCTTTGCATCTTTGCAGTAGGCAAGATCAAGGAGCCCTCCTCCATTATGGGTCAATGTCAGCTTTTTCACTTACACCAGCTGCTTCTTTCAAGGGTCAGCAGACTGGATGTTCGAACCACTGGAACGGTAGCCACATGTAGGAGCTAGCATGTAGACACTGAGTACTGAATCCAGGCCCCTGCTAGGGCAAGCAGGCATCATAAATGCTCTGGAGGTGATTTTGTAGAAAACAACTCTCCCTTTGGATGCCAGCACATCTCCATCATCTGATTTCTTCATTGCTGGTAGAAACGTTCTGCCACGCTTGTGGACATGGGCCTGTCACCGAGCTGCAACAGTGCTTGAAGCAGAAGCATGGGTTGTCTGTGAGGGGAGCTCAGATAGATCCTATCTCAAAAAACTGAAAGGGAATGAATAGAAAAGACAAGGAAAGGAAACGAAAGGAAAGCAAAGGAAATGTTTGGATCGTACCTCTCCAGGATTCACAAAGTCCTGGGTTTGATCCTGAGCACCCAAACACTTAAGAGAAACAGAAGGTTCTAACAGGGCCTGTGCATATGAGGCAGCAATTCTCATGCAGCGGGCACAACCAATGTGGAGCGTGAAGAACATTGTCCCAGGATTCGATTAAGAACTGCTGCGTGTCAGACATTTGCATTAAGATTCATACAAGTTGCTTCGCAAAACAAAAGTTGCTAATTAGCAACAGAAGAACTTCATTATCGGGGTCCCCACAACACGAGAAAGTGTATTCAAGTGTGGCGGTCTTAGGAAGGTTGAGAACCACTGTGTAGAAATAAGTCACACCTGAGTGAATCATGCTCCATAGCAGATCATGATCAGCCCTTAGTGATTGTGGAGACTTGCTATACTGGGGGTCCTGAATCAAATATTGTAGGGGCATTTCGGACATGTAAACAGCCACTTTGGTCATTTCTCTTTATGACCCCTTTTGCCATGAACAGGTGTCAATGTTCTTTCGAACCCAACGCTGATCCCCTCAGGATGTGGTGTTCATTTCTGAACTTTGTCCTGTAACTCGAGAAGCGCCATGCGTTGTTCCCACCATGGAATACACTATTTCGGGCAAACCGACTGTGTGTCCATGAGACACAATCATGTGAATGGCTTCAAAAACATCTCCAGTCCCCTGTGAAGCTAGGGTTCAGCCTCCAGACCAGCTTGAGACAGATGCAGTTACTATCAAGTGGGACACGTGCGCCACCGTGTGGCAGCAGACTGCCACTGCGGAGGCAGGCAGCTTCCAGGGAGTTGCCTCA